>JANAVB010041419.1:18258293-18716040 GCA_029216955.1 Iris pallida | reverse complement strand
GAGTCGACGGTGATAGCAGATGATTGCAAGACAGGAGCGAAAAGACAGGCAAAGAAGAGGACGATACGAGTCGAAGGGGAGATTCGAGTGAAAATGTAGGCAACGAGAAGTTGGATAGCGTCACAGACGAGGAGGCTCGAGTACAAGGCGGCAATGATGTTTATGTGAAGAAGAGGTACGAAATTTCTTTTCTTATGACCCGCGTCAGAGGAGGAGAGAAAATCGGTAGCACGGCGATGAGTGCGAGTCAGAGCTCCGGGCCGCAAAGAGGACCCGTTCCCATTTTGACTCTGTAGCCAGCGAGAAGTTGAAGAAGCTGGGCACGCTGAGCAGCCCGTTATGCCTTGATGAGGACGATCTGGAAGACAATGCTGATTCAGGTTTGCCTTCTTTGGATGGTTTGATTCTGTAGATCCGTGTATAAAAGAGGAAGAGATTGGAAGTAGAGTGGACCCGGAGGGAAATGAGAGTTGGAAGTTGGGTCAATATCCAAGAAGCGAAAGAGAGTCGAGGATTCTGATTTTGATGGCATAGAGGAAGAGGTTCGCGACATAACGAGAGGGACAGGGAAGGGGGCAGATGAAGTGAGGCCGACGACGTCGAAGAGAAAGGCAACACGGTCGTTAAAGGAAGGCAAAAATTCAACATCCTCAAGAATACCATTTGCAACGATAAAGGATACTTTGACAAAGGAGACCACCATGCTGTCAGAAACATCATCTACTACTATATAAGATATAGTAATAGGTTTTCGTATTATCATTGCCGAGGGATGAGGGTCGGAGGACAGTCAACTTTATCTACGGCTACATAGTTTCTGCCTCGCCAGTCGAATGGCTGCAGGGACTATGTCCTGATCACCATGTCGTACCGTAGATTAATGCAATAGAGCTGGAGCCAAAATACAGAAACCAAAATACAAAATACAGAATCAAATCCCTGGGTTCGTCGAAAATACAAAACACAGTTCTAATTCATATGTATTTTAAGTGTGAGAACGGATGGCTCAGAACACAACCCAACCGGAGAGGATACTCTGAGAGATCCATCTGAATAGGACGTATACTCTGAGAGTTCACCTTTACAAGAATGATATCAGTAGTGGGATTGAGTGTTGGAGGAGATATTATCAGAGTATACGTCCTACTCAGACGGGTCTCTCACCGTTACTATTTTTTCTGACAGCATGGTGGATGTGCTCCGTCAACAGATACTTGCTCCGAGCTAAAACTTTGCCCCGGAGCGTAAGTGGACATCCTTCGTGTAGAGCTCGAGTGAGAGATTCCTGACAGCATGGTGGTCTCCTTTGTTAAAGTATCCGTGCTCGTCCCACAACCAATGTGGAATGAGCACGGATACTTTGACAAAGAAGACCACCATGCTGTCAGGAACCTCTCACTTGAGCTCTACACGAAGGATGTCCACTTGAGCTCCGGGGCAAAGTTTTGGCTCGGAGCAAGAATCTGTTGAGGGAGCACATCCACCATGTCGTCAGAAAAAAATATTAACGGTAAGAGACCCATCTGAGTAGGACGTATACTCTGATAATATCTCCTCCAACACTCAATTCCACTACTGATATCATTCTTGTAAACGTGATCTCTCAGAGTATACGTCCTACTCAGATGGATCTCTCAGAGTATCCTCTCTGGTTGGTTGTCATATCATCATTGCCGAGGGATGAGGGTCGGAGGACAGTCAACTTTATCTACGGATACATAGTTTCTGCCTCGCTAGTCGAATGGCTGCAGGGACTATGTCCTGATCACCATGTTAGTCCAATACAATCCAGAGATTGACACAGTACTAATTCATATATGTAGTCCAATACAAATAGTCTAATACAAAAACAACCCAATACAAATAGTCCAATACAAATAAGTACTAATAGCTAATGAGAACCACGCAGCTCACGCAAACGCTCAGTGATACGATCACGCAACCACCTCGAAAAAGCGAGATCTTTGGCGTGAGGAGAGATGTCGTCCCTTGCAAGTGTTGCATGAATAGAACTCCCGGTCTTACTAGCTACCGGTGCTGGATAAATAGAACTCCCGGTCTCACTAGCAACCGGTGCCACTTCCTCCTTAACTGTAGGAGGAGCCACCTCAGCATTCACTGTTTCCCTCAAACGATGTGCCGCTCCTCGGGTCATGGGTGCCATCTGGTAAGATCGATAGTCACAAATAATATAATTGTAACATAAGCAAGCTAACTAAAGGAACTATCATGTAATTTGAGTACATTTTCAAAAGCAGATAAAGTATAAAAAATTTGATTTTTTGCCAAGTGAGAACGGATGGCTCAGAACACAACCCAAGATTCATTCTAGCATACATTAGTGTGAATCATCTATGTTCTGTACATATGGTGTAGTACATCTTCTTATCGTATCTAGTATCTGAAGAATGTAACAGAATCAAGATGAACTCACATAATGTAATACTAAGACATCATCTACTACTATATAAGATATAGTGATAGGTTGTCGTATCATCATTGCCGAGGGATGAGGGTGATGACTGTCAACTTTATCTACGGCTACATAGTTTCTGCCTCGCCAGTCGAATGGCTGCAGGAACTATGTCCTGATCACCATGTCGTACCTAGATTAATGCTAGTGGAGCTGGAGCTGGAGCTGGAGCCAAAATACAGTACTACTTCACCATGTCGTACCATTTTACTCTCTCACTCTCTCCTCTCCCCTCCGGCGAGAATCAAAAAGCTCATACCAAGGACAGCGACTCGGTCGTCGGTGGCGGCGGCTTCGATGTGCCGAAGATGGAGGTGTCCGGTGAAGAGAATGGCAGCAATGACGAGGTGTCTCCGAAACCGGCTAGACGTTTGAGGACGATCGCTAGACGCTTGAGGACGATTCCGTAATGTCAAACAAATATGGAATAATACATAAGATATTCTCTTATCTATGTGAGATATTGACCACAAGATATTGCCAACATCTCATACATTCTCCCTATCTGTATGATATTATAAAATATTAGCATTACAGGATCCCAATCCTCCTTAATCCCTCTAATATAATTGGAAGACAACAAGTAATTTATTGCCTATGCTTGATTTCCAACTGTTGGTCCATCATTTGGATTTAATTGGAAGATAAAAGTAATTTCTTGCCTAAGGCCTCGTTTGGTTCGCATAATCATGGAGTTTGGGAAAGAAAAGTCATTAATTTGCTATGTTTTGGTGTCAAAGGAATTGACGAGGAAAGGATAGTGATTCCCAATGGAAAGAAAATTATGAGGAAAATTGGTTCCATCCATCCAAGCAAGGATTCACTTTCCCACCTTTAAGTATTCACCTTCCGTTCAAACACGAGAAGAAAAAAAATGATGAAAATTGTAATTTTTCAAAGGAAAAGAACCACCAAGGAATTGATTTCCTTTCCTTTCCTTTCCGTGAAGGCATCTTGATTCTTGGGCAAGTAAAGTTTGTTGGTACTAGTCCCCAACATAAAAACTAAGTACTAGGGTTGAGTGGGTCGGAGTGTGGGTGTGTTTGCTCCTTCGATTAATGGGGCAGGATGATTTCCAAATAAAGGGAAGCCAATATGTAGTTTAGATTACTCAAAAAAAATTATTCCAAAATCCTTCATTCTTCATTACAACTCTCGCAGCTTAGTTAGCCTCTAGTAAACTTTGCAAAATATGATCCGGCATCTAGAGAACTGCTTAATATTGTTTTAATCTACTAAAGTAACAAAACCTAAGAGTTTCAAAATCATAATTAAGCATCCTATATGAAACAAATCCTTCATAATCAATTTTCATCACTGAATCTGAACTCTCCACAGCCAGATAGCACAAGCAACATATTATCGTACCTAAGCTGTACCGAAAAGAGAAAAGCTGGGTTAGGGTTTACCTTAGAGGAGGGGGACGGCAGAGGAGGGGACGGCTCTCGACGACGGAAGAGGGACGGAGGAGAGGGCAGGCGGTGGAGGGGCAGAGGCGCTCTCGACCACGAAAGATAAAAGCTAAGGTTAGGGTTTACCTTCAGAGGAGGGGGACGGCAGAGGAGGAGAAGGCTCTCGACGACGGAAGAGGGACGGAGGAGAGGGCAGGCGGCGGAGGGGCAGAGGCGCTCTCGACCACGGAAGAGGCAGCGGAGAACTTAATTTCGAAATAAAATTTGAGAGAGAGAGAGATGGGTCGGGAATGGGGGAAAAAAATTCTGAATCGTTATAGTAAAAACTTAGCGACGTCGGTTAAAGACGTCGCTAAGCGTCGCTAACTTTAGTGATATTAACGACGTCTTAGTCAGTACGTCAATAAGCGTCGCTAATATTAAGATATTAGCGACGTTCACCGATATATCCGTGACGTACGTTTTTTAATAAAAAACGTAGTCGCCATACGTCGCCGAACGTCGCTGATAGTGACGTCTTGTGACGTCCTGATATTGCGTCGCTAATTTATTAAAATTTAGCGACGTTTTTGTATAGCGTCGCTAATTACGTCGCTAATTGAGTTATTCTAGTAGTGAATAACTGGAAACACATTAATGAATCTTAAACAAGTTCCAAGAGAACAAAGTATTCATCATTAAACATTGCTACTGACAACTTAATATAACTCATCAGAAAGTCCAGACACTGGAAAAATGCATCCTTATATTAGAAAGTCCAGACAATGTAAGAATGCATTAGAAAGTCCATACAATGGGAAATGCATTCATTAAAAAGTCCAGACAATGTAAGAATACATTAGAAAGTCCAGACAATGGAAAATGCATTCATTAGAAAGTCCATATAATGTAAGAATACATGTTAGGAATTCTTACATTAGAAAGTCCAATCTCTAGCTCAGCCTGCAATCCATCACAGAACTCAGATGTCAGTAACATCTCAAAAATAGAATTTTGTTAATTTCATGGATAATGTAATCATTGCAAACCGATTTGCTTCAAGTCTAGCTCATCCTGAAATAGGCTTAGCACAACAGCCTGAAATAAGAAGCATGGAAATTCAAAAATGGTAATTGTGTCCATATCTTATTTGTCTCGACACTTGAGCATGTATTGGACACTGGATGGACACTCCAAAATATAAGGACATATCAAAATGTTGTTTATGTGCCTCATTTCATTTTCTTATGGCCATTTCTCCATGTGCTAACTTTAGCTTCTTATGAAGCATGGAAATATGGCACCTATGATGGATGGAGATGCTAAAACTGACGCCATGTTGTGTTCGACACGAAGCGTCACTCCAAAATATGACAAGTACAAGGCACTCCGGGGTGCGTGTCCACTGCGTACATATCTTGTACATGCTACATATACCATTTGTTGACGTGTTGATATATATAGTACCATATCCTTTGGGTCCAAGCCAAATCCAAGTCGAGTTGATTTGCTGGTTTGAGTCTTAGATTGTGTTTGATTGGACTTTTTTCATGGAAATTATTTCCATCACAAATTTTCAGAGCATACAAACTCCTCATCTTAGACTAGTAGGAAAAAAATCCATAAACTGAGGAACCTAATTATACAACCTTTCATTCTAGTGCAAGAAACCTCTAGCAGCATCTCTGTGAGCATTACCTTCTCCCCACTAAGAACAACAAGAAAAATGAACTTACGGAGAAGTCTGACACTATCCGCACCCTGATTAGGGGCACGAGCACGTGGTTACGTCCAGCCTACGCGGCAGAATCGGTGGTAGAATGCTGTATAGGTCGTCTACAACAACTACACTAAACAGTATAAGGGTGCCTGTCATCTCCGCACGGAGGAATATATATGGCATAACTCAATCACAAAACAAAACTAAGATAGATAGCACGGAAAGAAAATATGATATATGTGAAAATAGAAAATGAGTCCAACATCCAACACACCGCGGAGAGAAACAAACAACATCACAGAGTCACAAAATAAATATAATCTACTACAGTCTAAAACAAAAGCTGGATTGCAGTCTAGGCAAGCCTAACTAAGCTAACTACTATGGGAGTGCAAAGTCTAGTGGCTCAACTAACATGCCACAGTCCTGGCCTAAGTCTCCATCTGTCTCGACCCCATAGTAGGTCGAGCAGTCTGCCTCAGAAACATTTGTAAATATCAACGGTATCCTGTCAGAAAAATAAGCAAGTACAAACACTAACAGCAGTTCCATATGAATTGACAAATTCTATAAGAGACAGTATAATGAAATACAAAATAAAAATATGGGATGACTTGGGAGCTATTCGGAAGACGAGTTACAACCCGTAAACCAACAAGGATCGGGGTTGTAACCCTTCTCCCGAACAGAACTTATGTCACTACCACTTTTCTAGCTTGGGGGTATTTTGGTCATTTTTAAATTTTGGAATTAAATTGAATTATTATGTAATATTATGATTTATTATAATTAATATGATTTTTGGTGATTTTTGGGAATTTTTAGGAGAATTGTTTTTGGGCCTATAGTGGACTTTGACTTGTGTTGACTAGAAGACTAACCTAGTTACTAATCTAGGTTATGGCCACTTAGCTAGGTTAAGTAACCTTGGTTTGACCTAAGGTAATGAGGTTTAAGTCATTGGAACTAGGTAGGGGTGATTTGGAGTTGTGTAGGCTAATATGGCTTATGACTTGATAAGTCATGATTAATGACTTAGGCTTAATAGCCCATAGGCCCACACCATGAACCAACCCTCACCCTAATCAGCCCATGGCAGCCTCTATTGACCATCACATCCTATTTAATGCCTTCCAAAGTTAGGGCTAGCCTCTTCCTTAGGAAATTATTGTAAGAGAAGAAAGAGGTGAGCTCCCATCTTTAGAAATTCTTAATAAATCCATTTCTCATCCTTTTTAATCCAAACAAGTTGCAATAGTTTCTAATTATTTTTTCTTGCTGGTGGAATTATTTGTTCTCAGTTTTCCAACAATTTAGAGGGGTTTCACCATCAAGAGGAGCATCTCTCTTTAGAGTTTTCAAGGGGTTTTGACACTTTGAGGTAACTTCTTGTTCTCACCATAGAATCCTAAAATTATTGCATCAATAGGGAGCCCTAGACCTACCCAAACTATAGGAATAGGAATCCCTAGATTTTTGGGTCGTTTCGTGTCCTAACAGGACACGTATCAGTACCCTACTCTAGGTGTTTGTGTTAATTCCTCACAGGGATTTGTTGTGTTATTTTCTAAATGTTTTTGAATGGAAAGTTGCTTTTATATGACGCTTACACATTTCTTGTGCACTGGGGTGAATTCGTGCTTGTGTCGTGTCGCTACGACACTCGTGCACGCGCATTTGGACTCGCGCGCGCGCGGCTACAGGAGTCCCCTACATCTCGGGCTCCTTGTGGACACGATACGATTCGTCTTGACACAAATTTTTGGGAGAATGTTGGGGCATGTACTGACACCATGCTCCCCAATTTTCACTGGGTTTCATGCTTTGGTTAGGGAGAAATTCGTCGTGCACTGGGTTTGCACAGTGCTGTGCACTGTCTTTTTTTGCCACTGACACGCGAGTGTAACTCAGACACGGGGACACGTAGACACAATACAGGGTGACACGTGGTTAGCCTGACACCTGGCGAACCTGGGTTGGTGACCACGTGCCTTGATTTGGTCTGTGCTGTGTGCACGACACGCGTGCACACGTGCACGACACAGTGCACTAAAACAGTGCCTGTGTGCCCATTTCGTGTCCTGTTTCATTTGGACACGTTTGTGTCCTTTTGTTTGGACACAAACATCACACCTAGCATGTATGCATCCTATATTTGTATTACCAACCCTTTATTTTAAATCTTAGCAATTTTTCAGTAATTAAATCCCAATTTCCAGTTTGTATGATACCAAGTATTAATTCCTGTTCCAGTTTCCAGAAATGAACTTTGGCATCATTTCCCACCTATTAATTACTGTTAAATATTGATTTTAATCCTGGTTAGTGTTCTCCTATAGCTAAGCTAGCTATGTGTTGATTTTTGGCTATTTTGGAGTTCCTTTTTGCTGTCAATAGGATGGAATGGTAAAAACTGAACTGTGGTTCAGTTTTGAATTGTTGAGGCTGTGTTGATAAGTTTGTGGACTGAATTCATTCCCTTCCTTTTCCTGATAGTTGCTGCTACTGTTTATTTCCCTGTACTATGTATCACCTTATGGTATATGCACACACACACACATAACTGAGAAAACAAGTTCCTCACTGTTTTGCCTGGTATATACACACACACTTATATTGTTTTTCCTGAATCTTTGACACTGTGTTGCACTTTGATCACACACTTGTTTCCCCTCTCTCTTTATTCTTTTCCTGCACACTATTGGCCTAGCACTCACACTCACACATCTTTGTATAACTCTCACACTCACTCTCAAGTTTTCACACACACACATACACATTGTTCTCTAGTTTCCTACATGCATATATAGTATGCCTATAGGTATGTATGATGTATATATGCACATATGTCTAAAGTATAATGTATGTATGTATATATACATTTGTCTTAGATGTAAATGTGGATAGATAATGTATGTGTGGTATTCACATAGGAGTCTAAGCTAATGTGTAATTTAGTTATTTATATCATATACCAATATGAGTGAATCATACTTGACTTGTGTATATGATATTAAGGATAGCCTATATGCTATTGTATATACCTATATAGATTACATTAATAGAGTAATATGGGTTTGGTATTTTAGATATAAGTATTGTCATGTGTATAGGAGATTTGTAGGTTGTTTATGAATGGTTTTGCCTAATAGCTTATTGACCTAGTCTATTAGCCTATGGGTGTATTGTGTCTGTTTGACTAGTAAGCCTATATTAGACTTGTGTAGTCCTGATAGACTTAGAATAGACTGGTTAGACTAGTATAGACTAGTTTGACTCAGGTTTGACTTGGTTGACCTAGTTTGACTTCTAGGGTTGACCAAAGTTGACCAAGAGTTGACTTTGGCCTAGATTGACCTAGAATCATGTAGAATGCATAGTAGACTCCATTTTGATATTCTGGACTTGTTGTGACTTGTGCTGTTCTGATTAGGAGCCAGACACCACTCCTTGGACAGTACGTTTTATACCGGACACTCAGTTACAGGCGAGTACATTCTCTGATCATTTCATATCCTGTTTAGAATTACTTCCTGCAGTAGATTACTTTACTTGTACTGTCACGTTGGTCACACGGATTGGTACTATATGGATCCTTTCTTGAGATGTTATCCTTAGGAGCATCAGGTACTACATGTTCTGTGCGTTTCACTTACATGGCGTATCACATGCTTCATTGGTTCTTTGATCACTTACGACATATACTCTTATGATCGTAGAGTCTTCCTAGAATCCTTATCCTATTCATGGGACTACTATGTATCACCTTCGGGGTCTATCACCTTCGGGGTTCATCACCTTCGGGGTCTATCACCTTCGGGGTCTGTTACATAGCATCATATAACATAACCTGGCTGGATCCTTGTGTATTGATTGGGGGTACGGGGGAGTATAAATGGACATGTGAATAATACACCAGTAGTGTAGTATCAGAATCATTCCGTAGTGTAGCATCAGAATCATCCCAGGCCATTTATGTTCATGATTGTACTCTGACTCACTAGTCACTGCTAGTTCTCTATGTATAGTAGATATTTACATTACAGTTCTCTTCCTGTTTACATACCGCATTTCTTTCAGTACTTGTATCTTACTTTACTGCATGTTTATATTTTCTAACCTGCTAAATTGTTGAGATGTACTGTGCTCGCTCCTGTCCTGACTGGACCTGTTGAAAATATTACAGAGGACGAGGAGGAGGCTTGTCTGGATACCTATTATGGGACAGCCCTTGATGACACCTGTGAGCTGGACCCACAGGAGGATCCAACAGTAGCTGAGGACCTTCCCCCGACTGCCTAGATTAGATTTTAGGCTTTTATCTATGTAGTTGGATCATGTTTTAGTTAGACTCTATTTTGGAGATCAGTTTATATATTCTTTTATCTGAGACTTGTACTGCTGGGATTATCTTAGACTATTGTTTATCTATTTCATTTCCTTGAGTTCTATTCATATCGTGCTATATCTTCCTTAGTTGTGATTGAGTTTCTATTGCTATGTCACCCCCATTCGGGGAGTATAAACTGTTTAGATCTATATACTGTTAGATGTTGTGACCTAGGACAGCGTTCTACCGCCGACACTGCGGCGTAGGCTGGACGTACCCACGTCTCGTGCCCTTACTCTAGGGTGCGGGTCGTGACACGTTTTTAGTGGTGGCCCATGCAGGTCTAGACTAGAAGTGTAGTGGTACTCGAACTAGAGTATCGCTGCAGCCTGCTATAGGATATAGGATATAAATTTTAAGATACTCAATCACTTTAGGAAAATTTCTTTTATTGCCATCTAAATCCTTTTGTCTGCTGATCCTTTGAATTAAATTGTCCGCCTTTGTTATTTCGCTTCCTTCTCAGAAATTGATACTCTTGTTTGTCTATCTTCAGGATGGGTAGAGACTCGTTCGCAGCGTGCCGTCCATGATGATGCTATAGAGGGGACTGCTACCTCTCAGCCAGCACGTCGAGGCCAGGGGACTGCAGCTCTTGTCACCTCAGCTCGTGTTGAGACTTCGGCAGCCGCAGCCAGGGACATGCATCCACCGACTGGGAGACAGGACCCGGTCTATCCAGAGGATCCTTTCAGCCACCACCGCCTCCAGGACATGTGGATGCAGCTCAGATGTTCGCATATTTTCAGCAGTTCATGGACCGACAGCAGGCTCGGCAGGATAGAGGCATGGAGTTGGCTGTCACGACAGCCGCAGCTCGACCGGTGGTGCAGCAGCAGAGGACACCAGGGATCGAGCAGTTTCAGAAGATGAGCCCCAGAGACTTCATGGGGACAGAGGGGATCCTATATGCCGACGAGTGGATCGAGCATATGGAGGAGATCTTCCGCTTGGCCAGGATCCCGGCAGACCTTCAGATCGAGGCCGCAGCTAGCCGGATGCGAGATCTTGCTCGCACCTGGTATCAGTCGGACCCCAGGGGGGGGTACCAGGGCAGACTTGGGAGCAGTTCAGGGGCTTCTTCAAGAAGAAGTTCTTCCCAGATTCAGCAGTCAGAGCCTTGGAGACCCAGTTTGAGAGCTTGGTCCAGGGGAGCCTCTCAGTTGAGGAGTATACGGGAGAGTTTGGCCGTCTCGGCAGGTTTGTTGAGGGGTTGAGCGAGACGACGAAGGCCCAGAGGTTCCGGAAGGGTCTAGTCAAGGAGGTGAAGTCCCTGACCAAGGGAAACCGAGATGCTACATTTGAGAAGATTTTGACGGAAGCCCTGTTAGCTGAGGATGATCTTGAGCTTAGGCTCAAGAGAGGGAGAGACCCAGTTGGAGCAGTAGCAGCGGGGGCCAGGCCAAGAGGCCCCACTTTCAGTTTCAGCAGCCGAGGCAGTTCCAGCCTCAGCCGATCCAGCAGAGGCCAGCTCAGCACCAGCAGCAGCAAAGGCAGCACCAGCAGGGCCAGAGGCAGGTTATCACTTGTGGATACTGTAGGAGGAATGGTCATGCTGCCAGTGAGTGCAGGAAGAGGCTGGGCCTGTGCCTAGTTTGTGGCTCAGCAGATCACCAGATGAGAGAGTGCCGTATGGGACGAGCAGCTCCGGGAGGTGGAGCCAGGGCTCCAGTGGGTCAGCAGCGGGGGCCAGCCCTGCCGAGCAGCAGCAAAGGTTTGTCCAGCACCAGCAGCAGGCCAGGGGAGGCCAGCAGGGGCGAGCTTTCGCCATGGCAGCTGGAGATGCAGAGGTGACTGGAGAGCTGATTGCAGGTTCGATTCTTCTTGACTCCAGTCCAGCATTTGTATTGTTTGATTCCGGTGCATGCATAGCTTCATTTCAGTATCTTTTGCGATTAGACGCGGTATCATAGCTGAATCGTTGCCTAGGACTTACAAGATCACGACCGGGGGTGGCATTATCCTCGTGCGTGATGTTTGTAAGGGTCAGAGAGTAGTTTTGGGAGGCCGTGAGTTGGAGGTGAGCCTGCTCGTAATGCCATTGCCGAACTACGATATAGTACTAGGCATGGATTGGTTGAGCAGGCACCATGCCAGCATCGATTGTAGAGGGGGTAGAGTTCTGTTCAGAGCCAGGGGAGCCAGAGTTCGAGTATTCCAGACGTCAGGCGGAGCATAGTAGCGGAGTCTTCTGTGGAGTCTCGATCGAGGAGCAGACGATTCCACACCCCTTGATAGCAGAGTATATGATGTTTTCCCGGAGAGTTGCCGGGACTGCCACCAGACAGGGACATAGAGTTCTCGATGGTTCCAGGAGCGGAGCCCATTTCTCAGCATGTCTATCGGGTGAACAACAGCGAGCTGGTGGAGCTGAAGAAGCAGGTGGATGAGCTGCAGGACAAGGGCTTCATCCGCTCGAGTTCGTCGCCATGGGGTGCACCAGTGTTGTTTGTGCCGAAGAAGGATGGGTCAGTACGCATGTGTATTGACTATAGAGCACTCAACAACCTCACGATCAAGAACAAATACCCACTGCCGCGGATCGACGATCTATTTGACCAGTTGAGCGGAGCTCGGGTATTCTCCAAGATTGATCTGAGGTCGGGATATCACCAGGTGAAGGTGAAGGGGGATGATATTCCCAAGACCGCTTTCAGGACGCGGTATGGACAGTTCGAGTTTTTGGTTATGCCGTTTGGGCTAACCAATGCCCAGCTGTGTTTATGAACCTTATGAACAAGGTGTTCCATCAGTATCTGGATTAGTTTGTAGTTGTTTATTGATGATATCTTGATATACTCCAAGACTGAGGAGGAGCACGAGGAGCATCTGCGGATAGTGCTGGAGATTCTCAGGAAGGAGCAGCTTTATGGAAAACTCTCCAAGTGTGAGTTTTTCCTGGACCGGGTGGACTTCTTGGGGCACGTTGTGACTGGAGATGGTATCAGTTGACCCCGAGAAGATTGTGGCAGTCGAGGCGTGGGCAGCGCCGACTTCAGTTGCAGAGATCAGGAGCTTCCTGGGGCTGGCAGGATATTACCGGAGATTTGTGCAGGATTTCTCCGGGTTGCAGAGCCGTTGACACGGTTGACCCGGAAGGATGCTGAGTATGTTTGGTCAGAGGAGTGTCAGGCAGCTTTTGATGAGTTGAAGAAGCGACTGACGACAGCTCCGATTTGACGTTGCCTTCAGGATCAGGTGGATTCACTATTTATAGTGATGCTTCAGGGAAGGGGCTGGGTTGTGTGTTGCAGCAGCACGGAAGGTAATTGCCTATGCTTCCAGGCAGTTGCGTCCCCATAAGAAGAATTACCCTACCCACGACCTGGAGCTGGCAGCAGTGATTTTTTTTGAAGCTGTGGAAGCATTATCTGTATGGTGAGCGGGTGGAGATCTTCACAGATCACAAGAGCCTTAAGTATGTGTTCACTCAGAAGGAGTTGAACATGAGACAGCGCAGATGGTTGGAGTTGATGAAGGACTTCGACATTGCACTGCAGTATCATCCAGGGAAGGCCAACGTGGTTGCCGATGCCTTGAGCAGGTATCCGACAGCCATGTGTTTGACCATGGATCGGCATTTGCTTGCCGACTTGGAAGCCTTGGGATTGAGGTGATCGTGCCAGGGTGCAGATGCAGCGTGGGGGATGCAGATACAGTCAGACTTGATAGACAGGATCAAGGCGGCCCAGTTCGAGGATGTGGCTTTCCAGAGTATCAGAGAGCAGATCAGTATTGGAGTAGGGGATCCTGAGTTCTCACTTGCAGAGGATGGTGCCCTGAGGCACGGTGCCAGGTTATGTGTGCCTAGCGGGGAGCTCAGAGAGCAGATTATGCAGGAGGCCCACAGATCTCAGTACTCTATTCACCCGGGGGCCAACAAGATGTACCGAGATCTGCGGGAGCATGTATGATGGTCAGGAATGAAGCGGGAGGTGTCCCATTCGTAGCTAGGTGCTTGGTCTGTCAGCAGGTCAAGGCAGAGAGGCAGAGGAGGCCCGATGGATTGTTGCAGCCGCTGCCCATTCCCGAGTGGAAATGGGAACATATCACGATGGACTTCGTTTCAGGATTGCCGCGTACTCCAGGAGGGAAAGACGCGATTTGGGTCATCGTGGACAGGTTGACCAAATCGGCCCACTTCTTGCCATTCAAGGTGGGTACGTCTACAGAGAGGCAAGCGGAGATGTATATGCGGCAGATAGTCAGGATCCACGGAGTTTCGGTCAGCATCGTCTCAGATCGGGATAGCCGTTTTACTTTCCATTTCTGGAGGAGTCTGCAGACCAACTTGGGCACTCAGCTCAAGTTTAGTACTGCATACCACCTCCAGACGGACGGACAGCCAGAGCGGACTATTCAGACTCTTGAGGATATGCTGCGGACGTGCGTCCTGGACTTTGGAGGTTCTTGGGAGGATCATCTTCATTTGGTGGAGTTTGCCTATAACAATAGTTTCCAGGCCAGCATCGAGATGTCACCTTTCGAGGCTCTGTACGGGCGTAGGTGCCGTACACCCTTATCCTGGGATGATGTTGGTGAGCGAGCTTTGCTGGGGCCAGAGATGATTGTGGATGCGGCCGAGAAGGTGAAGCTTATCAGGACAGACTTCGCGTGGCGCAGGACAGACACCGGCACTGGGCCGATAGCCACCGGAGGCCCTTGGAGTTTGAGGTACAGATTAGAGTAGGATTAGATTTAGGTTGTTGTTTGTGATTTTTGATCATGTCTGTTATTTATTTTAATTGAGAACTTGCTTGTGATTAGGTCGGAGACAGGTTTTCTTGAGGATATCTCCGACTCGTGGTACGATACGTTTTGGTGGAGGCGGAAAGCTTAGCCCGCGCTTCATCGGCCCTTTCGTTATCAGCGGAAGAGTCGGTGACGTGGCTTACAGGCTAGACTTGCCGCCTGCACTTGTGGGGGTCCACAACGTATTTCATGTATCACAGTTGAGGCGGTACGTGGCTGACCCTAGCCATGTGCTTGATCATTCAGAGATAGAGGTTGGGCCTTCTCTCAGCTATCCAGAGCAGCCCGTGGAGATTCTGGATCGACGGAAGAAGGTTCTGAGGAACCAGGTGATACCCTTGGTACGCGTCGCATGGAGGCATCATTCTCCAGGAGAGTCGACCTGGGAGCGGGAGGATGAGATGCGCGAGCGGTACCCCTATCTTTTTGGACCGTGAGGTATACTTTTCTATCCTTCTCAGCAGTTTAGTTTCGCCTTTAATTTCGAGGACGAAATTATTTTAAGGAGGGTAGATTTGTCACTACCACTTTTCTAGCTTGGGGGTATTTTGGTCATTTTTTAAATTTTTGGAATTAAATTGAATTATTATGTAATATTATGATTTATTATAATTAATATGATTTTTGGTGATTTTTGGGAATTTTTAGGAGAATTTTTTTGGGCCTATAGTGGACTTTGACTTGTGTTGACTAGAAGACTAACCTAGTTACTAATCTAGGTTATGGCCACTTAGCTAGGTTAAGTAACCTTGGTTTGACCTAAGGTAATGAGGTTTAAGTCATTGAACTAGGTAGGGGTGATTTGGAGTTGTGTAGGCTAATATGGCTTATGACTTGATAAGTCATGATTAATGACTTAGGCTTAATAGCCCATAGGCCCACACCATGAACCAACCCTCACCCTAATCAGCCCATGGCAGCCACTATTGACCCATCACATCCTATTTAATGCCTCCCAAAGTTAGGGCTAGCCTCTTCCTTAGGAAATTATTGTAAGAGAAGAAAGAGGTGAGCTCCCATCTTTAGAAATTCTTAATAAATCCATTTCTCATCCTTTTTAATCCAAACAAGTTGCAATAGTTTCTAATTATTGTTTTCTTGCTGGTGGAATTATTTGTTCTCAGTTTTCCAACAATTTAGAGGGGTTTCACCATCAAGAGGAGCATCTCTCTTTAGAGTTTTCAAGGGGTTTTGACACTTTGAGGTAACTTCTTGTTCTCACCATAGAATCCTGAAATTATTGCATCAATAGGGAGCCCTAGACCTACCCAAACTATAGGAATAGGAATCCCTAGATTTTTGGGTCGTTTCGTGTCCTAACAGGAACGTATCAGTGCCCTACTCTAGGTGTTTGTGTTAATTCCTCACAGGGATTTGTTGTGTTATTTTCTAAATGTTTTTGAATGGAAAGTTGCTTTTCTATGTCGCTTACACATTTCTTGTGCACTGGGGTGAATTCGTGCTTGTGTCGTGTCGCTACGACACTCGTGCACGCATTTGGACTCGCGCGCGCGCGGCTACAGGAGTCCCCTGCATCTCGGGCTCCTTTGTGGACACGACACGATTCGTCTTGACACAAATTTTTGGGAGAATGTTGGGGCATGTACTGACACCATGCTCCCAATTTTCACTGGGTTTCATGCTTTGGTTAGGAGAAATTCGTCGTGCACTGGGTTTGCACAGTGCTGTGCACTGTCTTTTTTTGCCACTGACACGCGAGTGTAACTCAGACACGGGGACACGTAGACACAATACAGGGTGACACGTGGTTAGCCTGACACCTGGCGAACCTGGGTTGGTGACCACGTGCCTTGATTTGGTCTGTGCTGTGTGCACGACACGCGTGCACACGTGTACGACACAGTGCACTAAAACAGTGCCTGTGCCCATTTCGTGTCCTGTTTCATTTGGACACGTTTGTGTCCTTTTGTTTGGACACAAACATCACACCTAGCATGTATGCATCCTATATTTGTATTACCAACCCTTTATTTTAAATCTTAGCAATTTTTCAGTAATTAAATCCCAATTTCCAGTTTGTATGATACCAAGTATTAATTCCTGTTCCAGTTTCCAGAAATGAACTTTGGCATCATTTTCCACCTATTAATTACTGTTAAATGTTGATTTAATCCTGGTTAGTGTTCTCCTATAGCTAACCTAGCTATGTGTTGATTTTTGGCTATTTTGGAGTTCCTTTTTGCTGTCAATAGGATGGAATGGTAAAAACTGAACTGTGGTTCAGTTTTGAATTGTTGAGGCTGTGTTGATAAGTTTGTGGACTGAATTCATTCCCTTCCTTTTCCTGATAGTTGCTGCTACTGTTTATTTCCCTGTACTATGTATCACCTTATGGTATATGCACACACACACACACATAACTGAGAAAACAAGTTCCTCACTGTTTTGCCTGGTATATACACACACACTTACATTGTTTTTCCTGAATCTTTGACACTGTGTTGCACTTTGATCACACACTTGTTTTCCCTCTCTCTTTATTCTTTTCCTGCACACATATTGGCCTAGCACTCACACTCACACATCTTTGTATAACTCTCACACTCACTCTCAAGTTTTCACACACACATACACATTGTTCTCTAGTTTCCTACATGCATATATAGGTATGCCTATAGGTATGTATGATGTATATATGCACATATGTCTAAAGTATAATGTTGTATGTATATATATTTGTCTTAAATGTAAATGTGGATAGATAATGTATGTGTGGTATTCACATAGGAGTCTAAGCTAATGTGTAATTTAGTTATTTATATCATATACCAATATGAGTGAATCATACTTGACTTGTGTATATGATATTAAGGATAGCCTATATGCTATTGTATATACCTATATAGATTACATTAATAGAGTAATATGGGTTTGGTATTTTAGATATAAGTATTGTCATGTGTATAGGAGATTTGTAGGTTGTTTATGAATGGTTTTGCCTAATAGCTTATTGACCTAGTATTAGCCTATGGGTGTATTGTGTGTCTGTTTGACTAGTAAGCCTATATTAGACTTGTGTAGTCCTGATAGACTTAGAATAGACTGGTTAGACTAGTATAGACTAGTTTGACTCAGGTTTGACTTGGTTGACCTAGTTTGACTTCTAGGGTTGACCAAAGTTGACCAAGAGTTGACTTTGGCCTAGATTGACCTAGAATCATGTAGAATGCAGTAGGACTCCATTTTGATATTCTGGACTTGTTGTGACTTGTGCTGTTCTGATTAGGAGCCAGACACCACTCCTTAGACAGTACGTTTCATACCGGACACTCAGTTACAGGCGAGTACATTCTCTGATCATTTCATATCCTGTTTAGAATTACTTCCTGCAGTAGATTACTTTACTTGTACTGTCACGTTGGTCACACGGATTGGTACTATATGGATCCTTTCTTGAGATGTTATCCTTAGGGAGCATCAGGTACTACATGTTCTGTGCGTTTCACTTACATGGCGTATCACATGCTTCATTGGTTCTTTGATCACTTACGACAGATACTCTTATGATCGTAGAGTCTTCCTAGAATTCTTATCCCATTCATGGGACTACTATGTATCACCTTCGGGGTCTATCACCTTCGGGGTTCATCACCTTTGGGGTCTATCACCTTCGGGGTCTGTTACATAGCATCATATAACATAACCTGGCTGGACTTGTGTATTGATTGGGGGTACGGGGGAGTATAAATGGACATGTGAATAATACACCAGTAGTGTAGTATCAGAATCATTCCGTAGTGTAGCATCAGAATCATCCCAGGCCATTTACATGTTCATGATTGTACTCTGACTCACTAGTCACTGCTAGTTCTCTATGTATAGTAGATATTTACATTACAGTCTCTTCCTGTTTACATACCGCATTTCTTTCAGTACTTGTATCTTACTTTATATGTTTATATTTTCTAACCTGCTATGAATTGTTGAGATGTACTGTGCTCGCTCCTGTCCTGACTGGACCTGTTGAAAATATTACAGAGGACGAGGAGGAGGCTTGTCTGGATACCTATTATGGGACAGCCCTTGATGACACCTGTGAGCTGGACCCACAGGAGGATCCAGCAGTAGCTGAGGACCTTCCCCCGACTGCCTAGATTAGATTTTTAGGCTTTTATCTATGTAGTTGGATCATGTTTTAGTTAGACTCTATTTTGGAGATCAGTTTGTATATATTCTTTTATCTGAGACTTGTACTGCTGGGATTATCTTAGACTATTGTTTATCTATTTCATTTCTTGAGTTCTATTCATATCGTGCTATATCTTCCTTAGTTGTGATTGAGTTTCTATTGCTATGTCACCCCCATTCGGGGAGTATAAACTGTTTAGATCTATATACTGTTAGATGTTGTGACCTAGGACAGCATTCTACCGCCGACACTACGACGTAGGCTGGACGTACCCACGTCTCGTGCCCTTACTCTAGGGTGCGGGTCGTGACAACTTAGCCTCCAATCAAGGTATAGCACAAGAGCATGTAGAACATATGAAATACAAGACAAATCAACAGGAAATATCTAACAGGATGTGAGTACTGAATATGACGATAATTTATAAGATGACTTGGGAACTATTCAGAAACTAAGTTACAACCCGTAAACCAAACAAGGACCGGGTTGTAACCCTTCTCCTGAACAGAACTTAGCCTCCTATAATAAATAAATATAAAATGTGCCTTGAATTATTAGAGCATTATGTGATCGGCTTGGAAAATATGATAAGGCTTTCCATCTGACCGGCTATGAACAAGTGCACAACGGAGCAGGATAAGACCGGCCACCATGGAATGCTATGAACAAGTAGAGTAAGGCTTTACCCGTCGTGAGGCGAGAGGATAGCTATGAACAAGTAACAAGTACAAGTGTGAAGAACGTACAAGTAGGGATTTTGATCACACAACCACTAATAACTCCCTACCTGAATAGTATAATGGATCCGAACATGACATGTCATGACACGGGACTCAAGAGTAGGGGGCCAGCCCGCTCCCAAGTCCATGTCTATATATAAAGTAACAAGTCGAGTCATGTACCAATATACCAAGTAATCCAGGAACAATATCTCATGACAGAATCCGACATATACTAGTCCGTGAACCATCGTGTTAGGAATCAAGTAAGATACTACAAGTGAATCGGATATAGAAGATATCATGTCACGACCCGCACCCTTATGAGGGGTACGAGCACGTGGGTACGTCCAGCCTACGCCGCAGTATCGGCGGTAGTAGAACGCTGTATATAATGTCTGTAAATACTACGACTAACAATATAAATGTACCTGTACAGTATATACTCCGAATGGAGGTGATATAGCAATACAGTCTCAATCACATGATAAAACTATGGTAGATAGCACAGAAGGAAAGCATATGATAGATGAAATAGAAGTAAGTCCAAATCCAACACAAGCCCAGATATATACAACATCACAGGTTCTCAAAATATAACATAGAAAGCTACAGTCTGATAATACTAGCTAGATCGTAGTCCAGGCAACCCAACTAAGCTACACTACTCTGGGAGTACAAAATTTAGTGGCTCTACTATCAGGCCATGGTCCTGGACTACTCCATCTGACTCGAGCCCATAATAGGTCGAGCAGTCCGACTCAGAATCATCTGTAATATATCAACGGTATCCTGTCAGGAAAATGAGCAAGTACAAGCACTAACAGCAGTTCCATGTGAATTAACAAATTCTATAAGAGACAGTATAATGAACTACAAGACAAAGATATATGAAGACTTGGGAACCGTTCGGAAGCTGAGTTACAACCCTTAAACCAAACAAGGACCGGGGTTGTAACTCTTCTCTCGAGCAGAACTTGGTCTCCAATCAAGGTACATCATAGAGGCATATAGAACATATGAGCAACTGTATATCATAGTATGGTGAGAAAGTACTGAATGTAGAACATAGCAGGATATATGATTAGATAAAGTAAATATAAAATGTACCTTGAATTATTAGAGCGTTATGTGATCGGCTTTGGATAAGTGACAGGACAGGCTATCCACTTAGCCCGACAATCCGCGGTGACCTCAATGGAAAGTCATGCCGGCCAACCTGGATAACGAGCACAAGGTAAATAGGATCTCGCTACACCCTACGTGAGGGGAGAGTGCACGAGCACAAGAATATAGTGACAGGGTGGCTTGGATCACATAGCCCCTAATAATTCCCCATCCCCGAATAGTACAATAGATCTGGACATGACACGTCATGGCATGTGATTCCATAAGAGGGTACAAGTCCCCTTAGAAATCGGTATCTATACAAGTACAGGAAATAAGACAGAAAGTGTACCAATATACCCAGAAATCTAGGAACAACATCTCATGTCATGATCCAACGTATACTAGTCCGTGAACTATCGTGACTGAAAATCAAGTAAGACACTACGACTGAATCGGATATAGCAGATATCAAGACAATAAAAACTATCAGTGAATGTACTCGCCTGTTGTCCTGAGCTGTAGGGTATATCAATGCTCAGAGTGGAAATCAGAGACCTAAAGATGAGATATTGCATGTTAATTTAGGTTTAACAAAGTTAAGAATAATTTCTAATGAATGATATAAAATCTAGGTCAAACTAGGTCTCACTGAGTCACACCAAGTCCTGTCAAGTCAATCTAAGTCAAACTAAGTCGACTCTAGGTCATACCAGTCATCGCAAGTCAAAACAAGTCGAAGCAAATCAAACGGGGTAAAGAGTTGGCTTATAGTTGACTTTTAGTCAACTGGTCAACCCTGGTCAACTCTGGTCAACTCTAGGTCAACCCTAGGTCAAACTGGTCAAATGTTGACCAACAGTTTACTTTTGGTCAACTGGTCAACTCTAGTTTGGATTTGGTCAAATTTAGACAAAGGGTTGACTCATTGTTGACTTTTGGATAAAAAGTCAACTCTAGGTCAACCGAGCCAAAATTGGTCCAAATATGACATTTGTAGGTGTACCTAACAAGTCACCTAAGTTTCAAGTCAAACAGAATATCCGTATCCCGTATTTTGAATTTACCCGATTACCCTTTATATAAACATACCCTTAAACCACTCTAACATTAGAGCCAAGTGGCTTTTCCTTAGGAGTTTCACTCCCGGCTTTCTAGGGTAGTAGGATACTAGCCTATACAATCATTACCTACCAAGTTCTCTAGGTAGGGTGGACATCCAGTCCATCTTACGGTCCATGTTGGTCGTTTACCCGTTATCTCGAGCACCTTAGGATACTCAACGATATCGCGTGATACCACTCTCATAATCCCAAACAAAGTCTCGATTTCAACCTAGGAGCCTACCTACAAACTCTATTTTATATTAACTAAGTCCCCTCCAAGTTTGGACACGTTCCGACGCTCCTATCTAAAAATCACCCTCTCACTAAATTCTCACACACACACTCTCAACACTCACTTCCCACACTCACTTAGGACTAGTTTTAGGGGCTAGTTAGAGGGTATTTATAGGTGTATATATAGCTATATATAGGGGTATATACATGTATATATATAGGTATATAGGTGGGGGTTTTAGGGGCTAATGGGGGGTGCTACTGCTGCCTAAACAACTACTGCTGCTGCTGCTAATGTACTTGCTGCTGCTGTTTGGGGGGGGGGGGGGACAGCAGCCCCAACTCCCCCTAGCTGCTGTTGTGGCTCTCCCTATCCTCCTCCTTCCCTCCTCTATTTTCACACTCTTCTCCCTCTATTCTCCTTCTCTAATCCTCTCTATTCTTCCTCTCAATCTCTCTAAAACTCTTCTATCTCCTCCTCTCTAATCTTCTTTCTAACTCTCTAATATATATAACACACACACATAAAATCTCTCATTCCTTCCCCTCTTTATATATAAATACACACACACTAATATATATATAGTCACACACATACATATATATATACATGAACACACACATATATATATATATACATGAACACACACACACACACACACACACACACACACACACACACACACACACATACACACACACACACACACACACACGCACACTAACACAATATGAATTAAAGTGCCTAACCCACTTAGATGCAAATCTAATTATTCTAGAAGTGTTCAAATTTGGGGAAAAACTCAAGGACACAATCACAAACCCAAACTTCTCCTAGGACACTCCAAACGGACTCAAACTTGACACGAAGAGGGACACAACCTTGGGGATAAATCCTACGGGGTTCAAACTAATTATTATGATGAAAAGAATGAATTATAGAATAGGTTGTACCTATCGGAAGATGGATTCCCGATTCAAAATTCCTCCGACACGGCTCCGATACAATGAATTGTTTAGGACACACCCTTGCACTTCTTGCTCCCAAAAGCTTGGAGAAGCTTCACTTGGGGTAGAGGAAGAGTTGGATGGAAGAAAAATGGGAAGAAGAGATTTATTTTGAGATGAAATCTAAGGAAATCCTATTCTTTACTTGGGAAGAAGGCTTGGAGAAGAAGAAGATGGTGAAATATTTGAAATGAATTGAAGAAAGAGAGAGGGTATGGCCGGCCCTATTAAAGGGGTTTGGGGATCCTTGTAATTTACAAGTTTGCCCCTCCCTTTACTTCCTAGCTAAGTTATCTTCCTAATTTGGTTTTGGGGGTTAGTTTAGACCAAATAAAAATCATAATTAAGCCTAAACACTCATGTGGGATTAGTCCAAACTCCTAAACCTAAATGTTAAGTTTGGTGGGCCATGGCTAATTAATGTGTTAAGCACAACTCAAGTCAAAATTCTCCGGAGTCCTGAATTAAGTCAAAATGCGATAAAATTCGAACCCGACTCCTATAATCATTAAATATTAATATTCATGAAATAAAATTTCCAAAATATTCAAAAATAAAAAATTACCATTTTACCCCTATCTTGGAAAAGTGAGGGTGACATATCAAGACAATAAAAACTATCAGTGAATGTACTCGCCTGTGTTCCTGAGCTGATAAGGTGAACAATTGCTCAGAGTAATCACAGACCTAAAGATGAGATACTAACAGTCAAAAAAGGGTTTATTAATGAAAGGAAGCTAATCTAGTCATGATATGCAAGTCTAAGTCAAAACTAGGTCAAACTAGGTCACATCAGGCTAAACTAAGTCATACTAGGTCATACTGAGCCAAACTAGGTCACACAGAGTCACACTAGAACAAACAAGGTCACAGAAAGTCAAACCAAGTCAAACTAGGTCAATCTGGGTCAAGGGTTGACTTACAGTTGATTTTTTGGTCAACTGGTCAACTCTGGTCAACTCAAGTCAACTCTAGGTCAACCCTAGGTCAAACTAGTCTAATGTTGACTAACTGTTAACTTTTAGTCAACTTGTCAACTCTGGTTTGGTTTCGGGTCAATTCTAGTCACTTTTAGGCTAAGTTTAACTTTCGGTTGACTTTTGTTGACTTTTGGTCAAAACGGTCAACCGAGGTCAAAACTAGTCTAAGAGCACTAATCCTGACCATTTCCAACCAAGATAATCAATTTCTAACCATATCCTAACACCGTAGACTCATACCTTAGCTTCTAGGTAATTACCTTAACCTTACCTATTATCCTTCACAAAGTATTCCCAATACCTTGCCCCGATACATAGGCAACCCTTCCTAACCATGGTAGACAGACCTAGGCTTCTTAGGGTAGCTAGACACTAACCTATCTAGATATTACCAACCCAGAAATCTAGGTATCTAGCCCATCCTGTCCATCTTATCTCTATGTTGGTCACTCTCAAAATTATCTTAAAGTATCATGAGACACCCTATGGTATCTTGAGATACCACTCTCCTAACACTATCCAACAATACTAGCTCTATTAGGATACTAACTTATCTAGTACACTCACTAAACACACCCCACTAGGTCCACAACTCTCAAATCTAACCAAGGTTCAAAATATCGGTATCGGTATCGGTATCGGACATTTTGTATGAGTATCGGTATCGGCAGTATCGGCAGTATCGGCGGTATCGGATCGGGGTATCAGATCTTTGGTATCGACAGTATCGGCAATGTTTAATAATTATTAATAAATTACTAAAAAATTGAATGAAACAATAGTCAGCTTTGATGATTGATTTACATGTAGTATATAAGTTTTCTACCTTTACATATTTTTACAATTTTACTATCTCATTATATTCTTACTAATTGAATCTTACATTGTTTTATATAGGTTTCAATTTTGATGAATTAAGGCGTATAGAGAGATACAGAAGATACACTTAACGCTCAAGAGAATAGAAGCAATACAAATAACACAGTAGTCAAGAGTCACAAGACCTATAATTATATTTATCTGTATATTTTTTTTTACTTTTGTAAAAGAATAAAGATTTAATGAAATTCAGTTTCATTCATAGTCATCATCTATTTCCGCAAGCGTATGACCTTTTTGGCGACATTTATAAAAAATATTACATACAATAATTAAAAGTCCTACATACAAGAATAGTGCCTTTATAAAAAAATGTTACATATAATAATAAAAAATTTTACACTAAATAAATAATATCATATACAATATTTACATTGAGACAATAATAAAGAAAACGTTAAAATCCTACATCATTTCACTTGGTCTGACAATTTTACTGGGACAAGATTTACATGTTTATATTTGATCATTCATGCCCTTTTTTTGCATAATCCAATGTAAATATTGTCCTCAACAAATAACAATATTTCTTCTTCTTTTTTACATTAAACGATACTTCATGAATACATTTGCATGCCTCCAACCAACATTCATTTCCTCCAGCGTACGACTTTTTACCGTGATCCAGCAAATGTAGTAATAAAAAAATAATTAGTGCAGTTAAACATTTGAAAATTACTCTAACATAGTTATATAAGAAGGATTAATTACACTGACCTTCCATATGATTCACGAGTATTACTTTAACAGTCATTTAAAATTACTCCCATATAAAAAAGGTCATTTTTTAACAGTCAAAAAAATTACTCTAACATTTGAAAATTACTTTAACAGTCATTTAAAATTACACTGACCTTACATTTTTTTTTTGCGGGATTAAAATTTGTTCTTAGACCCGGCCCAAATCAAATGCTTAACCCTAACCCTTATATATACGAATGAGAGGAGAGAGAAAGGCAGCCGCCTCTTCTCTTCTCCTCTCGATTATTTGAGAACCCAAAAAAAAATGGAGCAGCGCGGAGCGGAGCTACAGGCGGCCGAGCGGAGTGGAGCTACAGGCAGCAGAGAAGGGCCACGGCGGGAGAAGCGGCCGTGGCGCGGGGAAGGGGATGGTTTGGAGAATTTTGGTAGAATTTAACAGGTAACTTATAGTCTCTACATAATTGTTGACCTTATTTTCCATTATTGAGAAATTTTTACCGCAGCAATTTTAATTATTTTTTTCTATATTTTTTTTCCTTCTGGTTTTAACCCCTCTTTCCATTCCTGTGAGTTTGTATCGGTCTGTCTCGGACCGTATCGGTCCGTATCGGACAGTATCGGTCCGTATCGGACAGTATCGGGTTCGTATCGGCCGATACTAACCGATACCATAAATTTTTAGTGTGAATCGGCTGATACCGATTTTTATTGCGAGTATCGGATCGGACACCTTCAAATCCGATCCAATACGGCCGATACGTATCGGTATCGGCCGATACTTTAAACCTTGAATCTAACATCTCGTATCCTAACTAATACTAACTTATAAGCTAACATCTACTAACAAATCCTAACTAACAAATATCTAACAACTTGGTAGCAAACTCTATCTAACAAGGGCTAACTAATATAGGAAGATTGCTAAATGGAAGGGGCTAAATTCCAAAGGAAACAGGGGATTAAACGGATTAAAACTAAAGGCTTAAAAGCTTAATAAGCTGTCAATAAGCTGCTGCTGAAAAGCTGTTGCTTATTGCACTGCTTATGCTCACTGCTTACAAAAACTGCTGCTGCTTATAAAAGCTGATGCTGCTGCTTTTAGCTGCTGCTGCCGCAAGCTGCTGCTGCTTTTGCTGCTGCTTATGCTTATTGCTTATCAATCTCTTATATATATATATATATATATATATATATATATATATATATATATATATATATATATATATATATATATATATATACATTCAATAATAAAATACTTGTATATATATTATGATACATGGAGAAAAATATAATGACAAGCAATAACACATCTCTAACATATAAAAATCTAACATTAAAACATGTATTAAATTATTTAAACACAAGTGTCCAATATTAGGGGTTTTCCACATGGTCACAAAGCACAACAAGGACACTCCTAATAGCTCCAAATGGACACGAAATGGACACAAATGGAGACGCAACCATGGGGGTCATTCATATGGGTTCAAAATAATCCTATATGTATGTAGGAGTGAAATAGAGGGTAGATTTTACCTTCCGGGAGGTGAAATCCAAAGGAACTCCTTCCGATACGGCACCGACACGAAGGGATCTCCAAATGGACACGAACCAAAGTCAAATCTTTCCAAACTTGGCTAGCACCCTCTCTTCATGGAGTAGAGAAGAAATGAAGAAGATTTGGTGGAAGAAATGATTGATTTGGAGATGAAATCAATGGTGGTTCCTCTCAAAATTTTGGGGAAGAACAAGAGAGAGAAAATGGAGGCTAAGAATGAAAAGAGGATGACTCACCCCCTCCCTCTCATGGCTGGCCATATTGGGCTAGGTGTCCCCATTTGGTAAAGTCCAAAATGCCCCCCTCTTGTCTCATTAGGTTCAACTTAAGTTAGGTTTTGGTTTGGGGCTAAAATAGACTAGTTTGAGTCTCTAATCAACCCAACCTAGTCATGAATATTTAGTCTAACCATACTAACTTAAATATCGTCATATGTGGGCCATGTCTAACTAATAAGTGGGTCCCACTAGAGTCAAAGCTACCCCGGGTCCCCGATACAAGTCGGATTGAGTTGAAATTTGAACCCGACTCAAATAACCTCAAAACAATATCACAAATAATAAAATAAATTCAAAAATATTCTAAAATAAAAATGACCAAACCCTGTTCTTGAAAATTGGGGGTGACAAAGTCACAGACAATGGTCTGGATATACATGAACAATTAAAGAAGAAATTGATTAAGCCCCCTCCTACAATTCGAAACATGAAACAACAACATTGTCCCGAGATCTCAAAACCTCAACATACAAAAAAATTACAAATCAATAATAGACTGCTGACCCTTCTTGCACAGATTGATGAGAATGAATGGAACATGCATACCTAATCAAGAATGAAGCATAACACCAAATCGAGAAACAAACTTGCAATTGCAGATAAATTGCTAAGAACTCAACATGGGAAAACCACAGCTTACAGCATATACCAAATCAAGAAAAATAACTCACATTGAACAAGAACTTGCCAAGACTAGAGAACTTGAGCCCCTCTTACAACTAAAGAATGTACAGGCAACTGCAACATTATCCCAAAACATCGAAACCTAAACAACAGGACACTGTGTCGCCCAGGTTGTGAAGCTCCTCAAATCCTACAGTGAAGAAGAAGTCGAACATCAGAAAATTTCTCGACGAATCATCAAAATCAAAGAAAACAAAACCCTAGATTTGGGGATTCTCCTCGAATCTGCCGAAGCTCCGATCAGTCGTCGAGATATATGAAGAGACGATTCGAACCTCAGGATCCTCTGGAAAAAAAGGAGTCCAGATCTGAATCGTCCTAAAATTGCCATTAGAAAACCCCTAATTTCTGGAAGACGAGGAAGTAGAGGGCGACGAGGAGGGGGAAGAGGCCGTGGAAGGGTTAGAGCGAAGAGCGTCGAGCTTGTCCCTGGCCTTGTTGACATCTCTCGACCCACTCAACCACTTTCCCCCTCTCGAGCAGAAGATGAAGAAAGTTTTTAGGGCTTTATGTAGAAAATCTAGGGTTTCGATGGAGAAAAGAAAGGAGGAGGAAGAGGAAGAATAGGAGAATGGAGATGTAAAGAAGGAAGAGGAGAAGGGAGATGTAGATTCGAGGTCTCCATCTCCATCGGCTGGTGGATGAGAGAGATGAAGAAATAGAAAGGAGAGGAAAGAATCGTGAAAAAAATGAAGCGGAATGGAATGACTAACGTCAATATAGATTTACATTTCAAAAAAATTACCAAAGTGGCAGCTGAAAAAATTGTGCCAATTTTTTTAGGCATATATTAGTTGACGGTTATTACCGAACCGTCACTGAATAAAAGGATATTTTTTGACAGATCCTCTAAAACCGTCAATTATTATGCTGTAAGATTGCTAAATTAACATAAAATAAGGCATTTCTTGACGTAAGGCTAAATCCGTCAAGATAACTCATTTTTTTGACGGTTTTTCACGACCATCAACTTATAAACCGTCAAGAATCGTCATTTTTTTTGTAGTGCAAGTTTTACTATGTCTCCATCCACGTAGAACAATATATGAAAAGCGAACCAAAGTGCACTAGGTTGATCAGACCATCATGCACCGGCTCTGATTAGACAGTATGTTAGTGGAGGCCTCCAATAATAAACTGTCTTTGATCAAGCTCGATAAAGGATAAGCTTGCAAAACTGGGCTAACTAGCGGCATAAGTCAAGCTAGTTCAAAAATAAGCATGCGAAAGAATAATACAAGAAAATACAAATAGTCGAAGTATCTCAGTCTTGTCCGGTGTTTGTGCCTATAAAGGCGTCCTACTATCTTCTTGGTTAAGGTCAAAGTGAATGTTAGGTTGTGAGGCATCTATCAAACTTAAAAGAGTTAACTTGTAGTGTGATGGAATACTGGGTCAAGCAATCGAGATAAAGCACAAAGTTAACCATTTAAGGAATTAAGTAGGTCACAATCATATATAGGGTCGAAAGGATTGAGTCCAGATTCGGTCTCTAACTAAGTCAGAAAGGACAATGGTATTATGGTATGGTTTATAGCTAGCCATTTCGACTCGAAGGTCGCATCATAAAAATAAAGTACAAGGGGACGTGTTTTAGTGGGACATGATATACCTACATGAAGGTGAGCTCGTCTAGGTTTTACATGTAAAATTTGTTGGAAGGAAAAGTCTAGAGTTGTGCTCCAAATATCAAAGTCACGATAGAAAACGCCAAATAATCAAAATAGAAAGTGGATTTTCATAAGGTACTAGTTAATGCACCAAAAATAAAGAAGATTAAAGCACAAAATAAAGATAATTTAGATTCTAGTAGATCAGGGTAAAATAAGTTAGGAATACAGTTTCTAGATATGGGATAGCCACTTGATGGGGTATGGTCAAGGAACAATCCAATTATTTCTCAAGTTTCAAATGGTTAGAAAGCCACGATAAAATCTAGTTTTGAGGAAATGTCGAATGAGTCAAGATTGAAATATAACCACATGATCTTGGAGATGACTAACAACACTTGCGTATACACTACTATCATGGTCTTGGGGGATATGGCAACTAAGGTGGAATCCTTCTAACTCATTAGGGTTATCTTGGTGGCCTACCATTTAAATTTCAAACTCAAGAGTTCATAAATCATGAATCTATGAAATTTTTAATATTACTTCATAACTTTAAACACCAAAATTTTCTCAAATAATCCTCAAGATAACTCCTTAGCATATCACGAGCAATCTAAATTTTATAGCTCAATATTTTAACGCACTCATCTAAGTCATTCGAACATAATCCCAACTTTTAAGTGGTAAATTCCTTTAATCAATCAAATAACTTTTCATCACATCATTAGTAACTTTTTCCCAAAAATTGTAGGGGCCGGTTCCCAGCTAGCGGTAGTCCGAAGACTAGTGCACCGTGTCGCTTCAGGCTATTTACACCTGTATAACAGAAGGACCCTTTCGGCTTATTCCCAAAATGTTCTTTACTTTTAAGAACTTAGATTTAAAGGAATATATGCAGTATCATCAAACAACATCAAAATATAAAAATCCCTAAGTATAAGAAAGGTAAATACCCAAATAATAAAAGAATGATCATCAAAATTTGCTAAGAATATTTTCAAAACAAATATTTTCATAATACACTTATGGAGAAAAATATATAGAATATACATACTCAAAATGTGCACTAATAAGTACGATAATTTTAACAAGTAAGGTAAAGCACAAAACCAAACAATTCTTAAAAGAACTTCCATAAAAGTCATGAACAAGACACTAATAAACATTTTCTCTCAATATCCTAACTTGAAGAAGTAAAACAAATAAATATCAGAAGTTAGGAATCATTAATATATCACAAATAGGCATAGATCAAAAATCAATTAAAAGGTATGTATCCATAAAGTCAACAAATAAAAGCCAATAAGATATCATCAAAAGAAGACTTTAAGGAATAAGCTAATTGATTCAAGTAGAGATAACACAAATTTGGTCAAAAGAATCAATAGCTAAATTATAAGATAAACACAAGTATGAATGAATAATAATATGAAACTTGAGCTCATCTCATATGCCCACAAAAAGATATTTATATAAAAATAGATATCAATATAAGAAATACATGACTACATAGAAAAATAAATATATTCATGTATCTTTAATAAACATTGAAAACCATCACAAATTAAATAAAATGTATAAATAAACTTTATTGGACAGAGACTTAATAGATTCTCAAGAGGATAATCAAAATAAAACATGAGAATCAATAATGAATATATTATGTAAGCACAAGGTTAAAAAGATGTATAAGTATATACTTATCAAATTATAAGTAGCTTGTGCTAAACACATATATTCACAAATAGCAATTAAGATAAATATGACATATTAAATACAAATCGGCAAGAAGTAACTATCTTAAAACTTTTAAAGATTAAGAGTTAAAATCATATTAACTCAAATCAAAACCAAGGTCATATGGACTAGAGTGATATGCATGCTTTATAAATAAGGATTAAGAAAAAAATGAGCATGCATATATAGATGTGTCACACTAATAGAAAATGAGTGATAAACTACATAGTGTGAACTAATCATTTAAGCTAAGTAACTAGTCATGCTAGATAAAAGAAATAAAACATTAACTAAGCATGCTAGTATTATATCTCACATTAATTTATATAATAAGCAACTAAAGGATATCAATGTGAGATAGTAGCAAGACATCAAGAGAAACATACTAGATTCTACAAATATAAACCATTTAAAGAGAATCGTTTAGCATGTTACCAAAGTAGCTCTAGTGGCCACAATTGTGTTGGTGCAATTGCTTGTTAGATGACCTTTGAGCTTTGCAACCACCAACACGCTTCTTCGGTGCTATGTCCTGATACAAGTAGCTCTACCTACAATATTAGGCGAAGACTTTGGTATCCAAATAAACTTGGGTCCACATTTGTTAGCTTTAGGGACCCATATACTATTTACTCTAGCATTGGTAGAAAAACTCCTACGAATAGGACAAGTACACTCATGTGTCCAATACGAGAGCAATAGAAGCACCTAATACTAGTGTGTGCACATGTATCAGAATGAGCATGATTATGAACATGTAACATACTAGAATGATGAATATCTCTAGAGTGAGCATGCATAGATTTGGTCTTAAGACTATCATGTTCTAATAGTAAATCATTATGCACACAAGTAAGAGAATCACTATGCATGGATTTGGTCTTAAGAATATCATGTTCTAATAGCAAATCATTATGCAAACAAGTAAGAGAATCAAATTTAGCATTTAAAGCATAATTCTCTTCTTCAAATAAAGCAATTCTAGAAATAAAATCATCATTTTGTTTCTTTAAAGAGTCAATAGAAGAATCATGCAAATAATTTAGCTCATGTGCTTGCTTCTTAAGATCTTCTATTGATGAGGAAAGAGATTTGATTTTCAAAATTAAAGAATCATTCAAACTCTTTAAAGAAATACAAGATGAGTTTTGAGAGTCAAGTCTAGATAATAAAATATTGTTTTCATTTCTCAAAAACTCATTAGCTTCTTCTAAATGAATAACCTTTTCTACAAGTTCTTCATTTGTAGAATAAAAAGCCTTAGCAAACTTTAAGGATTGGTTAGCCATGGCTTTCCACTTAGAGCACTTATTGCATTTATAAGAAACATGATTGTCTATGCTACTAGAAGTAAAACCCTCTTCATCGAAGGAGGAAGAATACGATGCCATACACAAATAAACAAGGATCTACTCTAAGGATGTTAAGCCTAACAATAGAGACCTTGCTCTGATACCAATTGAAATAACGTGTAGGCAACTCTAGAGGGGGGTGAATAGAGTTTGTGTCGATAATCACCAAATAAAAAATTAACTCTATATCACCTCCACAAACAACTATTAAGATAGTAAATAAATCAGAGAAAAATATGGAAGTAAATAAAGATCAAGAAGAGCATACGCAAACACAGCAGTTTTAACCTGGTTTTCCTCGTGGAGGACTAGTCCAGGCCTGAGAACTCTAGCTCAGGATTAAATCTACTATTTGTGAAATAGTAGTTACACCCCCTGCCTTTTCTTCAGAAGAGCACGTCAACTTCTTACAGATTCGCAGGTGGCGAAACTTGGAATTGTCCAAGTGACTTTTCTTTTCAACTCTTGCACACAACTTCTAGCTGATATAGCACTGAGCACCTTAGGCTAAGGAGAGTTGTGGCTTAGGAGATATGGAAGAATGAGGCTTGGAGTAGTAGAGCTTAGAAAGCTTGAATATTTGAAGGTAAGAGATGATTTGAAATGAAAGAATTCAAGCTCTATTTATACTACTATGGGGAGGCAGAATTCGGCCAGAATTCTGCCCCAAGAATTCAAATTTTTGAACGTTGGACAGCTTGAAGCAAGCAGGCCCTAAAAATCAGGGTGCTGGAAATCAGGGGACAGAGTTCGGCCCGAACTCTGTGTGGAGGCAGAGTTCGGCCCGAACTCTGTGTGGAGGCAGAGTTCGGCCCGAACTCTGTCTCCAGAAGACAGAATTGGTCCATTGGGCTTTTGGGCTTTGTGGAGCTTGGGCTTGGTTCAGGAATTAGTCTGTTTGTATGGTAGAGCTAAGAGAGATATGTCTAGGGGTTGAGATGACTCAGTGCGACTCAACGTACACATTCTCCTAGACACAATAAATTGAAAATTACAGACTTAGAACAAGTAGGAAAACTAAGAGCCCTTTGATGACGCCTTTCTTCTGATATCTGAGCAGAACTGAAGACGTCTTTTTCCTTGTGTGCATGTCGGAGAAATCTCTTTGTATGACGCCGTCTTTGCTCCATCATTAATTATTCATTGCCTATGTCCTGCTTTGATCATGTTTGATCATGCTTACTGTATGTCTACAAAATACATGTTAGGCGAGAAAAATATGTTGTAGTACAATACAAGCATGTCAATATAATATAGGACAATTATGACAATGCTAAGTTTAAGTAGCAACAAGATAGTGAGTATATGAATATTAGTGACATCATTATGTTAAACTTAACTGATTGGCCATATTCAAAAATACGATGTAATCATTGGGCCAACAAGTACCCAGTATAGTTGTCGAGGTTCGCAGTTTCCTTGGATTGGCAGGCTATTACCGATGATTTGTTTCAGACTTTGCTCGGATTTCAACACCCATGACTCAGTTGACCCGCAAGGATGTACAGTTTGCTTGGACAGCTGAGTGTCAGAGTTCATTTGAGAAGTTGAAGCAGAGATTGATGACGGCCCCCATTCTCAATCTTCCTGATGGGACTGGAGGATTTTCAGTTTATTATGATGCTTCCGGCAGAGGATTGGGATGCATCTTGATGCAGCATGGTAAGGTAGTAGGTTATGCATCACGTCATCTTCGTGATCATGAGAGGAATTATCCAACCCTCGACTTGGAGTTAGCAGCGGTGGTTTTCGTACTTAAGCTTTGGAGGCATTATTTATATGGAGATCGGGTGGAGATTTCCACCGACCATAAGAGTGTTAAGTATGTGTTTACCCAGAAGGATCTTAATATACGTCAGAGAAGATGGCTAGAGCTACTTGTGGATTATTATATCAACCTGCAGTATCATCCTGGGAAGACCAACGTTATTGCAGACACATTGAGCAGAAGAGTCAGAGTTTATTTTCTAACAACACAACCAGAATTGTTAGCAGATCTTCAGAAGATGGTTATTGAAGTTGTTCTTCCCACCAATATGGCATTGATAGCCAGTATGCAAGTTCAGTCCAGTATAGTTGAGAGGATTAAGTTAGCTCAGTCTACGGATTCTAAGCTCCAGCGGCTTAGGGCAGAATGTGTAGCAGGACGGAGAGCAGAGTTGTGTATTCACGAAGATGGTACTCTCCGACATGGGAGGTGTCTTTGTGTACCCAGTGGTGATATCAGACAGAAGATTATGGCAGAGGCTCACAGTTCTTAGTTTTTAATTCATCTCGGTGGCACGAAGATGTACCGAGACATCCGTCAGCATTTCTGGTAGAATATCATGAAGAGGGAGATAGCCCGGTTTGTCTCTCATTGTTTAGTTTGCCAACAAGTTAAGGCTGAACATCAGAGACTAGATGGACTTCTTCAACCTTTATCGATCCCAGAATGGAAATGGAAGCACGTTACCATGGATTTTGTAACTGGTTTACCTAAATCCCCAGCTGGAAGAGATGCTATCTGGGTTATAGTTGACAGACTCACCAAGGTACCTCATTTTATCCCTTTCAGAATTGGCCAGTCGACGGATCAGCTTGCAGAGATGTACCTCAGGCAGATTGTCAAATTGTATGGAGTGCCAGTTAGTATCATATCAGACAGAGATTCAAGATTCATATCGCACTTTTGGCGGAGTCTTCAATGGAGCTTGGGGACTCGTCTCAAATTCAGTTCAGCTTATCATTCACAGACAGATGGTCAGTCAGAACGCACGATCCAGAATCTCGAAGACATGTTACGATCTTGTACACTCAACTTTGGTGGTTCGTGGAAAGATCACCTGCATCTCGTAGAGTTCTCCTATGACAATAATTTCCAGGCTAGTATCCAGATGGCATCCTTTGAAGCACTGTATGGCAGGAAGTGCAGATCATCTTTCGCTTGGGATGATGTCGGCGAGAGACAGATGCTTGGTCCAGAGATGATTATGCAGACAATCGAGATGGTCAGACAAATTAGAGATCATCTTCAAGTTGTCCAAGATCGCCAGCGCCATTAGGCCGATTCTCATCGACGTCCCCTTGAGTTTTCAGTCGGCGACCACGTGTTCCTTAGGATCTCGTCTACCCATGGCGTCGTTCGATTCGGCGTGCGAGAAAAGCTTAGTCCTAGGTACATAGGGCCGTTCGTGTGACGCCCCAGAACCAGAATACTGGAGAGCAGGGGCGTACACAGCCAGCTACGTATATTGAAATAGAATCCACCTCGCTATACGGTCAAGACTGTCTAGATATGAGGGTTTACTACAAGCCAACGATCTCTTAAGGTCAAGCCTATTATCTTAATCTCAAGCAAGTAATATAGTTACAAGATGTTAGACCACCAAATATACAATAAAAGGCGTCCCAAATATTACATATTCAGCTGATCATGTAGCTAGTCATACAAAATGCGAGGACTAGCAAGAGTTCAGTCATACATGATCAACCCTAGAATTTGTTAATCATGTTTACAGCCCGTAGGCAGACAGTAAGTAAATATGCATCGAGCTAACAGGTGCTCGTCGGCTAAACGCCTCAAAAGAATAATTTTACAAGGTAGTGAGCGAAACAAAAATAGAAAACCCACTCGTAGCCCGGGTTCCTTCTAGTCGCCACCATCGGGCTGGAGGTTCGGTAGATCCTCGGGTGCTGCTCCGAAATCTGGCCATATAAAACTAGCTGGGTCAAACCCCAGAAAGAGCAAGTGCCACAAAGGAGGCCACAAAATAAGAACAAAAGCCAGCATATCAGAACATAAGAAAATAGAAGAAAAGTACAAGTAATGAGAGTACAACAGGACATAAACGACTAGGGACGTGGAACCATTCCGGGAGCCAGGTTACAACCCTTAAACCAAACAAGGACCGGGGTCGTAATCCTTCGCCTGAATAGCACTTTGTCTCTACCCATTTATTGTTAAGATAAGTAAAACAAACATGTTCAGGAGTACCAGGTACTGGGACTAGACGAGACTTAGACAAGGCTGGACACCATCCATTCACAAGCGGCCAAGCAATACTACGGCTTACTACTTAACTAACTAGGGTTATCACAAGCCTAGTTACTAGCAAGATGCAAATGAGAAATTCCCAGTCCCAAGCCCTGTAGACTATCCAGTTATCCTTTCGCGGGTTGAGAGTATGGTTGGGTACATCGCCCAGGAGACAATGTACCTTTAGGTGACTTAGAGGGTGCAACACATGACAGTGTGCTGGAAATGTACCCTACTCGTCGGCAGGCTACAAGTCCATTTAAAGCGCCCAGATAACGAGATCGCCTGTGACTAAGAATTCTCCATGAACTATAGTTTGATCTAGTAATTAGCCTAATCTATATTCAGTACGAATTCCTGACCGTGGTAACTAGGGAGTCACGTCCTAGACATAATACAAGACAAGACAAGTGGATTGCACAAGGCAGCAAGAATGAACACCCACGGCGTCAGAGTTGATTATACGAGTCAAGTTAGCCATCGTAACAGCATCAAGTCAAGTCAAGTTACAAGTTACAGGTGTACAAGTTACAAGTTACAAGTCAGGAGTGCGCCGCCACGGGCCACTATTAAGTTATCCAGTATCAAGATTAATCATGAATCACATGCCACAAGTTAAGAGCGCACCCCTCCGGGTCACCATCAAGAAGATCAGAAAGTACTAAAGTCATACTTCACAGAAATCACGAAAACCGTACTAGTCATAAGCAAACACCAAAAACTGTGCCAGGTCGTGCTGGGTGGAACAAGATCTTAAAACTCCAATCCACAAAAGAGAAGCCAAGTCCAAGAAATTAAACCAAATCATCATGGGCAAGTAGGTTGCGCATGGGATCAGATTGCGCAGGGGGAATGGACTGCGCAGAAGATGAATTGCGCTGAGGTTGGGTTGCGCTAGGGTCGGCTTGCGCTGGGAGCGAGCTGCGCAGGATTGGGTTGCGCTGGGAGCGAACTGCGCTAGGTCGGGTTGCGCTGAAGTCGGTTTACGCTGGGTCGGGTTGTGCTGAAGTCAAGCGCGCAGGGTTGAGTTGTGCTGAAATCGAGTTGCGCTGGAGCGAGCGGCGCAGCAGTCAAGTGCGCCAATGGGAGGAAGGCGCTGGAGCTAAGAAGTGCCAGCGCAAGTCAGTCCAGCGCAAAGTGCTGGCCGAAGAGTTGCGCAGTTCGGCCATGCGCTAAAGAGCGCTGGCCGAGAGTCATCTCCTCCAACAGGCGGAGAGCAAAACCCCAAGAACTCTAAATTTTAAATCTTCATATCTTGGCCAAAACAAAACCAAATTTAGATTTTTAAAGTTCTAACTTGTGTAAAATTGAATTCTCTTCCACATGGAAGCCTCAAAACAAGCAAAAATCTAAGTTTAATAGATCAAAACCAAAAAAAAAAACCAAAAATGGTTAAAACTTAGATCTAGAAAAATGGAAGCTCCAAATCACAAAATGCCAAGTTCTAATGTTGTTCACCATGGCCTAATCTAGCTAATAGAAAAATAAAATTGGGTCCTTATGTGGTGGCAAGGTGCACTTGCCTATGGTGTTGGTGTTGTGTGGAGGAAGGAAGAAGAAGATGAAGAAATTAATAAAAGTTATGAGGAGAGAGAAAGTTAGGTAGGGTTTTAATGAGGGGAGGGATGTATTGTGTTGAGGGTGGAGGTTTAGCTAAGGGTGTCCCAATGCATACTAAACCAAACCAAACCAATTCTTTCTCCACAAAATAAAGCCAAGCCAGGTCCAAAACCCGTTTTACGAGGAAACCAAAATCCGTAAGTTAAGCCAAAACACAATTACAAGCCAGAATCTGAAAAAATAAAATACAGGTCCGAAATACATATAAGCCTAATTAAAATACGTATTCCGAAATACGGGCATTACAACTCTACCCTCCTTAAAAGAATTTCGTCCTCGAAATTTAAATCAAGATGCTTAGAGATGTAAGAGCCAGCTATACTATCCACAATAAGCTACACTAAGCAAACAATCAAACAATCATACATGCAAGCAAGGGATGGAGGGCATAAGGCATAAGGAAGACATTATACCTTACGAGTCAAACAAGTCGGGATATCGCGATCGGATGTCGTCCTCATACTCCCACGTTGACTCACCTAGAGAGTGATGATCCCAAGCAACACGGACTAAGCTAATAGTCTTGTTCTTGAGTATCTTTTCTCTCCGGTCCAATATAGACACGGGCCTCTCCTCATACGAAAGGTTGGTACCAATAACCAGTTCCAAATAATCCAGGATATGGCTCGGGTCTGGGATGTACCGTCGTAATTGGGACACATGGAATACATCATGCACCTCACTTAGCAACGGCGGAAGAGCGAGACGATAGGATACATCTCCTACTCGCTCCAGGATATCGAACGGCCCTATATACCTAGGACTAAGCTATACTAAGCAATCAATCAAACAATCAATCATGCAAGCAAGAATTGAAGGCAATGAGGAAGAGGAAAATATTCTGCTAGAACCTCTCTGTCGGTTCTGAATCTGAGCTTGGACCAGGGCATACTGCTGAGCCTGAGGTGGCAATGGCCTCGGAGGCTGGTACTGCTGCTGCTCTGGTGCGGGTGTTGGTCCCCTTACCGAGGGACTAGTCTGGGCCGATGATGAACTGGCCCTATTCGAACAGGACCCTATCTTGTGGTCCGGTGTCCCACAAGCCAAACACAATCCCTGAGCTCTGCGACACTCTAAAACAACGTATCCTGGCTTCCCACAATGAGTGCAGCCCATTGCGGAAGACCGCTTCTGCTTCTGTTGCTGAGGGAACGTCGGGGTTGAATGTTGAACCAACGTCACTGAGGCCGCCTGCCTCGGAGTTCCAATTGTCAAAGCCCTGACTGCCGGGGCTGGAGTCGATGATTGGTGCATCTGATTGTGAGACCGCTTCCTATCTCCGGTCCTGTCCACTATCCTATGGGCGGTATACTCGTGCCTCCTAGCTGCCCTCAATACTGCATCAAACGTCTGGTGCTCGAACTGCTCAACTGCCAACAAGATCTCCAAATACAGTCCCTGCTGGAACCGCTGGGCCCTATCAAACTCGGTCGCCACCAAGGTGGGGGTAAACCTACTGAGTCTAGAAAACTCAGATGCATAACCGTCGACCGTTCTACCTCCTTTCTTCAAGTTGGTAAATCTCGTCTGCAGGTCGTACCGAGCTACAGCATCGAAATACTTCGTCTGGAATCTCTCTCTAAACACCGTCCAAGTAACCGGCGCTGCTAACCCCACGGCCTGCGCCACCCACCAACTGCGAGCTAAGTCTAGCAACTGCAGGCGTACCACCGCCACCTTCTCATTCTCAGGTGTCCTAGCTGCTTCCAGAACTATCTCGGTATCCTGAAGCCAAGCGTCCGCGACAATCGCATCTTTGCTGCCGTCGAAGAATGGAGGGTTCAGGCGCTTGAAGCTGTTGGCCGTGCTGTTCCCTGGATGACCGCCTCTGGTCAAAGCATCTGCCACTACCTGGTGCAAGGCATCTCCTCTACGATCCTGGGAAGCTATCAAGGTCCTGATGAGACTTACCAAGGTGCCATCATCAGGCTCGGCGGGCTGGACGGGCTGAACTGGGGGCTCTCCTCCAGTAGGTACAACTCTGGAGGCTACTCCGGAATGCTGGGCTTGATCCTCGGGTTGCTGCTGGTCCACGGGAGTTTCTCTGCCTTGCTAATCGGCGGGGTCAGGTACAGTACCGCTGAAGAAGACGACACAGAAAACAATAAGGAAGGACCGGGACAGATCAACGATACAAGCATGTGATCAGGTCAAGATTCTCAGGGATTTGAAGATACGAGCAGAGATCAAGGACGAATACTGATTGAGACATCTATTAGGTAAACCCTCACATTTTTGAATGCCAAGACCTGCATGGGCCACCACTTAAACCATGTGACGCCCTAGAACCAGAATACTGGAGAGCGGGGGCGTACATAGCCAGCTACGTATATTGAAATGGAATCCACCTCGCTATACGGTCACGGCTGTCTAGATATGAGGGTTTACTATAAGCCAACGGTCTCTTAAGGTCAAGCCTATTATCTCAATCTCAAGCAAGTAATATAGTTACAAGATGTTAGACCACCAAATATACAATAAAAGGCGTCCCAAATATTACATATTCAGCTGATCATGAAGCTAGTCTTACAAAATATGAGGACTAACAAGAGTTCAGTCATACATGATCAACCCTAGGATTTGTTAATCATGCTTACAGCCCGTAGACAGACAGTAAGTAAATATGCATCGATCTAACAGGTACTCGTCGGCTAAATGCCTCAAAAGAATAATTTTACAAGGTAGTGAACGAAACAAAAATGGAAAAACCACTCGTAGCCCGGGTTCCTTCTAGTCGCCACCATCGGGCTGGAGGTTCGGTAGATCCTCGGGTGCTGCTCCGAAATCTGGCCATACAAAACCAGCTGGGTCAAACCCCAGAAAGAGCAAGTGCCACAAAGAAGGCCATGAAATAAGAACAAAAGCCAGCATATCAGAACATAAGAAAATAGAAGAAAAGTACAAGTAATGAGAGTACAACAGGACATAAACGACTAGGGACGTGGAACCATTCCGGGAGCCTGGTTACAACCCTTAAACCAAACAAGGACCGGGGTCGTAACCCTTCGCCTGAATAGCACTTTATGTCTACCCATTTATTGTTAAGATAAGTAAAACAATCATGTTCAGGAGTACCAGGTACTGGGACTAGACGAGACTTAGACAAGGCTAGACACCATCCATTCACAAGCGGCCAAGCAATACTACGGCTTACTACTTAACTAACTAGGGTTATCACAAGCCTAGTTACTAGCAAGATGCAAATGAGAAATTCCCAGTCCCAAGCCCTGCAGACTATCCAGTTATCCTTCCGCGGGTTGAGAGTATGGTTGGGTACATCGCCCAGGAGACGATATACCCTTAGGTGACTTAGAGGGTACAACACGTAACAGTGTGCTGAAAATGTGCCCTACTCGTCGGCAGGCTACAAGTCCAATTTAAGCACCCAGATAACGAGATCGCCTGTGACCGAAAATTCTCCATGAACTACAGTTTGATCTAGTAATTAGCCTAATCTATATTCAGTGCGAATCCCTGACCGTGGTAACCAGGGAGTCACGTCCTAGACATGATGCAAGACAAGACAAGTGGATTGCACAAGGCAGCAAGAATGAACACCCACGACGTCAGAGTTGATTATACGAGTCAAGTTAGCCATCGCAACAGCATCAAGTCAAGTCAAGTTACAAGTTACAGGTGTACAAGTTACAAGTTACAAGTCAGGAGTGCGCCACCACGGGCCACTATCAAGTTATACAGTATCAAGATTAATCATGAATCACATGCCACAAGTTAAGAGCGCACCCCTCCGGATCACCATCAAGAAGATCAGAAAGTACTAAAGTCATACTTCACAGAAATCACGAAAACCGTACTAGTCATAAACAAACACCAAAAACCGTGCCAGGTCGTGCTGGGTGGAACAAGATCTTAAAACTCCAATCCACAAAAGAGAAGCCAAGTCCAAGAAATAAAACCAAATCATCATAGGCAAGTAGGTTGCGCAGGGGATCAGATTACGCAGGGGGAATGGACTGCACAGAGGATGAACTGCGCTGAGGTTGGGTTGCGCTAGGGTCAGCTTGCGCTGGAAGCGAGCTGCGCAGGATTGGGTTGTGCTGGAAGCGAACTGCGCTAGGTCGGGTTGCGCTGAAGTCGGTTTGCGCTGGGTCGGGTTGCGCTGAAGTCAAGCGCGTAGGGTTGAGTTGTGCTGAAATCGAGTTGCGCTGGAGCGAGCGGCACAGCAGTCAAGTGCGCCAATGGGAGGAAGGCGCTGGAGCTAAGAAGCGCCAGCGTAAGTCAGCCCAGCGCAGAGCGCTGGCCGAAGAGTTGCGCAGTTCGACCATGCGCTAAAGAGCGCTGGCCGAGAGTCATCTCCTCCAACAGGCCGAGAGCAAAATCCTAAGAACTCCAAATTTCAAATCTTCATATCTTGGCCAAAACAAAACCAAATTTGAATTTTCAAAGTTCTAACTTGTGTAAAATTGAATTCTCTTCCACATGAAAGCCTCAAAACAAGCAAAAATCTAAGTTTAATAGATCAAAACCAAGAAAAACTAAAAATGGTTAAAACTTAGATCTAGAAAAATGGAAGCTCCAAATCACAAAATGCCAAGTTCTAATGTTGTTCACCATGGCCTAATCTAGCTAATGGACAAATAAAATTGGGTCTTTATGTGGTGGCAAGATACACTTGCCTATGGTGTTGGTGTTGTGTGGAGGAAGGAAGAAGAAGATGAAGAAATTAATGGAAGTTATAAGGAGAGAGAAAGTTAGGTGGGGTTTTAATGAGGGAGGGATGTATTGTGTTGAGGGTGGAGGTTTAGCTAAGGGTGTCCCAATGCATACTAAACCAAACCAAACCAATTCCTTCTCCACAAAATAAAACCAAGCCAGGTCCAAAACCCGTTTTACGAGGAAACCAAAATCCGCAAGTTAAGCCAAAACACAATTATAGGCCAGAATCTGAGAAAATAAAATACAGGTTTGAAATACATATAAGCCTAATTAAAATACGTATTTCGAAATACGGGCATTACAGTTCGATATCCTTGAGCGATTAGATGATGTGTCCAATCGTCTCGCTCTTCTGCCTTCGTTATATGGGGTGCTTGACATATTCCATGTATTCCAATTGCGACGGTATATCCCAGATCCGAGTCATGTCCTTAATCATTCGGAATTGGTTGTTGGTACCAACCTTTCGTATGAGGAAAGGTCCGTGTTCATATTGGACCGAAGAGAAAAGGTACTCAAGAACAAGACTATTAGTTTAGTCCGTGTTGCTTGGGGTCACCACTCTTTGGGTGAGTCAATGTGGGAGCGTGAGGATGATATCCGATCCCGATATCCACACCTGTTTGACTCATAAGGTATAATATCTTCCTTATGTCTTATGCTTTTACTTTCTTGCTTGCATGAATTATTGTTTGATTGACTATTAGTCGTAGATTTCCAGTATTAGTGTAGCTTTCCCTGACACCTCTAGTCTCTTGATTAAATTCCGAGGATGGAATTCTTTTAAGGTGGGTAGAGTTGTCACTCCCGTTTCCCGTTATACGTATTTTCAGTATGCGTATACAGATTTATAGCATTTATTAGGTGGACCATAGTTAGACTTGACTTGCTAGCCTAGTCATGGTTGGTCATGACTTGGCTTGGTTTATTTTGGTTTGGCCTGGTTTGATTGGGCTTGGTTCATTATGAGAAACCATCTCTTTATAAATCCCAACCACCCCTTTCTCTCTCTTCATTACTTTCATTTATTTCTTCGCCTTCTTCTCCATTACTCTCCTACCAACCTAGAGAGCTTAGACAAGTACAACTTGCTTTATGATGGATCTTCTATTTTATTATTCTATCTTCTTCTCTACATGATTCTAAGTATCTTTAGGACTTGGAGTTTTCGGTTTGGACGGATGGATTTTTGTAGATCTAAATTTGTAGTCTTTTCAGTTGTCTTAGGTTTTGATCTACCAAACTTTATTATTTTTATGTTTTGATTGTTCTATGTTGTAGAGAATTCGATTTTACCCAAAATGAACCTTTAAAAAGTTAGATTTTGACTTATTTTGAGGAAGTTATGACCGAAATAAGATTTGGACATTTTTTAGTTCATCTGTCCTGAATATGGCAGGGACAATGAATAGTGCCGCATAGTGCTGCAGAAGGCCGTATGTGTCGTAAAAAGCCGTATAGTATCGCAGAAGGCCGCATAGTATCACAGAATGTCGTATAGTACCGCAGAATGCTGTAGAAGGCCATATAGTGCCGCAGAATGTCGTATAGTACCGCAGAATGCCGCAAAGTATCGCATAAGGTCGTATAGTGCCGCAAAATGTCGCATAGTGCCGCAGAATGCCGTATAGTGTCTATTTTGCCTGTTTTATGTTCTATTTGGCTGAATTGTGGCTAGAATTTCTTCTAACTTCCAACATGAAAGTTATAGATCTTTTTCTTGGTTTCAAGAATATGTTACTAGCTATTTTATGTAAGTTTTTCTCATTCATGATAATGTATGGATAGAACACGATAGTGGCCTGTTAAGGCGCACTCTTAACAAGTAACAAGTAACATGACATGATAGTGGCCCGTCGTGGCGCACTCTTGACAAGCAACCTTGGCATAATAATACATCATAGTGGCCCGTCGTGGCGCACTCTTGATAAGTAAACCTAACATGATAATCTCGATATGGTGTCGTGATGGCTATCTTGACTTGCTAAGTAACTCTTGTCTTGACACCGTGGGTGTTTATGCTTGTATAAGCTACATGTCTCGTCTTGTATGATGTCTATGATACGAATTCTTGATTTCCACGGTCAGGGATTCATACTGAATCTGACTAGGATAATGACTAGATTGATCAAGTAGTCCATGAAGAGGTTTTCCAGCTACAGACAATCCCGTTATCTGGGCGCTCTAATTGGACTTGTAGCCTGCCATCGAATAGGGTACATTTCCAGCACACTGTTATGTGTTGCACCTATAAGTCACCTAATCCCACTCTCTCAACTTGTGACCGGATAACCTGGATTAAGACTGCAGGGCTTGTGGCTGTTGGAACATCTCGATGCATCTTGTTAGTAACTAGGCTTGTGATAATCCTAGTTAGTTAAAGTATCAAGCCGTACTCATTGCTTGGCCATAATTGATGGATGGAGTCCCGTCTAGTCTTGCCTAGGCAAGACCAGTACATGGTTATTTCAGTACATTACTGTTATACTTTACCTTATCGATAATTGGTTAGAGACTAAGTTCTCGTCACCCTCACTTTTCAAAGATGGGGGTAAAATAGTAATTTTCTATTTTAGAATATTTTTGAGAATTTTATTTCATGAATGTTAATATTTAATGATTATAGGAGTCGGGTTCGAATTTTATCGCATTCCGACTTAATTCGGGACTCCGGAGAATTTTGACTTAAGTTGTGCTTAACACATTAATTAGCCATGGCCCACCAAACTTAACAATTAGGTCTAGGAGTTTTGGACTAGTCTTCCATGAGTGTTTAGGCAAAATTATGATTTTTATTTAGTCTAAACTAACCCCCAAAACCAAATTAGGAAGTTAACTTAGCTAGGAAGCAAAGGGAGGGGCAAACTTGTAAATAGCAAGGGGCCCCAACCCTTGCTTATAGGGCCGGCCACCCTTTCCCTCTTTCCTTCTTCCCACTTCAAAATTTCTACATCTTCTTCTTCTCTGAGTCTTCTTCTCAAGAGCAAGAATAGGAAATCCTTATATTTGATCTCCAAAATAAGCTTTTCATCCCATTTTTCTTCCATCGAACTCTTCCTCTATCCCAAGTGAAGCTTCTACAAGTTTTTGGGAGCAAGAAGTGAAGTGGGTATGTCCTAAACAATTCGTTGTGTCGGAGCCGTGTCGAAATTTTTTTCCATTGGGATCCATCTCCCGATAGGTACAACCTTTTCTCTTTTTCATTCTTTTTATCATGTAAATTAGTTTGGACCCCATAGGATTTATCCCCGAGGTTGTGTCCCTATTCGTGTCGAATTTGAGTCCATTTGGTGTGTCCTAGGAGGAGTTCTAGTTTGTGGTTGTGTCCTAGAATTTTTCCCCAATTTGGATACCCCTAGAAATTAGGTTTTGCCTTTAAGAGGTTTAGGCACTTCTAATTTCATATTTGTGTTAGTGTTGTGGAGTGTAATATTCCTATTTAGTGTGTGTGTGAGTGTGTTCATATATATATATATATATATATATATATATATATATATATATATATATATATATATATATAGGAACACACACACACATATATACACTACAACAAATAGGGTATATAATAGCAGTTTATCTATAGCATTCAAGCCTCCCTGCCATAGAATGTCATCATCAATAGCGTTTCTTCCACAGTGCTATTAAAATAGAATACAATAGCAGTGTATCTATAGCGTTCGAGCCTCCCTGCTATTATAATATAATCAGCCATAGCGTTCATATTGAAGTGCTATTAAACGTTCATACAATAGCAGTTTATCTATAGCGTTGAAGCCTCCCTGCTATTAGAATGTCATTATCAATAGCGTTCATTATGCAGTGCTGTTAACAGAACTTTATATAGCGTGTTATGAACGCTGTTAAAGGTTTTTTTTTTTCTGAACGTTGCTATGTCCGTATGTCTAGGGGTGAGCATTATTCGATTTTTGGACCGAAATCCGAACCGAACCTAACCGAATAAGAGATTCGGTTCGGTTTGAAAAAAATTCGGTTCGGTCTCGGTTTCGAAAATACTAAAATTTCTTATTCGGTTTCGGTTTCGGTTTTGGGATTCAGATTCGGTTTCGGTTTAATTTCACTAACCTTTCAGAAATTTTAACTAAAATTTCTCTCCCTGGTAAACCGAATAAGAAAATTTAGTAATATATATACGAAATATATCTTTGTATATTTAGTTACTATATATATTGACAAAAAAATTATAAATAAACTGAAATATTGGTTAAACCAAATAAACTGAAAATCGAACAAATTTATTCCGTTCGGTTTGGTTCGGTACGGAATATTTCGGTTGGTTTCAATTTTTGTTATTCGATTTTCGGTCGAATTCGGTATTTGGTAATTCGGTTCGGTTAACCGAGTTAATCGAATGCTCACAATTAAACTATCTACTGTTCCAATCATGGGAGAAGCAACACAGTTTTCTATTTTATATTAAAAAATAAGTTATAGAAGCGATTCAGTTTTGCTGTATAATTTATAGTGTTCTCGATAGTGGGCGATCCCGTCCGTTGGATTTTTAGAAATTAAATTGGTACCGTCCGTAGCAAAATGCTATGTCTTATGTTTGAAAAAACCTTAATGTATTCTCCACCAACCTTTCAACTCCTCATAACCCGCACGCCAAACTGAAAACCCCTCCCCCTCCTCTCTGTCACGAAAACCCCTCCCCCTTCCGGAAACCCTCTCCTCTTTCTCTCTGTCACGAAACCCTCCCTCTTCCTCAGGTAACGCTCCCCTCACGAAACCCTTCCTCTTCCTCATCTTCTTCTCTCTATCTCTCTCCTCCCTCATGAAAACCCTAAAGACCGATCGACCGACTGATAGATTATTTGGGGTTTTCGTGAGGAATTATTTAGGTTTTTCATGAGGGACACTACACCAAAATATGGTTTTACTAACACATTATTTTTTTCAATTCCTAACGGTATTTTATCGTTATAATTTACTAACAGTAATAAACTTAATTTAATACAATTATTTTTTAACATGGTTTTTGTGAGGGGAGCGTTACCGGAAGGGGGAGGGGTTTTATTGTAATAAACTTATTTTAATACAATTTTTTTACTAACAATAATAAATTTATTTTAACATGGTTTTCCTAACACATTATTTTTTTCAATTCCTAACACATTATTTTCTTTACTAACCGTTGGTAAATTTAATACAATTAAAATAAAATAAAAAAATATGTTATCATGTGACTTTCACATGATAAACAAGTGTTGGGACGCAAACACTATTCCAAATTTTCATTTCCCTCCCCTTACCCTCCTTCTGCCCTAAATATTTCCCTCCCCGAGCCCCAAATTTTTAATCAGACTAATCTCTCTCTCTCTCTCTCTCTCTCTCTCTCTCTCTCTCCCCTGCGCTCTCTCCTCCTCTTCCTTCTTTTAATGGGTTTCGTTCTGTCGATGAGCACGGTATTGCATTCGAGCTCTCCGCTGCGGCTGCTGACGACACATATGGGGCTATCAAGGCCGAGCCAAGGAAGTCAATCAATGCGCAGAGAACAAGAACAAGAAAGCGGCACCGGCCTTTCCTCTTTCCATCTTCTCCTTCATATATATTTTTTTTCCATGGCTGTTGCCTCCACAATATTGTATCTTCACTCATCCACGACCTCCTCTCCTCCTTCCTAAACATTCTACTGAAACCCTAGCCTCCAAATTTTCTACTAAAATCCTAGCCTCAACATCCAAACCCTAACCTCAAACCATAGATAGAGTCGGCCTCCATTGACCATAGCCGCAAACCCCTTCTTATCCACTCCTCCAGAAACCCTAATTTCCTCTTCAAAACCCTACTTCCCCTCTACAAAACCCTATATTCCGCCTCCTCTTCCCAAACCCTCATCCACACCAACGACGACCGGGTCAGATCCTCGCCCGACTCGTACGAGCCCGGGTCCAAATCCGGTGTCGGGCCCGGCAGCGTCGACCGTCGTCAGGAGGGTGTTTCGTCCTGCTGGAGGCTCCACATGGCGTCCCAGGAGCCACTTCGTCGAGTACAGGTTCACTCTTGGCGGCGACGTCACCGTCATCGACGAGGTGAGGATACTTGCACACTGCAAATTTTTAATTTTGTTGGAGGTATTTAATGTAGTTTTCTTTTGTACTAGTGGCAGATTTTAGCTATTTCGATGTTGGCATCGAAGTCGTACACTAGGGAATATTTTGTTGAGCTGTAGTGCCACTGGAGTGACATTTGCTTGCGTCGTGTGCTGAGAGCTTGCTTAGAGGCTGGCACAAGGCTTATAGAACCTGGTTAGTTTGTTTTCTGTAGGAGTGTCTTGTGCCTGACAAATTGACCCATAAAATCTTATCTGCATTTATTTTTCCTGAGGAAAGGATATCTTTTGTTGACATCCTAACCCTGAGATAGATGTAGCGCCTACTGTGCTTCTGTAAATGGAAGACACAAACAAACCACTGATATGCCTTTCTACAATGTTAGAAAATTTGGTAGGCGATGTTGTCATGTTGTTCAACCTAAAGAGAGAAGTAGGCTATAGCCCTACAAGAAAATGTGCTATAATTTTCTCAGTGGCCCATCTCTTTTACATGATGATGCTGATGTTTGCATTGTTTGGTGGGGGATGAAAATGAAATGCAACTGCAAAGTAGAGTTTTCTCAAAAAAAAATTAAAAAAAAGTCAAACTCGAGTGATCCACCCAGGCAAAATGTTGTATATAAATTTCTCTTCTTGTTCAGAGATTGGAAACACCGAATGTGTATGTTAGGAAAAATACTTGAAAGAAGTATAGTAGACACAATTTTTGATGTCAAGAGATGTATTAGTTTGCCTTTGTTCTGGTTAGACCTGCATGCCATACTGCAATGCTTTTGGTTCTGTATGACTAGACCATATGATGTCTTGTCCATTGTATTCCTTAACATTGAACCAGATATAAATCAATGCTTGTTATGTAATTGGAATAGTTGTAATATGTGTACAATATATTTGAGAACAATGCTCCTTATTTGAAAGAAATTCTTCTTTCCCGGTTAAGTGGTGACAAGTATGAGCACAGTTCATAAATTAGTAACTATTTTTTGTGACTCGGATGTAGCCATCATAAGTATGTACTGCATTATAGTTTCCATGTTTTGATCAAGCAAATGTTTTCATTGTGTCAGACATGAGTGAAGTGATCTGGCCATAATTCTCAATAGTAAACTTTGCCTTATATGCTGTTATTTTTTCTTTGTCTGGATTATTATCACAATGATACTTGTTGCATGCTGATGCGACATGAAACTGCACCAATTTTGGAAGACCTTTAGATGAAAAGGATCAATCTGCCTCGGTTGGATAAAGTTTATTATCTCAGTTGTAAGTACAGTAAATACACCAATGTACCTGCATAATATGGAGATCAGAATGGGAATTACTGAAGAAAATACGGAAGTGGCTTTACATGCCTTTTACAATCCTTGTGCCAATTTGTTTATCTGCATATATTAACTTCAACCTTTGTCTATCAGCGATTCAGAATGGCATCCTAAGGGGTAATCAACGACCTTCATACAATCTCAACAAGCCTTTTGGTCCAAGGGACAAACGGTTTAAGGTGAATTTGTCATGTACATTAGAAGTTTCCTCTTAAATTTTGTCTTACATGAAGGTCTTTTGCATATATGTTCAAATTAAAACCCACATCACCTCTATAGATTCATAAACTGCTAGGTATGCCTATGCCAATTGATGTGTGGTCAGCCACGGGCAAAAATTCGAAATGAGAAGGCCCTGTCGTGCTATGTCCGCACATGATTTACTTCTATTGGGTAATCAAATGATGAGGAGAAGAGAAAGGCAAGTTCCGAAGCTATCCAAGTTTAAATTCTTCCTCGGAAGGCTCGTTCGAAAAATCTTTTGAATTAAATCATGTATAGATAAGTTGCTGCACCAGTTTTTGGATAACTTTGAGCCAACTTTCTTTTTTGCATGCTGCTTCTTTTCTTCCCTGTTGTTGCCTTCACTTTTAAAAATTCTTCATGCCTTCACTTTTAAAAAAATCTTCATGCTTTATGTTTTACTATTCTGCTGCTGTATGTTGTTTCATAAGCTGTTGTTTTGTAAGCTATTTTGTCAAGAAGCAACGGGCAAATACACTAATTAATGTTGAGATACTATTGATTAGTACAAGGCAAAAAAAATATATTCTATTACCACGATACGTTAGAACTAGCACTGCTGGCTGCACAACTGATGACACTAGTATCCGAAGTTAACTTATTTTGGAAACACTAATAGAGTTCAGTCTGGTCTCCTGGGAGGATACAGTGCCTTGTCTCCTCGAGATTTAATTTTCTCTCTTGCAAAGGAAAAGTAGAGTAACTGGCTGAAAGTCCCCATCTTTGCTCTCCTACATCCCATTTTTTCTCCACGGGGGAAGTCTTCCTAGTTGCGGCCACCTTCTTCAGTTTCTTTCCCGCGAGAGAGGTAACAATTTTTCCAAGAAAAAATTCAGCACTAGTATTTTTGTAAGCAATTTCAGACTTGGGGATGCTTTGGATATGGGGGGAAATGGTCATTTCTTTGGATATGAAAGAAATGGTCCTTTTCTTTTTTAATTTAAGCTCTTTGTATCATTGTTAATACCTTGCACCTTTCTTTTTATTGTTAAATAGAGCCATAATCCAAAACATAAATTTTATCATAATTTTCCTAATCCTTTTCTCATTAATTTATAAGAACTATTCATTTCTTACTTTCCTATAGTGTTCATGAATTTATCATAAATTTTACTTTCCTATAGCGTTCATAATTTTCCTAATCCTTTTCTCATTAATTTTCCTAATCCTTTTCTCTTTGTATCATTGTTTCAACAAGATCAATTTTTCATCATAAAAATAGCATCAAGATCAATTTTTCTAGGCATCTGCACACTTCTGATACAGCAACTACATAAAACAAACTTTCATTCTTTACTTGATTACTTGGATCAACCTGCAACAAATGCCAATTGGCAAAATATAAACAATAACGCATTTGTATAAAATATTTTTGGAACAAAACTGAACAAAAATAAGGATCCATTAGTTTTTTCTGAACTTTACAACTTACTGAACTTTACTGCAATTAAACATTCACTAATGATTTTCTTTACTGCAATTAAACATTCACTAATGAACTTTACTGCAATTAAACTGAACAAAACTGAACAAAACTTTACAACTTACTGAACTTTACTGCAATTAAACAAACTTTCATTCTTTCATTAGTTTTTTCTTTACACTAATGATTTATCCCCTATTTTTGTGTAGGTTGGATGAAGGAAGAGGATGCTTTATGAGGAGTTTTGGTTGTGGATAGGCTCGAAGGGAGCTAAATGTTATATAGTCAACATTTTGGGATATATGTAGCTGACTACACTGTTAATATTTTATTTTTGGACATATGTTTGGTACTACTTCGTTGTTCTACATGGAGAAATTAAGGATTTTGAATGTTTGGTACTACTTGGTTGTTCTACATATATTTGACAGTGAAATTAATGAATTTAGTTATGTTCGGAATTCATTCTGTGATTGATTCGCATTTAAATTTTTGAATACCTGCATTTTGTGTAACTGTGGTCTGCAATAGTATTCTGATGTGCTGCATTCTGCAAATTTTTGAATACAGAATTTTGATTCTGCAACAGCATCCTGACATGCTATTGTTGCACATATAATAGCAGGAAAGAAATGCTATATAAAGCAGCTATATATTGAAACGCTATTAACAAACAATAACATACAGGAACGCAATTAAAAATAAACAGCGTTCAGGAACGCCATAAAACATTTATAGCGTTAACAAATGTTATTAATGGACTATAACGTTCGTAAAGGCTATGTAAACTATATAGCGTTTGTAAGTGCTATAACTGGTCTATAGCGTTCATGAACGCTACAAAATATTAATAGCGTTCATGAAAGCTATTAAATTTCTATAGCGTTCCTATTTGCTATAACTGCAATATAACGTTTCAAAACGCTATATATCGTCTATAGCGTCGATGAACGCTATAATCCATGAATAGCGTTCGTGAACGCTATAACTTTATTGCGTTCTTGTACATGGGGTTATTATAGCGGGGGCATATATAGCGGGCAGAATATGCTATAATATGCATTCTACAGCGTTCAGCGCACGCTATCATATCCCATATCTGTTGTAGTGATATATATATATATATATATATATATATATATGTGTGTGTGTGTGTGAGTGTGTGTGTGTGTGTGTGTGTGTGTGTGTGTTCCTATATATTTTTTTTAAAAAAAAAATATATATATATATATAGGAACACACACACACACACACACACACACACACACACACACACACACACACACACACACACACACACACACACACATATATATATATATATATATATATATATATATATGTGTGTGTGTGTGTGTGTGTGTGTGTGTGTGTGTGTGTGTGTGTGTGTGTGTGTGTGTTCATATATATACATATATGTGTGTGTCTATATATATACTTGTGTGTGTATTTATATATAGGGAGGGGGATGAATGAGAGTTATGTATGAGTGTTTTTATATATATATATAGAGAGAGAGAGAGAGAATTAGAGAAGAATTAGAGAGATTTGAGGAGAAGAATAGAAGGAATTAGAGAGGGAAATAGAGGAGAGAATGGAGGAGGAAAGGAAGGGGAAGAAGAGCACTGGTAGCAGCTGCAAGGGGAGGGGGGCAAGGGGCTGCTGCCCCCCCAACACAGCAGCAGCAGCAAGCAGCATTGGCAGCAGCAATAGCAGCAGCAAAGGCAGCAATTAGGCCCCCATTTGACCCCCGATTCACCCCCACATATACACCTATATGTATACCTATATATATACATATATATACCCCTATATACACCTATATATAAACCTATATATACCCTCTAACTAACCCCTAAAACTAGTCCTAAGTGGAGTGGAACAGTGAGTGAGTGAATGAGTGGTTGAGTGAATTAAAAATTAGTGAGAGGGTGATTTTGAGTTCCGTGAGTCGGAACGCGCCCAAACTTGGAGGGGACTTAGCTAATATAAAATAGAGTTTGTGGGTAGGCTCCTAGGTTGAAATCGGGAATTCGTGTGGGATTAGGAGGATGGTATCGCACGATACCATTGAGTATCTTGAGATACTCAAGATAACGGGTAAACGGGTAATATGGACCGTAAGATGGACTGGATGTCCACTTTACCTAAAGAACTTGGTAGGTAATGGTTGTATAGGCTAGTATCCTACTACCCTAGGAAGCCGGGAGTTGAATTCCTAAGGAAAAGCCACTTGGCTTCAATGTTAGAGTGGTTTAAGGGTATGTTTATATAAAGGGTAATCGGATAATTTCAAGATGTGGGATACGGGTATTCGGTTTGACTTGAAACTTAGGTGACTTGTTAGGTACACCCTACAAATGTCATATTTGAACCAATTTTGGCTCGGTTGACCTAGAGTTGACTTTTTACCTAAAAGTCAACAATGAGTCAACACTTTGTCTAAATTTGACCAAATCCAAACTAGAGTTAACCAGTTGACCAAAGTCAAATATTGGTCAACATTTGACCAGTTTGACCTAAGGTTGACCTAGGGTTGACCTAGAGTTGACCAGAGTTGACCAGGGTTGACCAGTTGACTAAAAGTCAACTGTAAGTTAACTCTTGACCCCGTTTGACTTGTTTCGACTTGTTTGACTTGCTATGACTGGTATGACCTAGGGTTGGCTTATTTTGACTTAGATTGACTTGATATGACTTAATTTGACCTAGATTGACTTGACAGGACTTGGTGTGGCTCAGTAAGACCTAGTTTAACCTAGATTTCATATCATTCATTATAAATCATTCATAACTTTGTTAAACCTAAATTAATATGCAATATCTCATCTTTAGGTCTTTGATTACCACTATGAGCATTGATATACCCTATAGCTCAGGACAGCAGGCGAGTACATTCACTGATAGTTTTCATTGTCTTGATATCTGCTATATCCGATTCAGTCGTAGTGTCTTACTTGATTCCCAGTCACGATAGTTTACGGACTAGTATACGTTGGATCATGACATGAGATATTGTTCCTAGATTTCTTGGTATATTGGTATACTTCCTGTCTTGTTCCCTGTACTTGTATAGACACCGATTTCTAAGGGAACTTGCTACCCTCTTATGGAATCACGTGCCATGACGTGTCATGTCCAGATCCATTGTACTATTCGGGGATGGGGAATTATTAGGGGCTATGTGATCCAAGCCACCCTGTCACTATATTCTTGTGCTCGTGCCACTCGCCCCACACGTAGGGTGTAGCGAGATCCTATTTACCTTGTGCTCGTTATCCAGGTTGGCCGGCATGACTTTCCGTTGAGGTCACCGAGGATTACCGGGCCAAGTGGATAGCCTGTCCTGTCACTTATCCCAAGCCGATCACATAACGCTATAATAATTCAAGGCATATTTTATATTTACTTTATCATATCATATATTATGCTCTATTCTGCATTCAGTACTTTCTCACCATGCTATGATATTCAGTTACTCACATGTTCTACATGCCTTTATATTGTACCTTGATTGGAGGCCAAGTTCTGCTCAGAAGAAGAGTTACAACCCCGGTCCTTGTTTGGTTTAAGGGTTGTAACTCAGCTTCCAAACGGTTCCCAAGCCTTCATATACCTTTGTCTTGTAGTTCATTATACTGTCTCTTATAGAATTTGTCAATTCACATGGAACTACTGTTAGTGCTTGTACTTGCTCATTTTCCTGACAGGATATCGTTGATATATTACAGATGATTCTGAGTCGGACTGCTCGACCTATTATGGGCTCGAGCTAGATGGAGTACTCCAGGACCGTGGCCTTATAGTAGAGCCACTAGACTTTGCACTCCCAGAGTAGTGTAGATTAGTTGGGTTTGCCTGGACTGCGATCCAGCTAGCATTATCAAACTGTAGCTTTTATGTTATATTTTGAGACCCTGGGATGTTGTGTATATATCTGGGCTCGTGTGGATTTTGAACTTATTTTCTTTTCATCTATCATATGTTTTCCTTCTGTGCTATCTACCTTAGTTTTATCTTGTGATTGAGACTGTATTGCTATGTCACCTCCATTCGTAGTGTATATACTATACATGTACCTTTATATTGTTAGTCGTAGTATTTACAGACATTATATACAGCGTTCTACCGTCGATACTGCGGCGTAGGCTGGACGTACCCACATGCTCGTGCCCCTCATAAGAGTGCGGGTCGTGACACGTTTTTGTGGTGGCCCACGCAGGTCCTGTGTCACAATTAGTACAATCTCGTAATGGTGCTCGACTTAGAGTACTAATTACGAGCCTGCAATTAGGACGTAGGACCTAGGATATGGTTGGAGTTTCTCAATCACACCTAAGAAAATTTTCGATCTTTTGATTATCATGATTACTCCCCTTATATTAAATTAACTGTCCTTCTTTGATAATATCTTCTCATGTGCCATATTGATCTCTTTGTTTCAATTCGTCTCCAGGATGACGAAAATGCACCCGCAAGCCACTGGATCGAGTAGCTTGCACGAGAGATCTGACCAGGCAGAGGAGGACGTTCAGGAGACTGCCCCCAGTATTTCCACTATTCCGGGGGCCGTGGCAGTTGTGCAGGGAGGTCTACCACCTCCACCCTAGAGGGTTTCGGTCGTCGTTCTAGAGATGCTACCGCCACCACCTCTGATACCGATGGATACACACCACATGTTCCTTCTCCTTCAGCAGATGATGGAGACACAGCGAGCCCAGGCAGAGGCGTCGTAGCTCCAGATGGAGGTATCACACCGTCAGATTGAGATGCTGAGGCAGAGCATGGAGAACTCACATCAGCTTGCACTGGCAGCCGTGGAGAGAGTGGCTCCGGGTACGGTACAGGGCCCTATCGGCCAGCAGCCGTACCAGCAGCAGTCCAGGCCAGGGACAGTATTAGACTTTAGGAAGATGAGCTCTAGGGACTTCACGGGCACGGAGGACATCCTTTATGCAGATGATTGGCTAGAGGACGTGCAATGGAGCATGAAGCTGGCAGAGCTTCCTCGAGGACTTTAGGTTTTGGCCGCAGCCAGCCGATTCTTTGACATCGCGATGACATGGTACCGTACGGATCCTCGTGCGTCGGTGAGAGGGCTGACATGGGAGAACTTTCGGAGGCTCTTCAAGGAGAAGTTCTTCCCGGACGTGGCTCTTGCAGCATTGGAGGGCCAGTTCATGGGTCTAGTACAGGAAAACTCGTCGGTGGACGAGTATGCAGCAGAGTTCTTCCGCCTTAGCAGGTTCGCTCCTGATATGATCCAGGATGAGGGACAGAAGGCTCGTAAGTTCCGTAGGAGACTTATTCATGCAGTGCACACCCGCACCTCGGGTTGTCGTGATGCGATATTCGATCAGATATTGATGAACGCACAGATTGCAGAGGAGGACTTCGGCCTCAAGCCGAAGAGGAGCGACGATACCATGGGGGCGAGTTCCAGTGCGAGACCGGCCAATCGCCCCTACTTTCAGCATCAGCAGAGGCCATTTTAGCAGCAGCCTCTGTTACAGATTCAGCAGGCACCAGTACGTGCCCAACAGCACCAGAGACAGGGCCAGAGACCGGCTACTCCGTGCGACTTCTACGGGAAGCCGGGGCACACCAGGGAGGCTTGTAGGAAGAGGTTGGGCGTCTGTTTATACTGTGGGGCGCCCGATCACCAGCTGAGGGATTGCCGCTTTCGTAGAGTCCGGAGAGGCCAGGACAGAGTACAGCAGGCTAGAGGACCAACAGTTCAGCAGAGAGGTCCTCCACTTCAGACCCAGCAGCAGCGTTTTATGCAGCACCAAAAGGGAGCACCTGCGGGCAGGGTGTTCGTTTTGGCAGCAGAGGAGGAGGTAGAGCCAGTGGGAGATATTGTAGCAGGTCATGTTCTCCTTGATTCTTTCTCTGCTTTCGCCTTGTTTGATTCTGGTGCCACTCATAGTTTTGTGTCTGTTTCCTTTGCTCTGAGACACAATATTATTGTTGAGTATATGGGTAGGACTTGCAAGATTATTACCGGAGGAGGCATCATCCTGGTTAATAATATTTGCAAGGGGCGGAGAGTCACCCTGAGAGGCCGGGACTTGAGTGCGTGTTTGCTCGTAATCCCCCTATCGAGGTACGATATGGTACTCGGTAGAGATTGGTTGAGCATGCACCATGCTAGTATTGATTGTAGAGGAGGCAGAGTTCTTTTTAGGCCGCCGGGAGAGCCAGAGATCGAGTTTGCTCGAGGAGCAGCGGAGCCGGAGGCTGGATTCTGTGGAGCTTTGTTGGCAGTGCAGGATTTGCCACATCTATTGATAGCTGAGTTCTCGGATGTCTTTTCCGAGGAGTTACCGGGGATGCCGCCAGACAGGGACATTGAGTTCTCTATAGACTTGGTGCCGGGTGCCGAGCCCATTTCACAGCACGTCTATAGGGTCAACAACAGCGAGTTGATATAGCTGAAGAAGCAAATCGACGAGCTGCAGGACAAAGGATTTATCAGATCCAGTTCTTCGTCCTGGGGAGCGCCAGTCCTGTTTGTGCCGAAGAAGGATGGTACGTCCCGCATGTGCATTAATTACCCTGCGCTCAACAAACTCACTATCAAGAATAGATACCCTTTACCGAGGATCGACGATTTGTTCGATCAGCTGAGTGGGGCGAAGGTATTTTCGAAGATAGACTTGAGGTCCGGGTATCACCAGCTGAAGGTGAGACGGGATGATATTCCCAAGACGGCATTTCGGACTCGGTACGGCCAGTACGAGTTTACAGTGATGCCATTGGGTTGACCAATGCTCCCGCGGTGTTCATGAACTTGATGAACAAAGTATTCCATCAGTACCTTGACAAGTTTGTGGTAGTCTTCATAGATGATATCTTGATCTATTTGAAGTCGCAGAAGGAGTATGAGGAGCACTTGAGAGTTGTGTTAGAGACTCTGAGGAGGGAGCAACTCTACGGAAAGCTTTCGAAGTGTGAGTTCTTCTTGGACTAGGTCGAGTTCTTAGGTCATGTTGTGATCGAGCATGGGATCTCAGTGGACCAGAGGAAGATTTCAGCAGTTGAGTCTTGGTCTACGCCCAGTTCAGTTGCCGTGGTTCGGAGCTTTCTGGGTTTGGCTGGCTATTATCGGAAGTTCGTCCAGGACTTCTCGCGGATTGCAGAGCCGATGACAAGACTCACCAGAAAGAACGTGGAGTTCGTCTGGACTGTTGAGTGTCAGGCTGCATTCGATGAGCTGAAGAGAAGGTTGACTTCAGCTCCGATCTTGACTTTGCCATCTGGGTCAGGTGGGTTCTCGATCTACAGCGATGCTTCAGGGAAGGGCTTGGATTGTGTTCTTCAGCAGCACGAAAAGTGATTGCCTATGCATCCAGGTAGTTACGTCCTCATGAGAAGAACTATCCTACTCATGATCTGGAGTTGGCTGCGGTTATTTTTTCTTTGAAGTTATGGAAGCATTACCTGTACGGAGAGCGAGTTGAGATCTTCACAGATCACAAGAGCTTGAAGTACGTGTTCACTCAGAAGGAGCTGAACATGCGGCAGAGACGGTGGTTAGAGCTGATGAAGGACTTCGATATATCACTGCAGTACCATCCGGAGAAGGCCAACGTAGTTGCAGATGCCTTGAGAAGGTATCCAGTAGCTATGTTCTTGACGACAGATCGTCATCTTTTGGCCGACCTGGATAGTTTGGGTATCGAGATCATCATTTCGGGCGTAGAGATCCAGATGTGGGGTTTGCAGATTCAGTCTGAGCTGATGGATAGGGTCAGGTCAGCGCAGTATGATGATGTTGCCCTGAGGAGCATCATGGAGCAGGTACGGACGGAGCTGCTCGACGATTTCTCTTTAGCCGAAGATGGGTCATTGCGGCACGGTACTAGGCTGTGCGTTCTGCGTGGAGAGCTTCGGGAGGAGGTTCTTCAGGAGGCGCATCGTTCTCAGTATTCTATACATCCTGGAGCCAACAAAATGTATAGGGACCTGAGAGAGCACGTGTGGTGGTATGGCATGAAGCACGAGGTAGCTCAATTTGTATCTCGTTGCCTTGTGTGTCAGCATGTGAAGGCCGAGAGACAGAGACCAGGTGGATTGCTACAGCCGCTACCCATTCCCGAGTGGAAGTGGGAGCACATCACCATGGCCTTTGTGTCTGGACTTCAACGATCGCCAGAGGAAAAGACGCGGTTTGGGTCATCGTTGATAGATTGACCAAATCGGCCCACTTTTTGCCTTTCAAGGTAGGTTTGTCTACGGAGAGGTTGGCAGAGATGTATGTTCGTCAGATTGCATGGTGTCACTCCCCGATCCTGGAATACGTATTTTAATACGTAAACCAATAAATTGTATTTACCTTGTATTTATACGATATTTATTATGCTGTATTTCTTCATGCATTTCCCAAAAATATTCGACAAAATATTATTTCGTAATTTATTTTCTGCATTTGGGCCTACAGTTTTGGCTCATTTGGGTAACCTATTCTTGGTTCACCAATGGTTTATCATGAACCCTTTGGTTCATCATGAACCCATGGGTTCAAGATTCTATATAATAACTCATCTTATTCTCTCTCCTCTCATTTATTTCCTCTCATTTACTTTCCTCCACCAACCAAGGCAAGTACCAACTTGCTCAAGAGATGGATCCATAAATGATGTTGATGTTTTCTTATAAAATTATTTGCCAAAATATGTTCTTCTCCTCATTCTATACTAGTTTAGAACTTGAAGTTTTCCATTTTGAAGCTTTAATTTTTGTAGATCTAAGTTTTAACCATTTTTGAATCTTCTTGGTTTTGATCTGTCAAGCTTCTTTGTTTTCCAGTTTTGAGTATTCCATGTTGTAGAGAATTTTATTCTACCTAATTTTGACCTTTGAAAAGTTAGATTTGGACTTATTTTGACCAAGTTATGGACTTTTGAAGCTTTGGGTTCAACCCATGGAGTTCTTGCTGTTTGGAGAAGACAGTGAGCAGTGCGCGAGTTTTTTAGCTTGTGCCACTGAGTTGCGCACACTCTTTAGCGCAGTGCAGTCCTCATACGCTGCCTTTTGGGAGCGTATGTCTTGCATACGCTCACTTGTGTGACAAGGAGTCGTATGGAGTCCATACGCTGCCTTTTGGGAGCGTATGTCTTGCATACGCTCACTTGTGTGACAAGGAGTCGTATGGAGTCCTTATATGCTGCCTTTTGGGAGCGTATGTCTTGCATACGCTCACTTGTGTGACAAGGAGTCGTATGGAGTTCATACGCTGCCTTTTGGAGACGTATGACCTGAGCGTAGGCTGACCTGAGCGTACGCTGACCTGAGCGTAGTATGACCTGAGCGTAGTATGACCTGAGCGTAGGCTGACCTGAGCGTAGTATGACCTGAGTGTAGCCTGACTTGAGCGCGCTCTGACCTGGACTCCCCTATACCTTATATTTTTTATATGTATATATTATATTGTATATATATATATGTAAATGTTTGTGTATGCTATATATCCTTACGCCTTTTGTCCTGAGCATGATATGAGCACTAATGTGACCCCGGTGAACAAAGTGTTCCTACCTGATATATGTACCTGAATGTCCCAGTTCTTGTTCATGCTCGACAAATGACTCATAACTCCACGTGGCGTATTTGCAATGATGCATTACACTAAGGAGGGTAGAACATGTTGACATACTGATTGACATGGATCCTCTTTGGGGTACTCGTACTAAAGTACGACTTTAGGAGGATAATCATGCAGGCCACAGCATGTGAGTCCAAGATTTCACCTAGGGTTAAATTAGGCAACTAAATATACTAGATGCATGGGGAGGGCAAAAATCCCGAGATCGTGTTACACCAGCTGCCTTGAGATATTGTCTCGGCGCGCCGGCTGGTCTCCACGGATACTGTGTCATCTGCAACGAGTGGATGACTGTATCCGATTAATTCCTGCTATATATTATATATCTTGGCAAGGTGGCCTTACGAGGGACCTGTGCTCAATGATACCTGTCTACGCGAACCCCTGGATTGGCTAGCCTTGCTGGAAAGATACTATCTGAGGATTTCTAAATAACATGATGCGAGGATAACCTCGTCCCACTAGAAATTCGTAGACTTGATTGGCCGTAAAAATGACTTGCTTGTATCCTATTACCTTCCGCGAATAACTGAGGGAAGCGGACTGTTATGATACGTGATCCAACCCATGTTCTTGTTTGATTGTTGGGTTGGTTATCGTACTATGACAGGCTGTGGACCGAAGTTATGAACGAAAGACTTATTCTGGTTGTGAAGTGTTACTTCTGTGAATGACTGAGGAACATGGTCTATCATGGTACATAATCCAACCCATGTTCTTGTTTGATTGTTGGGTTGGTTATTGTGCTACGATAGGCTATCGACCGAAGTCACGATCAGGAGATTTTATTGTTTCTACCTTTAAACTTATGTAAAAGTTATAGAGTACGACACGTCCCGACTCCATGCGACACCTTTTGTCCTTGTTTGGTTGTAAGGGTGCCATATGGGTTCGAGAATGTGGCGCTACCCTATAATGGTAGCATAAGTATTACTATTATCAATCATTCTATTAACTGGGTTTTAAATCTTAACTCTTGTGCCCCTTTGGCGGTACTTGCTATTCGGGGCTGACCCCGCTGGTTTTGTTTGGCCAAATCTCGTAGCAGAGCCAGAGGACACGATCTTCCTCCCTGACATCCATGGTGCATACTAGGAGCATGGCGGTTCGGGGACTCGAGTGGGTTTCTTCTCCACCACTCCTGCTTATACTTTGTGCGGCGTTTAGCCACCGGCACCTGTTAGCCGGATTATTTGATATTTTGTGTCAGTACATAATTGTAATTAAACAGACTGCAGCTGTGTATAATTTTGTACTTCTGACTCTCTGAGATAGCTAAATTATAAAGCTAGTCTCTCATGATCATTTTGATGAAGCGTCGGGGACGCCTTACTGCTTTATCATTAATGTTCATTTAATTGCTGATGTGACTTGATTGATTGAGACATAGAACTCTGTGGGACCATAGGAGACTTGATTGTAGCATGTACCCCCTAGTCTCTCGACAGCCACGATCGCCGTATGACGTTACGTACCTCATATGGAGTAGCTGGCCTAGTCCGTCTCCGTATTTCGGTACTGGGGCGTGACACATGGGGTTCCGGTGAGCATAGTTTCAGACCGGGATAGCCGATTCACTTCCCACTTCTGGAGGAGTTTACAGGCTAGCTTGGGCACCTCGCTCAAGTTTAGTACTGCTTATCATCCTCAGACAGACGGGCAGTCGGAGAGGACTATCCAGACTTTGGAGGATATGCTTCGCACATGTGTGCTTTATCTCGGGGGTTCTTGGGAGGACCATCTTCACCTGGTAGAGTTTGCTTACAACAACAGCTACCAGGCCAGTATAGGAATGTCGCCATTTGAGGCTCTATATGGACGGAGATGCCATACTCCTTTGTCTTGGGATGATGTCGGCGAGAGGGCGCTTCTTGGGCCGGAGATGGTTGTGGATGCGGACGAGAAGGTCAGGTTGATTAGCGACAGACTTCGGGTGGCTCAGGATAGGCAGCGACATTGGACCGATAGTCACCGGAGACCGTTAGAGTTCGAGGTTAGTTTCAGTTTCCTGTCGTGTTGTTTGTGATTATTTGTTAGTTATGTGCTGAGTTTTGTCTTATGTCTAGGTTGGTGACATGGTGTTTTTTAGGATATCCCCGACACGTGGCACGATTCGCTTTGGCGGCGGTGGGAAGCTCAGTTCGTGCTACATCGGACCTTTCACCATCATAGAGAGGATTGGTGCAGTAGCCTACCGACTGGACTTGCCGACTAGGCTCGAGGGAGTACATAACGTGTTCCATGTATCTCAGCTGAGGCGGTACGTGGCAGATCCTAGCCATATATTGGACCATTCAGCGATACAGGTGGGACCTACTCTCAGCTATCCAGAACAGCCGGTGGAGATTCTGGATCGCAGGGAGAAGGTGCTCCGGAACCAGGTCATACCCTTGGTTCGGGTTGCATGGAGACATCACTCTCCAGGTGAGTCTACCTGGAAGAGGGAGGACGACATGCGGGAGCGTTTTCCTTATCTTTTCGTGCCCTGAGGTATAAATCCATTTCCTTTATTTTTCTGTTTGTGATTCTTGTGTTTGTTGTCTTCAATTTCGAGGACAAAATTTTTTTAAGGTGGATAGACTTGTCACCCTTACTTTTCCAAGATAGGGTTAAAATGGTAATTTTCAATTTTAGAATATTTTTGAGAATTTTATTTCATGAATGTTAATATTTAATGATTATAGGAGTCGTGTTCGAATTTTATCGCATTCCGACTTAATTCGGGACTCCGAGGAATTTCGACTTAAGTTGTGCTTAACACATTAATTAGCCATGGCCCACCAAACTTAACAATTAGGTCTAGGAGTTTTAGAGTAGTCCTCCATGAGTGTTTAGGCTAAATTATGATTTTTATTTAGTCTAAACTAACCCCCAAAACCAAATTAGGAAGTTAACTTAGCTAGGAAGCAAAGGGAGGGGCAAACTTGTAAATAGCAAGGGGCCCCAACCCTTGCTTATAGGGCCGGCCACCCTTTCCCTCTTTCCTTCTTCCCACTTCAAAATTTCTACATCTTCTTCTTCTCCAAGTCTTCTTTTCAAGAGCAAGAATAAGAAATCCTTAGATTTGATCTTCAAAATAAGCTTTTCTTCCCATTTTTCTTCCATCGAACTCTTCCTCTATCTCAAGTGAAGCTTCTACAAGTTTTTGGGAGCAAGAAGTGAAGTGGGTGTGTCCTAAATAATTCGTTGTGTCGGAGTCGTGTTGGAGGATTTTTCCATTGGGATCCATCTCCCGATAGGTCCAAACTTTTCTCTTTTTCATTCTTTTCATCATGTAAATTAGTTTGGACCCCGTAAGATTTATTCCCGAGGTTGTGTCCCTATTCGTGTCGAGTTTGAGTCCATTTGGTGTGTCCTAGGAGGAGTTCTAGTTTGTGGTTGTGTCCTAGAATTTTCCCCCAATTTGGACACCCCTAGAAATTAGATTTTGCCTCTAAGTGGTTTAGGCACTTCTAATTTCATATTTGTGTTAGTGTTGTGGAGTGTAATATTCATATTTAGTGTGTGTGTGAGTGTGTTCATATATATATATGATGTGTGTGTGTTCATATATATATATATATATATATATATATATATATATATATATATGTGTGTGTGTGTGTGTGTGTGTGTGTGTGTGTGTGTGTGTGTGTGTGTGTTCATATATATACATATATGTGTGTGTCTATATATATACTTGTGTGTGTATTTATATATATATATAGGGAGGGGGATGAATGAGAGTTATGTATGAGTGTTTATATATATATATATATATATATATATATATATATATATACTTGTGTGTGTATTTATATATATATATATATATATATATATATATATATATAGAGAGAGAGAGAGAGAGAGAGAGAGAGAGAGAGGGAGAGAGAGAGAGAGAGAGAGAGACTTAGAGAAGAATTAGAGAGATTTGAGGAGAAGAATAGATGGAATTAGAGAGGGAAATAGAGAAGAGAATGGAGGAGGAAAGGAAGGGGAAGAAGAGCACTGGTAGCAGCTACAGGGGGGCCAAGGGGCTGCTGCCCCCCCCCCCCCCAACACAGCAGCAAGCAGCATTGGCAGCAGCAATAGCAGCAGCAAAGGCAGTAATTAGGCCACCATTTGACCCCCGATTCACCCCCACATATACACCTATATGTATACCTATATATACATATATATACCCCTATATACACCTATATACACCTATATATACCCTCTAACTAACCCCTAAAACTAGCCCTAACTGGAGTGGAAAAGTGAGTGAGTGAATTAGAAATTAGTGAGAGGGTGATTTTGAGTTCCGTGAGTCGGAACGCGTCCAAACTTGGAGGAAACTTAGCTAATATAAAATAGAGTTTGTGGGTAGGTTCCTAGGTTGAAATCGGGACTTCGTGTGGGATTAGGAGGATGGTATCGCACGATACCATTGAGTATCTTGAGATACTCAAGATAACGGGTAAACGGGTAATATGGATCGTAAGATGGACTTGATGTCCACTTTACCTAGAGAACTTGGTAGGTAATGGTTGTATAGGATAGTATCCTACTACCCTAGGAAGCCGGGAGTGGAATTCCTAAGGGAAAGCCACTTGGCTTCAATGTTAGAGTGGTTTAAGGGTTTGTTTATATAAAGGATAATCGGGTAATTTCAAGATATGGGATACGGGTATTCGATTTGACTTGAAACTTAGGTGACTTGTTAGGTACACCCTACAAATGTCATATTTGAACCAATTTTGGCTCGGTTGACCCAGAGTTGACTTTTTACCTAAAAGTCAACGATGAGTCAACACTTTGTCTAAATTTGACCAAATCCAAACTAGAGTTGACCAGTTAACCAAAAGTCAACTGTTGGTCAACATTTGACCAGTTTGACTTAGGGTTGACCTAGAGTTGACCAGAGTTGACCAGGGTTGACCAGTTGACTAAAAGTCAACTGTAAGCCAACTCTTGATCCCGTTTGACTTGTTTCGACTTGTTTTGACTTACTATGACTAGTATGACCTAGGGTTGACTTATGTTGACTTAGATTGACTTAATATGACTTAATTTGACCTAGATTGACTTGACAAGACTTGGTGTGGCTCAGTAAGACCTAGTTTAACCTAGATTTCATATCATTTATTATAAATCATTCATAACTTTGTTAAACCTAAATTAATATGCAATATCTCATCTTTAGGTCTTTGATTACCACTATGAGCATTGATATACCCTATAGCTCAGGACAGCAGGCGAGTACATTCACTGATAGTTTTCATTGTCTTGATATCTGCTATATCCGATTCAGTCGTAGTGTCTTACTTGATTCCCAGTCACGATAGTTTACGGACTAGTATACGTTGGATCATGACATGAGATATTGTTCCTAGATTTCTGGGTATATTGGTATACTTCCTGTCTTGTTCCCTGTACTTGTATAGACACCGATTTCTAAGGGGACTTGCTACCCTCTTATGGAATCACGTGCCATGACGTGTCATGTCCAGATCTATTGTACTATTCGGGAATAGGAAATTATTAGGGGCTATATGATCCAAGCCACCCTGTCACTATATTCTTGTGCTCGCGCCACTCTCCCCTCACGTAGGGTGTAGCGAGATCCTATTTACCTTGTGCTCCTTATCCAGGTTGGCCGACATGACTTTCCGTTGAGATCACCGCGGATTGCCGGGCCAAGTGGATAGCCTGTCCTGTCACTTATCCCAAGCCGATCACATAACGCTCTAATAATTTAAGGCATATTTTATATTTACTTTAGCATATCATATATCCTGCTCTGTTCTATATTCAGTACTTTCTCACCATGCTATGATATTCAGTTACTCACATGTTCTACATGCCTTTATATTATACCTTGATTGGAAACCAAGTTCTGCTCGGGAGAAGAGTTACAACCCCGGTCCTTGTTTGGTTTAAGGGTTGTAACTCAGCTTCCGAACGGTTCCCAAGCCTTCATATATCTTTGTCTTGTAGTTCATTATATTGTCTCTTATAGAATTTGTCAATTCACATGGAACTGTTGTTAGTGCTTGTACTTGCTCATTTTTCTGACAGGATACCGTTGATATATTACAGATGATTCTGAGTCGGACTGCTCGACCTATTATGGGCTCGAGCTAGATAGAGTAGTCCAGGACCGTGGCCTTACAGTAGAGCCACTAGACTTTGCACTCCCAGAGTAGTGTAGATTAGTTGGGTTTGCCTGGACTGCGATCCAGCTAGCATTATCAAACTGTAGCTTCTATGTTATATTTTGAGACCCTGGGATGTTGTGTATATATCTGGGCTTGTGTGGATTTTGGACTTATTTCCTTTTTATCTATCATATGTTTTCCTTCTGTGCTATCTACCTTAGTTTTATCTTGTGATTGAGACTGTATTGCTATGTCACCTCCATTCGGAGTATATTATACTGTACATGTACCTTTATATTGTTAGTCGTAGTATTTACAGATGTTATATACAGCGTTCTACTGCCGATACTGCGGTGTAGGCTGGACGTACCCACGTGCTCGTGCCCCTCATAAGGGTACGGGTCGTGACAGTTCTGTTCCGGTGAAGGGTTACAACCCCGGTCCTTGTTTGGTTTACGGGTTGTAACTAGGCTACTGGAATAGTCCTTTAGTTATCTTATCGTTTATCGTCTTATTTCTCTAACGCATGTCTTTTGTTATCATTGATGTATTTTTGTGCTATTATGCTGGTTTTCGTTCTTAAGTGAAGCCTCACTTATAGTACTTGCTCTTTCTGGGGTCTGATCCAGCTGGTTTTGTATGGCCAGATTTCAGAGTAGCATCCGAGGATATTCCAGCTTTCCAGCCAGATGGTTAACACTAGGCGCAACCTTGGCAACGAGTGGATTTTATTTTGCTCTTCCACTCTATTGTAAATTATTCTTTTGAGGCATTTAGCCGCCGAGCAAGTGTTAGCTCGTGTTACATTTATATTCCTGTCTGCCTAAGGGCTGTAACATGGTTGACAAATCCTAGGGTTGATCATGTATGACTTAAACTCTTGCTAGTCTTCACATTTTGTATGACTAGCTTCATGATCATCTGAATATGTAATGTATGGGATGCCTTACTTTGTATGTCTGATGATCTACCATCTTGTTACATTTACTTGCTTACTTGAGATTGAGATACTAGGCTTGTTCTTGACCATGAGTGACTGTTGGCTTGTAGTAAAACCCTCATACATCTAGACAGCCGTGACCGTACATCGAGGTAGGTTACACTTCAATGTACGTAGCTGGCTGTGTCTGTCCTCCGCTATCAAGTATTCTGGTTCTGGGGCATGACAGTCGTACCATCGATGAAGGTCGTACAATATCTGCAATTCCTCCTAGGCTGACACGAACCCGACGCCCCGAGATCGTTCGAGGAATTTTCCCTTGCGCGCAAGTTGTCCAATGACCATGCAAGACTCAACTAGATCTACCAAGTCCTTCCTTAACCATGACCATGCTTTCCAACTTTCTATCGAGACTCCCAAGTAGCGGGACCGATCTCGGCGACAATCAGTCGCGTGGACTTCCTTATCGAGACTCCCAAGTAGCGGGACCGATCTCGTGTACTTCCTTATCGAGACTTATCGAGACTCCCAAGTAGCGGGATTGATCTCGTGTACTTCCTTATCGAGACTCCCAAGTAGCGGGACCGATCTCGTGTGCTTCCTTATCGAGACTTATCGAGACTCCCAAGTAGCGGGACCGATCTCGTGAACTTCCTTATCGAGACTCCCAAGTAGCGGGACCGATCTCGTGAACTTCCTTATCGAGACTCCCAAGTAGTGGGACCGATCTCGGCAACAACCAGTCGTGTGGAGTTTCTTGTCCGTGACATGCTTTTCACTAAACCAACCGTGGCTCGTGCCTTAGACAGACCTTGTTCTCTAGGCGACGCTATCGCTAAAGTCACATACTTTATATGACGAACCTTGTTCTCGTGGGACTATGTGACTTGGCAACCGCAGAAAGAGCGGAACAGTGCTAGAAATAGCGTTGATAGACTAACATAACTTTGCCTAACTTGTTCGGGCAACGACTTGACGAGCAAAGGCTACGCCAAGCTTTGCATCGAGAGAACGTACCGTGCACGCGGTCGACTTGATCAACCAGGCTCTTTGGGTGCCTAAACTTAAGCCACATGTCGTACAACACGACTTAAACCACGGGACAGGCGAAGGCTATGCCAAGCCTTGGACGACGGAAACGTGCATGCTAAATCAAGAATTCGTGCGGACGACGCCTATGACTTAGGCTAATTCCAGCATTGTGGCAACTTAGTAACTTAGGCCAACTTCCTTCTCCCAAGACACGGGACGAAGGACCGAGTCATTTTGAAAGCACGCTGAGCAGACTTCTAAGCAGACCGTGAGACCTTTTTTTATGTTCTAACACATTTCGATCCGTTGAGATTATTCCCTTAGCTATGTGGATGCGTCTCTTTTATTATCAAGCCAAACTTGTGCAAGTTGAAAACATGCAATTTATTATGTGAAGGCTAAGATGAGGCAAGTTCACCGAAACTATCTCACCTGAGCGAGGAGTCGCCTCGACTGAGCGAGTCTTCGAGCAGTCGTTGCAAGGTTAAGTTCGAACGCCGTCGGCGTCTTGATTCCTCCGATTGACTGAGCGGGACGGGGCACTACAGTTCGTTTACTAAACAAGCTGAGCTCAAGCTTCATTTTCAAACTCGTTTAATAAACGAGCCAAGCTCAAGCTTAGAAGTACTCGGCTCGTTTGAGCTCGCGAGCTGGCTCGTTTATGAGCTTGCAAGCTGGCTCATTTAGAAGCTCGTTTAAGAGCTCATTTAGGAGCTTGTTTAGAAGCTCGTTTGTTCTTTTGTTGAATTCTAAGTTTATATATATTTTTGTGCATTATATATTTATATGTCTTTAATAATTGATATTAAGGAACTTTTTAATTAATTTTTTATAAATAAATTTTTAATATTACAGGTACTTGAATTCAAACTTAACTAAATTGAAATCGAGTTCAGTAAACTTGAAATCAAGCTTAGTGAGCTTGAAATACAGTTGAGTGAGCTTGAAATCAAGCTTAACGTGCTTGATTTTGAACTTATCGAGCTTGTTTATCAAGCTTGCTTATCAAGTTAAGCTCGAGCTCAAACCAAGTCAAGCTCAAGCTTAATATAAACAAGTTCGAGCCAAGTTCAAGCTCTAAAATAAATTTTTTATCAAGCTTGAGCTTGAGCTCGATTAATTCTAGTTAAGTCAAGCTCAAGCTTACAAAAGCTTGGCTCGGCTTGGCTCGTTTGCAGCCCTACTCCCGGTTGTCCCAAATTAAAAAGATGCTTTACATCCTGCTCTTTTTTCCATGTGAGTGGTGTGATCATTGACAAAAAAAAAAGTGTGACCAATAGTTTATACCTCATGTCAGAACTAAAAAACGTTCACTTATTTCTTTTCTTTTTTTGTTGTTCTCTCAGTAGCTACCTAACAAAACCCCAAAAAAGATATATATGGTTGGTACAACAAATAGTTCCCTCATTGACCATCACTGTTCCTAGCTAGATCTCCACCATCATCTAGCTAGCTCTTGATTGATACCCATGGCCACTTCCTTCTCCTCCTTACCTCGCCTCTCTCTTCCTCCTACCAAACCCACCTCCAGAAAACTAAGAGGAAGTCACTTCCGGGTGGCCTCTCGGTCTTCCGTTGGGGAGACGCTGCACAAGAAGGACCTAGCTGTCAATTTATTGAATCATAATGGGCTGGTGAAGGTGAAGGAGGGTGATGATATTGGTCTTGTTCCTCTCTACGACGATGGGTACGGGAGTAGAAGCGTCAACGATTACTTGGACGCAGCTCGGGAGATTATCAAGACCGACGACAACGGCCCCCCGCGTTGGTTGTGTCCGGTGGAGTGTGGTCAGCCTATCAGTGGTGCTCCCGTGCTCATGTTCTTGCCTGGTATGTATCTATTCTCTATTCTACTGTATAGTGCCAAAAGTTATACTTCATCCTGAAATTTTTCTTTCAAAAATACTTTGTGTATCTATACTAATTAAAATGGTTCATTAATTTTAATAAGGACAACTTAGTAATTACTGTCTTTTGATCTTCCTAAGTAAAAAAGAAGATTAAAATACGTGCAAAGTGGGTACATATATAATACTAGTAAATAATAAATAGAAAAACTAAAATTTGAATGCTAGTGTAATTAATGTACTGATGAAATATATATTAGTTTTAGTATATTTTTGAAGTTGTTGCGTATTTGATACATACTCGAAATGTACAAGACTTTATCATATATCTTAATGTTTTTTTATATACTAGTTAACTGCTTTGGTGGATGTATTTTGTGCAGATATCGACGGCACTGGTATGGGCCTCATTTTGCATCACAAGTCTCTTGGAAAGTAAGTCTTCATCACCGTGGAAGTTTTCTTTTCAAAAAGTAGGCTTCACCGTGGAAGTTTTTTTTTTGGGATATATACTTGTTAACTGTTTTGGTGGGTGTTTTTTGTGCAGATAACTATGTATATATATTTCTTTGTTGTTATATCTTATGTATTTTTATCTATTTTACTCTATAATGCCAAAAGTAGATTTCACCGTGGAAGTTTTTTCCCAAAAATTTCCTTTATTATAATTTACTAATTAAAAAGATTAATTAAAATTAATAGGGGGTATTCTATTATACTCTATAGCCAAAAGTAAGCTTCACCGTGAATTTTTTTTTCCTTCCAAAAATACCGTTTATTATATTTACTAATTAAAAAGATTAGTTAAAATTAATAGGGGGTATCTAGGTAAATGCAAGGGTTGTTCTTTGATATTTCTAAGTACAACGTCTTTCTAAATGTATTGAGTATCTAAAAATGAGGCATTGAAAAATGGACTTTGTTTAGCATCGTTCATTCATTGAAAATGAACAAATTTTGACTACAAGTGTCTTTTAATCTTTCTAATAATAAATACGTGTAACGAACGTGCATATATGCTATTTCTACTATATAATGCCTCACTTACACAAATAACCAAGTCCTTGGGACCAGGCCAAGGTAGGATCCCAAGAATCAAAACTCCAAAATAAAACACGAAAATACATCCCCTACGACTCTAAGTCTTCCACGATTATATCCTTAACATGAATTAAGAGCTTTTGTCGCTAGCATCTTCTTCCAGTTACCATCCTTCGTGTTTAAGATTTCTCTTTGCTTCCTATGAAAGATTAACTGTGGCAAGCTAACATTTATGCTTGTTGATAATGATCTACATCCGAGTCAACTCCTCTATCTCCATCTCAATGACTTTAGCCTCCTCAGACATACTCATGATTGGTACTGTACTCGTAACTCCAATGGTGCGAACTGTCCCTGCTCTGACATCCTTATATACAGGCTCCGCACCCGCAGGATCCTGCCCGTGACCATTCGCGTAGGTGTAAGTCTGGATGTCCTCGTAAATCTGACTGACCTTCGGATCACATCTGGGTGGCCCACCTAAGAAACTAGATTCCAAGTCAGGATGACCCGGATTTCTGCCCTCTATCGCGGGGCTTGAAGTCTGGATGTCCTCGTGAACTGGAGGGACTATAATCTCTACCACTTCAGTCTTCATGTTGCTAAGTCCCTTCTCAGAGTCCTCCCGCTGTAATGGGCATGATTCTTTGTCATGTCCGAAGCATTTACACGAAGAGCACTAGATTGCTACCCCTTCGTACTCTTTGCTGGCGTATTTGGCCAGAAGCTAGCCTGAATTAGACCACCATCGAGAAGTCCGTCTCTGCATCCACTTCAACAAAGATTATGGCATACGCCAGTCTCTGTCGATGTGCAGTTGGGATGTCCATCCTTAGGGGAGAGCCAACTAAGCTAGTCAGTCTCATAATTGCTTATGCATTCCAAATTGCCAAAGGCAGCCATGGGAACCGTATCCAAATCGAAAATTTTAGACAACGATCCCTTTCAAAGCTCATTTCTGGAGACCACCGTCGGGTAATAGCAAGCCTTCTATTGAACGTTCATGGACCTCCTTCCAGTATTTACTGGACATCCACCTCCAGTTCGAACTTGAACATGAAGAAGCCGTTTTTCCTCGAGTAGACCGAAATTGCCTCTTGAGGTTGCTGTAGAGAATAATTATTGTGTGTTTTATTGATTGGCTACTCCACTACTTATAGGGAGTCTAGCTCCTCGTCATACTACATTTTCCAATGTGGGACTAAGTCCCTTATTAGTTCTCAACACTCCCCATCAAGATGGGCGATAGATATTAATCATTTCCATCTTGTTACATAGCTTCAACAGACTTAATGAACTAAGACCCTTAGTCAGACAGTCTGCCACTTGTTCTTCTGAGCGAACATGATCAATCTTCAGTATCCCTTGTTCCAGCTTCTCTTTGATGAAGAATCGATCGATCTCGATGTGCTTCGTTCTGTCGTGCTGAACTGGATTGTTAGCTATACTTATTGCAGCTTGACTATCGCTCAGAAGACGTAACGGTGCTCCCTTGTCCAGCTTCAACTCTGTCAGCAACGCTTTCACCCACAACAACTTCGACACTCCTAAAGCCATTGCTCTGTATTCTGCTTCAGCTGTAGACCGTGCTACCACTGACTGTTTCTTGCTTCTCCATGAGACCAAGTTTTCTCCTACAAAGACACAATATTCCGTGGTAGACCTTCTATCGTCTATGCAGCTCGTCCAGTCTGCATCGCAGTATCCCTCAACTTCTATACATCCATTCTTCTTGAACCATAGCCCTTTCCCCGGCGTCCCTTTCAGATATCTCAAGATCTGAAACACTGCATCCATATGACCCGTTCTTGGATCATGCATGTAGCAACTTACTACACTCACCGCAAATGAGATATCAGGGCGAGTGTGCCCTAGATAAATCAATCTTCCTACAAGTCGTTGATATCTTTCACGATCAACTGGCTCTCCTGCTTCTGCTCCCAACTTGCACTTCTGGTCAATTGGAGTGACTGCTGCTTTGCATCCCAGCATCCCTGTCTCCTTCAGCAGATCTAGTGCGTATTTTCTCTGTGAGAGAACAATTTCTTGTTCGCCTTCACACACCTCGATACCTAGAAAGTACCTCATCGCTCCTAAATCCTTCACCTCAAACTCCTTCGCGAGTTTTAACTTCAGCTTAGCGATCTCGACTTCATCATTACCTGTGATTACTATATCATCCACGTATACAACAAGTATAGTGATGTGGCCTCTTGCATGCTGAAGAAAGACCGTATGATCTGCATTTGCTTGATGGTATCCCATGCCTGTAACAGCCTTTCTGAATCTGTCAAACCAGGCTCGAGGAGATTGCTTGAGTCCATATAGCGACTTCTTTAGTTTGCACATTTTTCCATGCGATGTCCCTCCGTCTGATTCTGTAGCGTAGCACCCTAACGGGAGTTCCATGTACACTTCTTCTTGTAGGTCCCCACGGAGAAAGGCATTCTTCACATCTAACTGGTATAGCTTCCACTCATAGTTTGCTGCAATGGAGATCAGAGTTCTTACGGTGCTCATTTTCGCTACTGGAGCAAACGTCTCATCATAGTCGATGCCATATGATTGTGTGTATCCTTTTGCAACCAACCTTGCCTTGTATCGTTCCACTTTTCCTTCTGACGTCTCCTTTACTGTGTACACCCATTTGCATCCCACAGTTTTCTTCCCTTTGGATAATGGAACCAGCTCCCACGTCTTATTTTTCTCCAGTGTCCCAAGTTCTTCCATCATTGCAGCTTTCCACCTTGGATCTTTTTTTGCTTCCTGCCAACATTTGGGCAACGAAGTAGAGTCTAATGATGCAATGAAGGCTCGATAATTCGAAAAAATGTTAGAATAAGACAGGTAGTTGGCAATATCATGTTCATAATCATCAAAACGACTAGGAGCCTTACCCGCATTGATGCGAGAAGATCTCCTTAAGGGAGCAGTAGGTGGTGGAGAGATCATACCATCAGAGTCAGAGAGATCCGCATCAGAATCAGATTGATTCAGTGCGGGGGCAACATCTTCAAGAGTTGGAGCAGGAGTAGACGAGGGACTTGGTAAAGTAGGCACAGGGCACGGTACATGCACAGTACTGGACTTCTGCTGTCTCCTTCTGTAGACTTGAAGCTCATTTTCCATTGTCTGCTGCTTCCCCTGTTTAACATATGTATCTTCTTCATCTTCTGTATCAGAGTTATTGCTTTCTCTCCCTTTCGTCCAGTTTTTCACGACCGGGCATGGGACCTATCCGACCACCACATATGGGCTTATTTTTTCCCCCTCACATCTAACACCCTCTGAGTTAGGTGTGTCACCAAACGCTGAACCGTCATCCTAACCATAATATGGTTCCAGGTCTCTGAATGTAACGTCCATGCTTACAAACATCTTCCGCTCAACTGGGCTCCAACATGCGTATCCCTTCTGAGTTGCCGTGTATCCGACAAAGACATATTTAACCGCTCTAGGATCCAGTTTGCCAACTCCTGGCTTATTATCTTGGACAAAACATACATACCCAAATACTTTCGGTGGAACAGTGTACGTGGTTGCACCAGTAAGCATCTCCAACGGTGTCTTCCAGTCCAATACCTGAGATGTCATTCTGTTGATGAGATAAGAGGCCGTTAACACTGTCTGCCCCCATAAGTGTTTCGGGACATTCATAGCCAGCATTATCGTCCGTGCGACCTCTAGCAGGTGTCTGTTCTTCCGTTCGATCACACCATTTTGTGCCGGTGTATAGGCACATGAGATTTGGTGTAGTATTCCATGAGTGGATAAATACTCAGCAACCTTCATATTTGTATACTCCGTCCCATTGTCAGACCGTAAGCACTTAATTTTAGTGCCATATTGTGTTTCTATCCGGCGATGAAAGTCTCGAAACGCCTCAAAGACGTCACTTTTATTCTTCATAAGGTAGACCCACACGCAAGTATAACAATCAATAAAAGTGACGAACCATCGAAAACCGTTAATATCGGTTGTAGGACAAGGGCCCCATACGTCCGAATGTATCATATTAAATGCAGCTGAACTTCTACTTCCTGAACTCACATACGTGCTTCTGGTATGTTTACCCAACTCACATGCATTACAAAATAACTTCTCTTTATTAGCCCTTTGGTATAAGGACGGATACATTCGAATAATAATTGTAAAAGAAGAATGACCAACACGCTGGTGGTGGAGTAGCAATTCATCTTTTACACTGCGCCGTGAATCTTCCGGTGGTGTGTCTGCTACCAGAGATACCAATGCTTTGTCCAGTCCAATCCTGTCCAAGTACCACAGTCCCTTATGCCATGTGTCAGTCCCTAGTCGTCGTCCTGTCCCTTTCTCCTGAAAAGTCACCGTAAAAATGTCAAAGGAAACAATACAGTTAAGATCAAGAATAATGGCACTAATAGAAAGAAGATTGACAGGAAAAGACGGAGCATGTAAGACATTGGTGAGAGTGAGAGAAGGGGTGCATGCGACAGTGCCTTTACCCATGACAGGACTGGAGTTACTATCAGCAGTCTGAATGCTCTCCGGCGTCGGTAGGTGAGTATAGTCCTGGAACTCACCGCGGGACCCCGTGACATGGCGAGATGCCCCAGAGTCCATAATTCAACCTGGTTGGTGGACAGCTGCTGCAAGAGCACGCGCATGAATACCTGTGCTGGTTTGGGCAAAGCAAGTGATGTGATCCCCCGAGGTAGATGACGTCCCATGACTGCCGTCCGAACCCAGCTTCGTGCTGCGTAACCTCGCGAGGAAGTCCTTTTCAAGAGGGGTTAACTCAGCCAGGTGATTTTCTCCTCCTTCCTCCGTCAGATTAGCTTTGTGTCCTCCAGAATAATTTTCCTTTCTACCAGCATAACCGCCTCTACCACCTCGACGTCCTCCGCGGCCCCATCCACGATCACTCGACTGACTTTGTAGGGGTTTTGGACAAAATCTGATGTAATGCCCTGAGTCACCACAGTTGTGGCAAACACCGGCCACGGAGGGAGGCTGATTGAAGGCGGCAAGGGCAGATTTGTCAACAGCGGCTTGCTCCCCCTGGAAATAGTCCTTGTTGGGCATCAACTTCAATCGAGCCTCTTCTTGTGCCATGGCAGCTATGGCTTCTTCTAAGGTTGGAAGCATGGGCTGTATTAGGAGTACATTCCTTCTATGCTCAAACACATGGTTAAGACCTTTCAAGAACTTCATCATCCGTTGTCGCGAAATATAATCCAAGAATTTTTGGAAATGTTTCGCAAATGCTGGTTCGACTTGTGCATCGTCCATCCCAAGAGGATCATAGTGATCCAGATCAGACCAGTACTTCTTCAAAAGTGCTGCATACTCAGAGATGGTACGGTCGTCCTGGGCCACCCTATCAAGTTTATCCTGCAGTTGGAAGACCCGCATAGGAATGCCTGAGCCTGAGTACATATCCTTCAAAGTCCGCCATATGTCAGCAGCAGCCTCCATCGCCTCTACATTGTCCGACACCTGGTCGGTCAAGGAGGCTGTCAACCATCCAGCCACAACATTGTTGACAATTTTCCAAATAGCAAACTCCTTTGAGGAGGGATCATCTGGCGCCTTGGTTTGGCCATTGACGTAGCCAACCAAGCCTTGTCCCTTCAGCGTCCGCATTGCCTGCCGTGACCATTTCAAGTAGTTGGACGTTCCCTCCAACTTCGTCTCCAGCTTCTCCAGCTTCCCCATTTTGTAGGGTGACGGATCCACATCAGTATGGATCACACGTGGGGTTGCCTCGGTTAATCTCTTTGATAAAATATCATCAACCAAGGCCTTCATCTCTTCTGCTGTCAGTTTACCACTGATCGAATCCATGGCGTCTTCAACTGTGATTCGTCGTCTTTGTCGGCTTCGTCGTCGTCGTCTTTATGTAAAGTCTTCAACGGAGACCTTACGAATGCGCTGTTAACATGGCCAACACCGGCGCGCGCATGTAGATCCTAATTTGCAGATCGAGAACGGAAAACAAATAAAGCATTTGTAATTCCGGAGGGCGTAATCTAGGAGCAGATGGTGCAAATAAAGCATTTGACGTCCATCCGTCTTCGAATAACCGTCCACATAATCTCTCTCTCAAATTAGGGTTTTTTTTTTTTGAAAAGGGGGGGGGGGGGGGTCGGCAGCAGTTGGGGTCGGAAGAGGGGGGGTGTCGGGGGGGGGGGGGCAGCAGCAGCGGGGGTGTTTGTCGGCGGTAGCAGGGGGGCGTCGGGGGGGCGGAGGGGCGTCGGGGGCAGCGGGGGGGTGTCGTCGGCGGCAGCAGGGGGCGGCGGCGGGCGGGGCAGGGGGGGCGTCGGGGAGGGGGGGGGAACTGTCGGGGGCAGCAGGGGGGGTTCGGCGGCTGGGGGGGGCAGGGGTGGGTTTGCCGGGATGGGGATGGGGTGGAATTTTTTTTGTGTGTTTATGGCTCTGATACCATGTAGAGAATAATTGTTGTGTGTTTTATTGATTGGCTACTTACTCCACTACTTATAGGGAGTCTAGCTCCTCTTCATACTACATTTTCCAATGTGGGACTAAGTCCCTTATTAGTTCTCAACAGTTGCCAAAGCCTCCACACCGTGCATGTTATCGAGCCATAATTGGATCTGGTCCTAACAGATAGAGGACAATGGACTGCTACCAGAAGCTTTCAGCTTCTGCCTGCACCTTCACTACAATATCTGGCGTTGGGATACCGTCAACCCGGGAGGGTTGAACGAAGTGAAATTTTTCCATGTTGTTTTCCTAGAAGATCCTGGAGGCGCACACCGACGCCCATGTCTTGGCTATAGATGAAGTTGTGAAAGCAGAAGGAGGCATTAGATCTGGCTTTAGAGAAAAACCACCTTGCTCATGTGCCTTTATTGCCTTCCCCTTCCTCGGATCCTGCCCCGGTGAGGTCGTATCCTTCCTAGCCCCGAGGCTAGCTATCCCCAGTAAGGAGTCCGTGACTCTACTGTTACCCGACCCCTTCCCTGCTTCACAGATCCTCCTCTTCCCCTAGATGTCCATGTGTCATCTCCCCCTTCGCCCCCCTATCCCCTACGGGAGGGCCAGCAAGGGTTGATCACTATGCCCTCATACTCCTTTCCTCGACCCCTGCACCAATCCTCGAACTGGTCTTTCTTCAAAACAACCCTCAAACTCCGAATCTCCTCTTCCTCTCTGTTGAAAGTTGCACCATTTGAGAAACTCTCCTTTCTTGTTATTCTGTTGGGATTAGGATTGGAGATCTCCTATTTAAGTCACCCTAATCCCGTGATAACATGGACTGTTGATCTCAATCCAACTCATGTGTTAATAAAACACTGAATTGGGACCTTTATCCCCGCGACAATATGCTAACGGTATACCGGCAGCATACCAATGGTGTACTGCGAAGTGATTATAGAGCAACAACAATGCTATAAGGTAGTATACCGGTAAAATGTTCTGGAACAAAATATGCACGAAACAACATACCGCCTGTGTATCGCTTCTTATACGGCTATGCACAGACTAGTACGAGCTCAAATGGAGTCACCTTCGTCACCATCGACTCCCGAAGCTTCTCCGACACACGGATGTCGCTCGTCACATTCTGGGTTGTTCTCCACATAGGTTGAGAATCTTGGGAACCCCACCCATCACCAACATATAGCTGGGGGCATTCTGAATTCGAGGACTTTCTTGTCTTTCTATTTGTATTCCTCGTATATAAAGAAGATTGTAGCTGCAGGGGTATTCTGATTATTCACCAAATATCATTTTCTCCACTAATAGCCACTATCACTTCTTATCCTCCATATCCCATACCTTCCGGCATAAGAAATCCATTTTCCACACACTATTAATAAAAATCTACAATGGATGATAGTTGGTACACCGTGATATCTTTCGAGTAAAAACTGTAATGTACAAGTATCTTACTAAGGAGTCATTTTGCACCAGCTTTTTGTCCTATCTACCTCAGACCCGTGTTGTCTTGCTGGTATCTTAAACACAATCATGCGAAAATTTGTGTTTTTAGCATACATTGCAATAATGGCATACTTAATTTATGTTGAATAGTTGGGTGCTAGATTTGATCTTTTCATTTTTCTTGAATACTTTCTCAAAATTGACAGCATTTATTTCCTGGCAAATTATGGACTCCTGAAAGTTTCTTACTTTCAGAGTATTAGAATATGTATCTTTTAAGTTTCTGGATGATTTGTTATGCTGACATTGCATGGTACCTTTTACCTTGTTTGATCTGTAGGGTATTTGAAGTTAGGTGCTTGCACATTCCAATGAGTGATCGTACGCCGTTTGAAGGTTTTAATCTTTTTACTTTCCTTGTCTTTGATAGTTTTCTTCAGAACATCTATTTGTTCTTCCTGACAATTTGACATGCATATTTTTTTTTTTGTTGAGACGAAACAGTGAATATAAAATCCTCCCGTGTTCCATTAATGATAACTAACAAAACAAAGACCCAAGTATAAGGGTGTGTTTGATTGCAAGGTGGAAAATACGTGGAAAAGAAATTAGTTCCATGGAATTATTTTCCTAGGAAAAAAATTCCATGGAAATTTAAAATTTTCCATGGAAAACTTAATTTGGGTGTTTGATTGTCATTACTTTCCATGGAAAATAGTTATTTTCCATGGAAAATGATATTTTCCTATGGGTTGGACAAGTTTTATTTTCCACCATTTTTGAAGAAAATATGGAAAATGATAGTTTTTTGGAAAATAATTCCATGGAAAATATAAGCTATCAAACACTACAATTGGTGGAAAATTTGTGGTGAAAATATTTTCCATGGAAAAAAAGCCCAATCAAACACAGCCTAAGATTCCCCAAAATGCAAGGAAAAAGATTACAAGATACAAGTTCAAATGAAATCAAAGACGATCGTCTTGTCACGTCTTGCCGCAACTAGAGTCCAACGCTTTCATTGATCCGAATCCGATACTATAGTCTACATCTTGAGCTTCACATGGCTGTAAATCCCCTAGCTTCCAACAATCCCATAGTTTCCAAAGACGAAACAATCTGCGGGCTAGTCACATCTTGCTGCAGCTAAGAGTCCAACGCCTTCGTTTATCTGACTCCGAGACTATTGTGTACATCTTGAGCTTCACATAGACTGTTGTCTACAATTTGCTTGATTTTTCCCAATTTGGAGGGTGGAAAATGTGCATGACATATTAGACACTTATATTTTCTGAGATTCCTCAATTTCAGACTTCATCTAACGCATGCTTGAGTAGTAGTGTAGCACACTGTCAGTTTGCATAAAACCACAGGATTGGTAAGTATAATCTACATGTGGCACAAGCAATTGAGAAAACTCTCCAATCATGCAACATGACTAGTTGTTTGACTAGTTAATGACTTATACGATATCTATATTTGGTTACTGTAGTTATCCAATAGTTAATGCGGTCGTGAGGAAAGAGCACTAGTAGTTAACCAGCTTGTTTCATTTTTTATTTTTTGAACTCTAGATGATTTATGAGAAACATATGAATCCTGCAAAGACTGAGGTTATATATATTCTTCGGAGTCCTGTAATATCCTACCAAGGGGAATTTTTGTATTCCTGTCCGTTAATCAACATAGGTATACTTCTTTAAGTCAGACATGCAACTTTCTAATTCCATCCCTTCTAGTTCCAAACACATGGCATGATGCTTGATAGTGATTATGAATTAAGGAAGTCGTTTGTCTTTGTTTTCCTTTTTGTAATAGTGTGTTGTCTTTTTGTTTGTTCAATTGTTATCATCAAAGCATAAGCTTCTCTAGCTTTCTGTCTGCTAAATAATATTCATATTTGGCAAATTCTCATTTTCCATTACTTTTGCAATTCCTTTGAGAGGTTCATTTATAATTTAAGCTTACTTGTCATGCATTTAGGACTGGTGAAATTCGTTGAACAGTCAGTGAAGCATGAACATGCTTTATCTCCAAAAAGACCGATTTATCTCCTCGGCGATTCCTTTGGAGGATGCTTAGCACTTGCTGTTGCTGCACGAAACCCTTCCATTGATCTTGTACTGGTATTAGTCAATCCAGGTCAGTATAGACATACATACTGACGTAGAGTTTATCCTTTTGGTTAGTTGTTAGTTTCTACATCAGTTATTTCGAATGTGACTTGTCTACTTCTATTTAACTTCAGCGACATCTTTTAACAAGTCAAAGTTGCAACCATTTATTCCTGTCTTGGAGGCTTTACCACGTGATTTTCCTACTGGCATTCTTTCTGCCCTTACCTTGCTAGTTGGTATGCCTCTTTCTCTTTGTATTTAAACCTCGTTTTCCAAGTTTATGCTGATGACCAAATTTTATTACCAAACAATATGTTTGCTGTTGAGTTACAGATATGCAGTGTTTTCTTCTATGAATTTCAGATGCATAATTTTAAACTAGATAAAAAGAAGTATCATCTTAGGTCCTTTATGTATCAGTAATTTTTTATTCTGAATATACGATATTTGTTGGATGTATCTCAACCATATTCATGCCTAACTTCTGCTATTAGGAAGAGCATCTTGTGGTTCTCAAGATGCTAATGTTCTTTTGAAAGTTCAAGATGTGCCTGAATAAAAAACTTTCCTGTGTATAAACTATAAAGATGACAGTAACTTGTATAATGTTTGAACCAGGATGGAAAAACACTGTATCGATAGCCGTATGGATATGTGATTATTATGAGTATCAAGCGATAACAATCTTGACATAATTTTAGAATGTACTTCACTGGTTTTCCTCTACAGAAAACCTACCTCTTTTTTATGAATGTACTTCACTGGTTTTCCTCTACAGAAAACCTTTTCTTAGCTACGTTGACTGAAAAATGTGTTCTTTGCATGTATTGGGCCATCCTCTTTTTTATGATTTGCATCAAGACCACTTGACAATTTACCTGTAGTAAATATCTGTAATTTTTCATCTTTTAACCTGTAAGCTGAAGGCAATCTAGGAACCTGTAGTAAATATCTGTAATTTTTGACTATCAAAATGGAATCTTCAAAATGATGGTCAACCCATTGTCAATATTCTCAAAAAAAAAAAAAAAATCAGAAAAGCTGATATATGCTTCTATTTATTTTTATGTTGTATAACTACTTCATGGTTGCAAGTCTACTAAACAATAGAAAGAAAACTATGCTTATTAAGGGGAAATACATAAAAAAAAGGCAAATAAATTTATACCTTAATAGTAGCCTCAAATGCGAAATTTTCATTTCTCTGTTGGTATATTTAGTATAGAAATATGTTATATTTAGTATGAGAATATCCTGAGGACATATTTGGGATGCCAGAATATGTCACAGGATATTCCATTGGATATTCCATTATGTAAAAGCTATATGAAGCCTATGAAACTATCAATGAAATCATCTCATCAATCAATTACAACATGGTATCAGAGCCACCTTTCACCAAACCCTAACCTTCCCCCTCTTCTCCCTCTCTCTCCGCCACCAAACCCTAACCCGTGCACAGCAGCCCCCCTTCCCGCGCCCGCGGCGGCTGCTGCTGCTGCCCGCTGTTGTACGCACGCCGGCCGCCCCTCCCACGTGCGCGCCGCCCCCCTCCTACCGCACGTAACGACGCCTTTGTTGTCGTTGTTCGGATCATTCCGAAAGAGGACACCGTTGCCTAGATCTGATGAAAATAGATATGTTCGGATCTAGGAGCGGACGACGAGGACGAGCGTGAGTCGTGGAGCGGACGTGACGTGATCGGAGAGGAGAAGCATCAATGAAGGAGATCATCAAGAAGCTGGATCCTGCAGAGGTTGTGACGTTGATGAAGTTGATGAAGATGTCGGCTGGTGAGAGCACGACATGAACGTCGTCGAAGTTAGAGCTTCCCTCCATCGATCTGAAGCTTGATGGACTGACAACCTACCTGAGTTGGCCACGACGAGGAAGGAGAACCCTCGCAGAGAAGACAGAGCCGAATGAGGGCTCGACAGGACGAAGAGCACCATCAGGACCTAAGGGAGAGCCCCGGCAGTGCTACAACTGCGGGAAGGTAGGTCATCTGAGGTATGCTTGCACCAAACCACCCAAGAAAGATTCAGACGGTAGACGTGGACAGTTTGGAGGATGTGACCTTAGTTGTAGGGGTCGATGGGACGGTTGAGGAGGTTGTCGGACGAACCTGCTGGTAGCAGAAGGCGAGGAGACAGCTGACGGTGCCTATACTGAGGAGGATCAGGCACTGCAGGACATGTTGGAAGTACTCAGGAGGAGGCAGAGAGCGTCGAGCGATGGAGACAGGAGGAGTGGGACCGGGGAGGCATCCACCTCATTCTTCGCCAGAGACAACGGTGCCATGTATGCCCATCCGTCGGCGGAAGGCACCGACGACTCGCTCGCCCTTGCATCTATGTCTTCCCTCAGATTGTCGGATTGGATTATTGATTCGGGTGCGTCTCGACACGTGACAGGGAATGCTAGTGAGTTTTCTTCCTACACTCACTTAGCATCGACGGACAACATTCAAACAGCTGATGGTACTTTCCAGCGAGTGGTCGGTAAGGGTACTGTCGATTGTACAAGTTTAGTAAAATTATCCAATGTTTTGCATGCTCCTTCTTTTCCAGTCAGTTTTTTGTCCATTAGTTCTATAATCCTCCAATTAAAATGCACTGTCTGCTTTGATATTCCTAAGGTGATCTTCCAGGAGAAGGAGACGAGACGAAGACTTGGGACTGACACTTGGCATGATGGACTGTGGTACCTGGATCGGAAAAGGCTGGATTCGGCATTAGTGTCTGTGGCAGAGAATGCAGGAATGGAAGGACCAAAGATGAGTGCGGAGGATACACTGATACTCTACCACATGAGGATGGGGCGCTCCTCTTTTGGTGTTTTGAGTAGGCCGTATCCATCTATTTATGAGAAAGCAAATAAGGAGAAACTGGTATGTGATGCATGTGATTTAGGCAAATTTACTAGGAGCTCATATGTTAGTACGGGACATAGGAGCTCTTCTATGTTTGATATTATACGTTCTGATGTTTGGGGGCCGTGCGCCACAACTACTATGAATGGTCACAAGTATTTCGTTTCTTTTATTGATTGTTCCTCTCGTGTCACCTGGCTGTATTTGATGAAGAATAAGAGTGATGTCTTTGCTTGTTCTCGGGACTTTCATAAACATGTCCAGACTCAGGACAGAGCAGTGGTGAAGGTACTAAGGTCTGACAACGGGACAGTATACCAACAAAGCACTTGCGGAATACTTGTCAGCCCAAGAGATACAGCATCAGATCACCTGTGCGTACACACCAGCACAAAATGGAGTAGCAGAAAGAAAGAACAGACACCTTCTGGAGGTAGCAAGAAGCATGATGATCGACATGAATGTTCCACAGAGTCTGTGGGGGCATGCAGTGTTGACAGCAGCTCAACTAATCAACAGAATGTCTTCGAAGGTACTGGGATGGAAGCCTGCATGTGAAACATTGCAAGAAAATAATAGTGGGATACTCCCACTGAAGGTATTTGGCTGCGTATGTTTTGTGAAGACAACAGACCATCAGTTGGAAAGCTTGACCCTAGAGCAGTCAAGTGCATCTTTGTGGGCTACTCTGCAACTCAGAAGGGATACGTGTGCTGGAGTCTAGTAGAGAAGAAGAAGTTTGTGAGTATGGATGTTCACTTCAGGGAGCATGAGCCATACTACCGCCAGGAGGGAACCCCAAACAACTTACCTAATACTACGGGTATGAGGCGAGAGGGGAAGATTGGGGAGAGTCTGGTGACCGATTTAGGAGTTTGGCATGGAGGAACGATTGAGGAGGAGCAGGAAGAGAAAGAGGAACAGGGAAGGAGATGATAGATGTTAGGCCCACGGCTGAGGGAGAGTTACTTACCTACATCAGGAGAGGAAAGCAAACTGCAGGACCAGTACCTACAGTGCCAGTGCTAAGTCCCTTGCCTGCGTCCGTCTCGACTCCTGAGACACCACCACCACTACCAAATTCCTCTTCGGGTGATATCATTCTTCCTACTCCTCCCACACCATTATTAGTACGGAGGACCACTCGCAGCAATGCGAAAAATCCTCATGATAGATATAGTTGGGACCTTGCTCAGTTTGTTTCATGTGATCATATCTCTTCTTCTCATGGAGCATTCATTGCATCTTTGGATAGTGTTATTGTACCTAACAATTGACAGGTTGCCAAGAACGATCCAAAGTGGAAAGCGGCGATGCACGAGGAGTTAGGGACCCTTGAGAAGAACCACACTTGGGAGCTGGTGAAACTGTCAGAGGGGAAGAAAGCAGTCGGATGCAAGTGGGTCTTCACTGTAAAACAGAACCCAGATAGACAGGTTGAGCGCTACAAAGCTCGACTGGTGGCAAAAGGATACAGTCAGACGTACGACATCGATTATGACGATACCTTTGCACCAGTGGCGAAGATGAGTACTATTAGGATCCTGATTTCTCTGGCAGCGAATGGTGGATGGAAGCTACACCAACTGGATGTGAAGAATGCATTTTTTTATGGAGATCTAGTGGAGGAGGTGTACATGGAGATACCACCAGGATTCGGCACCAATCAGACAGTGGACAAGGTCTGCAGGTTGAAGAAGTCCCTCTATGGACTGAAGCAGTCTCCTCGAGCGTGGTTTGACAGATTCAGGAGGGCGATGATAGGGATGAGATATCAGCAGATCAATGCTGATCATACTGTGTTCTTCCGACGGAGTGGAGGCCACATCACCATGCTTGCGGTGTATGTGGACGATATGATTATCACAGGAGATGATGAGCCGGAGATTGCCCGACTCAAGGGGAAGCTTGGCAAGGAATTCGAGGTGAAAGACCTTGGTCTTCTTCGGTACTTTCTTGGGATTGAGATTGCTCGAGAAGCAGATGAAATTGTTCTTTCTCAGAGGAAATATGCATTGGACCTTCTTACAGAGACATGGATGCTGGGATGCAAACCTGCAGCGACGTCGATAGATCAGAGGTTTAAATTGGATGCTGAGACTGGAGAACCAGTTGACCGGGACAGATACCATAGACTGGTGAGCAAGCTGATCTATTTGAGCCACACACGTCCAGATATATGCTTTGCAGTTAGTGTTGTTAGCCGCTACATGCATGACCCACGGAAGGATCATATGGACGCAGTATACCAGATTCTGAGATACTTGAAGGGTGCCTCCGGGAAGGGACTGATGTTCAGGAAGAATAATCACATGGACATCGAGGGCTACTGTGATTCTGACTGGGCTAGTTGTACTGATGAGAGGAGGTCTACCTCGGAATACTGCATATTTTTAGTAGGCAACTTGGTCTCTTGGAGGAGTAAGAAGCAGTCAGTGGTAGCCAGATCGACAACTGAAGCGGAGTACAGAGGTATGGCTTTGGAAGTTGCGGAGCTGCTTTGGTTGAAGAATATGCTGGTGGAGCTGAAGCTGGATCAAGGAGCCAAGATGAAGCTGTGGTGTGATAACCAGTCAGCTATTAGTATTGCTAACAATCCAGTACAGCATGACATGACCAAACACATCGAGATCTAGGTTCTTCATCAAAGAGAAGTTGGTTAGTGGACTACTGGAGCTAGGTCACGTTGCAACGAAACATCAGGTAGCAGACGGACTGACCTTTGAGCATGATTAGAGGATGTGACAAGATGAGCTTAGTGAATATCTTTCGTCCATCTTGAGGGGAAGTGTTGGTATATTTAGTATAGGAATATGTTATATTTAGTATAGGAATATCCTGAGGACATATTTGGGATGCCAGAATATGCCACAGGATATTCCATTGGATATTCCATTATGTAAATGTTATATAAAGCCTATGAGACTATCAATGAAATCATCTCATCAATCAATTACAACATTCTCAATTATGTTTTGGCCTTGAATTAGTATATGTTGGCAATGATATTTGTTAGCGTATGGCTCGATAACACTATGGGCTTTAGGGCAACTCTTGCCATTTTATATATATTCTCCTTCTAGATGAAAATGAGGTTGGACAAATTTATTATTGAGATTTGAGACTCTCCTTTTACATGGTAATGGGGCCTCCCTCTTCTAATCTCAAATAAACTCAACATATTTTTTTTTTAGTTCCATCCAATTCCGGCCATCTTCTAGCCATCTCCAAGTGCAGTCACCTTCACCGCATCGTCTCAAGCAGTCACACATCAACCACGAGATCTCACTAACCTCGTTATCTCCATTGTCCGCGAGATCTCCACGACCAACCATTTGGCCACCATCCTCGCGCCCACCACCATCCTTGCGCCCCCCCTCCTGGTCCTTACCGACCACAACAGCCTCGAGTTCGCCAACCTCTTGCTGATCTACGCGAAGTTGTCGACTACCAGAGCCTCTACCAGCTCGTCGCCCGTAGCGAAAGCCTCCACTCGCCACCGCGATCTCGCCTCCAACCACCACAACGCTGCCGTTGCCTAACCGTACATCTCCACATCCAGACTGGATCTTGATCACTTCCACAACTAAAAAACCCTCTACATTCCTCATGTTTTCCCTTTTTGCCATGTTGAGCCGAGCCAAGATGCGCGGAGTCGAAGCTAAGAGAGCCAGGAGCTCCAGTTCAGAGCCAAGCCGAGTTGTAAGTATTTTTTTGGAGTTAAAAAAGGCAACCAAAGACACATGGTGTAAAAGGGAATAAGGGTTTGGTGGGATAAAGACGTGGGTGAGGAATAAGGTCACTAAGAACGGAAGACGGAATCCGATTGTCCGAGCACTAGGCACTAAGAATCGCGTCACTCCATAAATAATGAGGAACATACATCTGAAACATAAGAGTGCCGACGATGTCAAGAAGATGAAGATTTTTGCCTTCTGCTATACTCTAATTTTGAGAGGTAGATGACATGAAGTTTGGTGAAAATGATCTAATGAGAAGCTAAATAAGGAGAAAGATCATGTTGCATATGCTTTGAGGTATAATAAGTACGAAGAATTTTAACAACGTACCAAATTTGGACTTAAACATACTATAAGCTTCAAACTTGGAAGATCCATGTAAGTCAAGAATAATCATCAATACAAATGATAAAGCACCAATAACCAGAAGAAGACGCAACATGACTGGACCCCAAATATTTGAATGAACAACACCGCACGGGGATAAGCAAAGTTTCTCAACTCTTGGAGGAACGGACACACAATGATGCTTGGCAAGTTGATAAGCCTCACAGTGATAGAGAAGTTCTTGTAGGAAGTAGCTTCTGGAGCTTTTGAATAGAAGGGTGGCTAAGACGTAGATCCCGCTAGATGAGTGAAACAACAAAAGATCTGGATAAAGCAACTGTAGAAGGCAAAGTGGAAGTAGGAAGCTACTCAAGGCACTACAAATCATTACGTCTAACACTCACGCCAAGCCACATCCCGTGTAAAGATCTTGAAAAACACAATGAGTCATGAAAAATGTTACTGAACAATTGGGAGAGACTGTAAAACAACAGGTTAACTTGAAAGACAGGGAGCATAAAGAACACGGTCAAGAGTATTAGAGGAGGATGACCTAACCCTACCAGTCTGAGTGACTACAGAGGGCTGCACATCGGCAATGTAACTAGCTAGATAACTAGAATAAGATAGCTGAGTAAAAACGGGAAGGGTCACCTCACATGAGAAGAAGCACCAGTCTACGAGCCAACCACTAGACTAACCAACATAAAATGCACTAGTACATGAGGAGGAAGTCTGAGCAGCAATAACTGAGTAACGTGGAACAACCTGAGATTCAAAAAGATGCCTATACTCCTCTGCAGATATAACTACCAAACGCTTAGAAGGACAATAGTAGGAGAATGAGGAGCCGGAGGTGCAAAATCAACCACGGAGGGAGCAGACTAAAGTATACCAGACTAGTAATTTGCCCAGTGCCAAACTTTGTCCAACCAAAGTCTGAGCGTGGTTTGCCCGCCCACAATGAGCGCACTAACGAGGTGGAACCCCCGTCTTCCTCCAGTAGTGGAAGCTCATATGGCGTACAAATCACGACTGCGACTGCTAACAGATCACGACCATGACTACTAGCAGAACCACGCCCCCAAACACGTGATGCATAGTGAATTGTAGAGTCAGCATGCGGCTGATCGCAAGTAGCAATAGTCGAAGTCGAGATAGTGCTAGATGCAACATGAAGGCTTATCAATGAGAAAAGGATTCCAACAATTATGAAATGGTGGAACCAATAAGAATACCATCTCGTGAATAAGCAATAGATGGATGCAAGGAACATAAGAATTCACAACAAAGAACTCCTCTCGTTTTTGGGCCTGGGTAGCGAAATCAATAGTAAGGGGATGATATTCATTCAACTCATCCCATACTCTCTTCAGAGTAGCATAGTAGTCGGTTTCACGTCAGTTGCAGTTTAGTCTTTGTTTGTCTTTCTCTATTGTTACATAAAGCTATTGTTTGTTGATGACATCAAAGAAAAATTTAGTGCAAAATGCCATTATATGATCCTTTCAGCATTTCTGCTTTATCAATAATTTCCTTACAACATTAGGTGGTCCTTTCAAGACGGCAATGGCCAATATTGTGGAGGATCTCCCTCAACAAATGCTCAGTGAATTGTCAAATAGCCTGTCATCTTTCCTACCGTTTCTTTCAGTAAGATAGCTGCCTCTCTTCTGCATGCATAAGTTCTGTCAGATATATGGATCAACATGATTTAACCTCTCTCTTCTTATTTTGATGTGGTCATCTGCTAAATAATTTCATGTCTACTGTCGTGATGCATAACATGTAGCAAGCATTGCTTGCTACTTTAGGTTTCATTTTGTATGCATAATAGAAACTTAAGAGAGCTTTACAATACACGAACAGGGTAATTGGATAATGAGTATCCTCGAGCAAGATTGTTCCTTCTAGTTAAAGGATCTCTGAAAGATCACTATTTTATTTACAACCGATCATCGACATTTGTTCCAAGGTATTCGTTCTGAGTAAGAAGAATACATTTTCACAATTCGACAATTGACAGCTTCTCTAGTTCAAAACTAGGCGGTAGCAGTGTGTAAACTGTTGACAAAAAAGGGATTCATCTTATGTGTAATGATATGCTGGAAGCTATTTATTTAGTAGATTATGACTGGAATATATATATATATATATATATATATATATATATATATATATATATATATATATATTGGAATAAGGGTGAATTTATTCCTCGCATATAGCGGAAAAGGTATTAAAGTACAACATCACAACTTTCCATGCCCCAAAATACTATTATGGGGCCATTACAGATACATCGAATTCTATATTATGTAGAATTCCAATAGAGGGGTAGTCAAGCCCTCAAAGATACGTCTGTTCCGCTCCTTCCAGATGTGCCAAACAGACGCAGCAAGACGGACTCTGGCTCTTCTAGCCCACCCCGGATCCCGTCCTCTGTGATCTCGAATCCAGCTGAGAATGCTCCGAATGTCCCGGTCCATCCCCACTCCTCCTCTCAGCTGTGCACACTGCTCAGTCCAAATGTGCCAGGTCACCGGGCAACCAAAGAAGAGATGCCCCATAGATTCATCTGCATCATTACATAGCACACATTTGGCATCCGGGATCTGCATCCCAAACCGGAGGAGTCTATCTCTCGTCATCAATCTACCCCGGAGAAGGCGATACGCACATAGTTGCATTTTTCGTGCAACTCTCTTGCCCCAAATGAAGTCCACCTCCTCAGCCTGGTCGTGGTGGGTCCGAACCAAATCATAGCAGCTACGAAAGCAGAATAGACCTGAACCGCCCCCCGTACCTGGGCCGGCCCAGCTCCATGAATCCTCCGTCTGGCTAGCGTCTATGGAAATAAGGAGAATCTCTGCTGCAAGCTGGACAATAAATGGGTATCCCTCTGGCCTCCAAACTCCGTCTCTAATGATCCGGCTGCATGTGAGCCCCCTACTCGCTTCCCTGTCCAGCTGCCCTCCCAATATCTCGAGCAGGGATCTGGAACCCAACCAAGGGTCTAGCCAAAGGTCGGTAGTCGTCCCATCCTTCATGCGCCTGCAGATAGCGGTCTGGAGCACCGGTCTACATCTCAGGATGGCCTTGAATGTGATCGAGAAATTGTTGTCTATCCTGCAGGCCCAGAAGTTGGTCCTCCGTAAGTATCTGCTAGCCATCCAGTCCGCCCAGAGCGACCCCCCTTGATGAATTTTCAGGCCATCTTCACACAAGCTGCCTTCCGAATCGCATGAAGAGGCCTCAACCCAACTCCTCCTTCCTCCCGAGGCCGACATAACTGATCCCATGATATCGCATGTATTCCTCCCCTCCAGATGAAGTTAGCGCAAATAGCCTCCACCTTCCGAATAGTAGCTGTGGGGATCTGGATAGACTGGAGCCAGAACATAGTGATGCCAGCAATGGCCGACCGCACCAACTCAATCCGTCCCCCAAATGAAAGCCCCACCGCTTGCCAGCCCTCCACTCTCCTCTGAGCAAAGTCCACTAAGCTGTGGCAATCCTGCTCTCGGGCATAGTTGACCGTCAGCGGGACCCCCAGGTATTTCACTGGAAGCTCGCCTCTGTCCACACCTAAGGCGAAGGCTCTCTCCTCCTGAAGTGTACACCGGGAGCTGAAGTAGACTCTGCTCTTCTCCCGGTTTAACTGGAGCCCAGAAAGCCGCCCGAACTCCTCCATAATGTCAGAGAGCGCTCTCATTCCCCTCATGAAAGGCTGGAGTAGCACCAATAAATCATCAGCATAAATCAAATGAGATACAGCAGGACTCACCAACCGGAAAAGGGGAACAATCTTCCCGCTATGCACTGCTATATCTATCATACTCGTGAAGTACTCCATCACCAAGGTAAAGAGATACGGGGAGAGGGGGTCGCCCTGCCTCAACCCCCTGTTGCTACTAAAATAGCCATGTGGCGTGCCCTGGATGAGGACAGAGAAGGTAGGGGAGCAGATGCACTCCCGCACCCTCACAACCCATCTCTCGTCAAACTCCATGGCAAGCATCAAGTGGCACAGGAAGTCCCGATTGACCGTGTCATACGCTTTCCGAAGGTCAAGCTTCACACAAGCCTTCATCCCCCCCGGTTTGCTGAACTCCCGCACCATCTCGTGAGCTAGCAGACTGTGCTCCGCTATCGACCGACCCTTGATGAACGCTGCTTGGTTCTGGGACACTAAACCCTGCATAATCCCATCCATACGCCTGCACATAAGATGAGTGATAATCTTGTAAAGAAAATTACAGCAAGCTATGGGTCTAAAGTCGGCAAGTGAGGTCGCTCCTTCCTTCTTAGGAACCAGAGTCAAGAATGTATGGTTCATCTCCTTCAGGAGCCGGACCTCTACAAAGAACTCCTGAACCGCTGCCAGAACAGGTGCCTTAAGCACACCCCAGTGTCTCTTAAAGAACCCAGAAGAGAAGCCATCAGGCCCAGGAGCTTTGTTGGGATTAGCCTTCATCACAATATCTTCCACCTCCTCCATCCTCACCGGTGCCAAAAGTAGACTGTTCCCATGTCGGGACACCAGTCTCTTCGTAACCAGGACCGGAAACGTGCTGGAGTAGTCCGTCTGCTGATATAAGTCAGTGTAGAATCTGACGGCCTCCTCCTGGATCTCCTCCGGGTCTCCTACAAGACGACCCTCAGCATTCAGAAGTCTGGGGATGCTGTTCCGATGCTGACGGGTGCGGATCACATCATAAAAGAATTTGGTGCAGCGGTCTCCATCTTTGAGCCAGGTGCATTTAGCCCTCTGTGCCGCACTGATCTCCTCCTGCAGTCTCATGATGCTAACCTCCTCAATCAGGGTCTTCTCCTTAGCCGCCAGTTCCCCATTCATAATGTCAGATTGGAGGGCCACCTGAGTGTCCCGAAGCTCTTCTTCCTTCTCTGCCAGGGAAGTCCGCGGTCTCGTCTTAACCCACCCCCTGATAGCCCGCTTGAGTTGCTTGAGCTTGTGAACCATGCGGAATTAGGCCGTGCCATCCCGCAAGTGCTGCATCTCTCTCATAACTACCTCCTCATAACCTGGTGATAGGTACCAGCTGTTGTTATACCGGAACGGCCTCGCCCGTAGAGTGGGCCTCTCACATAGGCCCACCCGGATAGAAGAATGATCGCTAGTACCCGCTGCCAGACCTTCCGCCACCACGTTCGGGAAACACCTGAACCACTCGCTATTGTCCAAGGCCCGATCCAGCTGACAAGCAATACGATTCTGAGTAGCTTTGTTGTGCCAGGTCCAAATATGTCCAGCTCGCTCCAGCCCCCGCATACCTGACATAAGAAACCTCTGGAAGTCGTATAAAATCGAGTCTGGTACAGACCGGCCCCCAACCTTCTCTTGACGAAGCAGCATAGCATTGAAGTCCCCCATGATGAGTAGGGGAATATGCATGTTGTCCGCCATACGACCCATAAGCACAATATCCCCCCACAGAGCCTCCCGGAGTCTCCGGTCGTTGTGCCCATATACAGCACCCATGATGAATCTGAGTCCACCCTTATTCTCAAATGTAACACCGATGAGTTGCTCAGACTTATGAATCTGAACCCCCACCCAACTACCTGTGTTCCACCTAACCCAGATCCTTGCCATACCGCAAAGATCTAAGTTATGAATGTGATCCCAGGTTGCCGGAGTCCGACGTGAGAGCATAGCGGCCCCTCGAATCTTCGTCTCCAGCAGAATAGCAATATCACATGCCTCTCTCCTCAGCACCCCTCTGATCTCCCTCCATCGACCAATGGAACACCCCTCCTAATGTTCTATGCTAGGACCGACATCTAAATAAAAGATGTTGGGCCTCCCTGTAACTCCTCTGGATCGACACTCGAGGGAAGTGTCTCATCCGTCTGCTCAAGAACTGCATCTACCATGGAGGAAGGGGTAAGATGAGCCTGAATCCTGCTAAGAGTAAGTGTCCAGTCAGGATTGGGCTCGGTCTGGTCATCCATCTCCCTCATCTGAGGAATATCCTCCAGAGTGGCCGGGGCGTGTCTCTTCCTGCTGCTGTAAACCATAACTGCCGTGGAGGCCTCCACCCCCCTCTGACTACTATCCGCCGCACTCATCCCCTGGTCATCATAGTCCTCCGAGGCCTGAACGGAACCAGCGCACCCTGCATGCTCTCCTGTCTCAGTGGCAATCCTGTCTCCAGTCTCCTATCGATCTCCATAACTGTGTCTTCCTCCATGTGTCTCTCTGGCACCGTCTCCTCAGGCGAGTGACTGGGGGCCGCCTCCCTCTCTGGTGCCTCCGTCTGAACCGTCTCCGGCCGAGATGTCTCTGTCTGGCCCGCCTGTGGCCTGGCGGACTCCTTTCCCTTATATTTGCATGCACTGGTAACGTGCCCAAAGCACTCGCAATGCGAACACATGGGAGGGACCCAGTCATACTCCACAGCCTGCGTCAGCACCTCTCCAGATGGTACCTGATACTCAAGCATGCTCGGGAGCTCCGAGCCTGCCTTGATCTCCACAAAGACTCTGGTGAACATTATTCTGGATCGGAAAGTAGTGGCCTCATCTGCCTTGATCGGCTTTCCCACGAGGCTGGCGAGTCTCATGAGAAGTGGGATGCTCCAATATTGAACAGGGAATTCTGGGAACCGGATCCAGACGGGGATGGCATTCAACACTTCCTTCTCACACCTCAGCGTCGGTGTCCATTCTTTCAAAATAATGAGTCTCCCATCAAACGACCATGGCCCTCCCTGCACAATCCTAGTCACATCCTCCGCCAGCCCAAACTTGACATAGTAAAATCCATTCTCCCGGGAGAAGAATTCCATGCTGCCCTTGGTCCTCCAGACTCTCTCCGCATAACCCCTGATTTGGCCAAAGAACGGCTTATTCCCTAACACATATAGCACTAAGGTGTTCTTCCAGAAATCAGCGACCTTAGCAATTTCCTCTGCGGGGAAGTAAGCCATGTGTCCTCCACCAACCGCCATCGGGGTAACATACTCCATAGACATTGGGCTTTTCGACTCCACTGGGGTGCAGACCTCCTTCCATGACCGAGGCCTCTGCTCCACAGAGGGGGTCCTGGTTGGAGGAGACGCAGCTACCGGGCCTTGCCTACCAGCATCGACTACAACACCTTTCCCCTTCTCCGCCGCCGTCGCCTTTGGCCGCCACCCAGACACGGTGCGAACCATATTACCCCCTCGGCGATGCGGATCAACAGTGCCTCTTGGGGGTCGGCTCCCAGAATTCCCTTGGTTCTGAACCCCTCTTCGCCCTCCGGCCCGTCGTCTCACCACCGTCTGCCAGCCTGCCTCTCCAGTCCCGTCCGCCCCCATAGTAGACCCCCATATTCTGTCACCTTCAAGAGCACTAGGGCTGGCCGCCCCCTCCACTCTGGAGTCGCCCGACCCCCCCCTCCGCCTGGGGGGGTCTCTCCGCTGCCGCCGCCACTGGGGCGGGCCGCCCCCTCCCTGCTGGTGTCGCCCGACCCCCCCCCCCTCCGCGGGGGGGGGGGGGGGGGGGGGGGGGTCACCATACTCCCGCCACCGCCTGGAGGGGTGGATCCCCCCCTCCCAGGGTCGCCCGACCCCCTCCACCGCCTGGGGGGGTCGCCAATCCTCCGCCGCCCGGAGCAGAGAGCCGTCCGCCCCCCCCCCCCCCCCCCCCCCCTTCCCACCTTTCCGCCGGACTCCTCCTTCGAGAGGGTCTGGGGGCGGGGGGGGGGGGTGCCGTCGCCTTCGTCTTGGAAACCCTAGCAGAGCTCATCCGGGAGAGTTTATATATTATATATTCGACTCTTCATATATATATATATATATATATTTGGAAAAAGTAAATTTTATTCCAAATCAATATGTAATCATACAATCATACACTCAGAGTGGGGAGATCCACTCATCAGATATCCATCGCTTTTGCATCAAACTCAATATTATGGAGGATGCCAACAAGAGGGGTGATAAGCCCCTCGAAGATTCGACGGTTTCGTTCCCTCCATATATGCCAGACAGCAGCAGCCAACCGGACTCTTGCGGTCTTGAACCAGTCCTGCCCTCTCCCTCTACTATCCCGCAGCACAATGATAATATCACCGATTCCCCTGCCAGAGTGACATCCACCCAGCTCCCTGCACTTATCCATCCAGATATTCCATGATACCCCACACTCAAAGAATAAGTGCCCTAACGATTCATTCTCCAATCCACATAACACACACTTTGGGTCAGGAACCTGAATCCCAAAGGAGATAAGGCGATCCCTCGTCAGCAGGCGGCCCAGTAGGAGACGGTAAACACAGAGCTGCATCTTCCTGGCTAGGCCCTTGCACCATATGAAATCATAGTCAGTGCTAGGAGGGAATGTACGACGAATCAGATTATAGCAGCTGTGGAACCTGAACTTCCCAGAACCCGTAGTATCTCCCGGCGGATCCCAGATCCAACAATCAGCAGGCAATGCTGGGTCAATAGCGACTATGCTGATAACATCTCTAAGCTCCTCGGTATGGCGGTAGGACTCAGGACTCCAACATCCATTTCGGATAAGACGTTGGCAAGTCAGCCCCCTCCCAACCTCCTGGTGCGTCGTGACTCCCCTGATCTCTAATAGAGATTGCCAATCTATCCACGGATCCCGCCAGAGGTCCGTTCCAGTTCCATCCTTCATGATCCTCCGGATAGCAGACTGAAGGACCCCCCTATGCCTCAAGATGCTCTTGAAGGTGACAGAATATTTGTTGTCAAACGTTCAAGTCCAGAAGTTGCCCCGCTTCACATATCTGCTGTGCATCCATACCGCCCAGAGTGACCCCCTATTGATGAATCTTCACGCCAGCTTCAGCACAGAGGTCCCTAATCTCCAACAAAGGTCGAAGTCCCACACCTTCCTCCTTCCTGGGCCGACAAAGCTGCTCCCAGGAGATTGCATGCATACCTTCTCTTCATATGAAGTCGGCACAAATCCGCTCTACTTTTTTAATGGTGGGAACATGGATCAGAATAGATTGCAGCCAGAAATGAGCTAAAGCCGATATAACCGATTTAACCAACTCAATGCGACCTCCAAATGAAAGACCAGCGGCCTGCCAATCTTCGACCCTCCGCTGGACGTACTCCACCAGACTATGGCAGTCCTGGTCACGAGCATAATTGATAGTCAGAGGTACCCCTAGATATTTTTCACCGGGAGGACATTCCTCTCAACTTCCAAGGCATCAGCTCGCTCCTCCTTCTGGGGACAAAGGGAACTGAAGTAAACCATGCTCTTCTCTCTGTTCATTTGGAGTCCTGATAAGGTTTCCAGCTTACTCATAATCTTAGAGATCGTGTGCAAGTCCTCCATAGGCGGCTGAATGAATACCAGGAGGTCGTCTGCATATATAAGGTGGATGATCGGTGGCTCGACTCTCCTGAACAACGGAACAAGCCTCCCATGATGTACCGCCATATCCATCAAGCAAGTGAAGTATTCCATGACAATCGTGAACAGGTAAGGCGACAGAGGATCACCTTCCCGGAGTCCACGGTTGCTGTGGAAGGACCCATATGGGGAGCCCTGGATAGGGACAGAGAAGGTGGGAGTCGTGATGCATTCCCGAATTCTCGCTACCCAGCGATCATCGAACCCCGTAGCAGTCAGCAGGTGACACAAGAAATCCCTATTTACCATGTCATAAGCTTTCCTCAGATCCAGTTTCACACACGCCTTCTCCCCTCCAGGTTTGTTGAAGTCCCTCACCATCTCATGTGCAAGAAGGCTATGCTCCGCAATCGACCTCCCCTTAATAAAAGTCGTCTGGTTAGGAGAGACTAAGTCCTGCATGATCCCCTCCATACTTCGGCACATGAGGTGCGTAATTATCTTGTAGAGATAATTACAGCACGCAATAGGCCTGAAATCCGCCAGCGATGTCGCACCCTCCTTCTTTGGCACAAGTGTCAAGAAGGTGTGGTTCAGCTCCTTCAGCAGCTTCCCTTTGGTGAAGAACTCCTGTACCGTCTCAAGGACCGGGAACTTCAGAATATTCCAGTGATGTTTGTAGAACCCACTGCTAAAACCATCCGGCTCTGGAGCTTTGTTGGGGTCCGCCATCGAGATAATAGTCTCCACCTCCTCCATAGTAACAGGGGCAAGTAGTAGGCTATTCCCATAAGGAGTCACCAATCTCTTTGTAACTACATCCGGAAACGTAGACAGATTATCATTCTGAAAATATAACTCAGAGTAGTACCTGACAGCCTCCCCTTGGATCTTTGCCGGCTCTCCCACCAGATTACCCTCCGCATCAAGCAGCTGGGAAAAGTTATTCCGATGCTGTCTGGTCCGAATGACGTCATAGAAGAATTTGGAGCAACGGTCACCATCCTTGAGCCAGGAACATTTAGCGCGTTGGGTCGCACTAATCTCCTTCTGCAGACGGAGAATGTTAACTTTCCCGATCAGCTCCTCTCTCGCCGCCAGGTCCCCGCACAACATGTCAGATTGCCTGTTCTGTTGGATGGTCCGTAGCTCTGCCTCCTTATCTTCTAGAGAAGTCTTGGGCAAATCCTTCACCCAACTTCGTAAGGCCTTCTTCGTGGACTTGAGTCGGTGCACCATACGATACTGAGCCGTACCCTCCTGGCGGCTAGTAAGGCCCTCCGTAACAGCTTCCAAGTAGCCCTCTGATAAATACCAGCTGTTGTTGTACCGGAAGGGGCGTGCCCTCACAGTAGGCCGGTCTGTGAAGCCAACCCTGATGGGAGAATGGTCGCTCGTCCCAGCGGCCAGACCCTCAGCCAAAGAATTGGGGAAGTGACGAAACCGCTCCCCGTTGCCCAGCGCTCTATCCAACTGGCAAGCAACCCTGTTACGGACTGCTTTGTTATGCCAGGTCTAGATAAATCCCGAGCGCGACAGCCCCTGAAGCCATGCTTGGAGCAGGCATCTCTGGAAGTCGTACATAATCGGGTCTGAAACCGGTCTGCCGCCCACCTTCTCCCTTCTGTGCAGCACGGCGTTGAAGTCACCCATCAGGAGAAGCGACAGGTGCGAAGAATCAGCAGCGGTAGCTACCCTGGAAATATCGCTCCACAGGATCTCCCGACGCCGCCTGTCATTGTGGCCGCACACCGCTCCCAGTAAGAACCGAAAACCACCCTTATTCGTAAAAGAGATGGCAATCAGCTGCTCCGTCATCAATATTAAGTCCCCATCCCAGCTCTTAGAATTCCATCTGACCCAGATCCTTGTCTTGTCGCAAAGAGCCAAGTTGTGGAGTTGGACCCAATAGGATGGGGTCCGACGAACAAGAGTTTTCTTCCCTTTAATCTTAGTCTCCAGCAGGACAGAGATATCGCACTTCTCTCTGTGTAAGACCCCAAAAATCTCCCTTCATCTCCCTAACGAACACGCACCTCTCACGTTCCAGGCGATTACCGTCATTAATTATTGAGAGATAGGTTCCCCTGAATATCACCTGGACTGGCACTTAGGGGTGGTACCACATCCGTTGCTGTCATATCCTCCTCCATCCCAGCAGTAGGGGCCTGCTGGGTCGCTGTCTGGGAGAGCACCAGAGCCCAGGCCGGGTTGTCCACACAGAGCGCCTCATCCCTATCAAGGGAATGTCCCCCCACACTGGAGGGACCATCACGCAGTGGTCCAGCACGTCTCTTCCTGCTATAGACTCTCTCCTCAGAAGATCCGCCATCGTCCCGCTCCTCCCTCCCCGAGGCCACCATACCTCTGGTGACCATACTACTCCGAGAAGGTGATCATAGTCCCACTAGGAGGAGCCGGCTGGGGCGAGATAGTGAGGCACAGTCCCCCAGCCTCCTCCATCGGTCGGTCCCCCTCCTGCATGATATCCTCCGCTCTGTCGTCCCCGGATAGAGACTCCATCGTCCATGGTGGGCCAAGCACCTCAATAGGGGAAGGATTCGACGCCGACTATGCTCCTCCTGACGGGCATGTACTGTCCAGATTCCCGAAACACGTACACTATGAACAGGTTGGGGGAACCCATTCATACTCCACCTTCTGGGTTAGAACCTCTCCAGAAGGCACTTCATACTCCAATAGACTCGGTAACTTCCCTCTAGCCCGGATCTCAACGAATATCCGAGCATACATCAACATCGACCGATAGGCTGTAGCATCATCAGCCTTGATCGGGGTGCCCACCAAGCTGGCAAGTCGCATCAGCAATGGGATGCTCCAAAACCGAACAGGGAACTCCGGAAAGCGTATCCAAACCAGGATGGCATTCAAGACTTCTCACATCGCAAATCTGGGGTCCACTCCTTCATAATGATCAACCTGACATCAAATGTCCACGGACCACCTTGCAGGATCCTGGTGACATCTTCTGCTAGCCCAAACTTCACATAGTAGAAGCCATTTTCCCTAGAAAATATCTCCATGCTACCTTTTGGTTGCCAGACACGCGCCGTATACCCCCAGATCTGTCCATAGGATGGCTTGTTACCCAGGACATACAGAACCAACGTATTTTTCCAGAAGGCAGTCACCTTCTCAATCTCCTCTGCAGGAAACGAGACCTGGAACCCGCTCCCTACCTTGTTTGGCGGTACGTACTCCATAGAAGTGGGATTTTTAGGCCCCACCGGTTTGCAGATATCAGTCCAGGACCTTCCCGTTGGGTGGGGAGCCGCCCCCTGTGCCCGGGGAGCGACCCCATGCATATATGACCCTGGGCCTTGGCCTCCCAGGTCCACCACTTTACCCTTTCCTTTCTTCGCCGTGGTCGCATTTGGACGCCAGCCAAACGATCTCCCAGTAGTCGCCACAGGGCCACGAGACGATGTCCGCAACCCCGATCCCTCGATCGTTCTCCTCTCCGCATAGAAGCGCGCCTTTTGGGGGGTCTGCACGCCCCCCACCTTTCTCTCCGTCTTGGCCCTCCGCTGTCTCGTAACCGTCCTCCAGCCGCCTCCCTCCTCCTGCCCCCCCTGAGAACTGGGTCCAGATCCAGGTTGGAAATTCGGGTTTCCAGAAAAATCGGGAAGATCGGGAACCCATCGCTCCGCCAATCTCGACGAACCTTCCATGGCACCCGGCATCGGCCTGCCCCGGCCGCTGGGATCTTTCCGGCCACCCCCCACGCTGCCGCCTGCAGGTCCATCCGCGCCGCCCACCTGGGAGCCCGAGCCAGCAACTAGGCATCGATGTCCTCTTTCGGAATGATCCGAACAACGACAACAACGGCGCCATTACGTGCGGTAGAAGGGGGCAGCGCACACGTGGGAGGGGCGGCTGGCTTGCGTACCATAGCTGGCAGCAGCCGCAGCAGCAGCAGGCACGGGAAGGGGGCTGATGTGCGCGGGTTAGGGTTTGGTAGCAGAGAGAGAGAGAAGAGGGGGAAGGTTAGGGTTTGTGGAAAGGTGGCTCTGATACCATGTAAAAAATAATTATTATATTTTATTGATAATCTCTTGGCTATTTATAGCCTTACAACCTCCTCATTACATTAACTCTCTATAGGTATATCCTATGGCATATTCTTATTACATTAACTCTCTATAGGAATATCCTATGGCATATTCCAACATACCAAATATACTAATAGGATATTCCAACACATATTCCAACATACCAAAAATACCAATTGGATATTCCAACAAAATTCAAATTATATTTTTAATCCCAATATCACAATTGAAACCTAAGAGTAGCCCAAAATGAATAAAATAGAAACAAGGGAAAGGATAATTGATTGTAGAGCCGTCATTTTGTACTCGACAAAAGCTATTTGTTTGTGTAGAATTTCTTCGAACACTAATATTCTTAGTTGAAAAACAAAAACATGATAAAATAACTATAAAAAAAAGGCACGTGACCATCACATGTTTATTTTTATCAATTTTAATTCAAAAATACCAACGAAATATAGTTCATGTACTCTTTAAACCAAAATGCAAAACTTAGGTATCAAATTAACAAAAAAAGTTCGATCACCAAAACGACAAGCACTACATTCTTCAGACACCATTTCGGTAATTAACTGAGTTAATTGTCCAAGTAGTGCCTGAGGAAAGTCATGGTCGCCATTTTGGTAGTCGATCTTTTTTTGTTAATTTGATACATAAGCTTTATATTTTGTTTTAAGGAGTGCCTGAACTAGGTTTCATTGGTATTTTGAATGTAAATCGTTAAAAATGAACATGTGATGGTCACGTGCCTTATTTGTAAGGTTATTTTTGTCATGACCAGCCGATACGTTGGCTATAATTGATTGTAGAGTCGTCATTTTGTACTCGACAAAAGCTATTTGTTTATATAGAATTTCTTCGAACACCAATATTCTTAGTCGAAGAACAAAAATGTCACGTCCCGATTCCGTCGAATCGATAGTCGTCCCCCAAGCGTGATGCCGTGCGAACCTAATTTGCGATCGCACAAGGCATAATCATAAGGTAATCCGAGACACGATATCTAAGAGAGTACGCAGACAAATTGATTCACACAATAAGTAAAGGAAACTTGATTTTTATTGATAATGAACATCTTTTACAGACTCCGATACAGGACTCATTGCCGCACGGGCTACAATGTGACTCGATTACAAAAGAGTGCCGATGAGATAGCCGTTCCATACATTGCACACATCCCTCTATATACAACAAAGTACTCCAGAGACCTGGATGGGAGGGACGCTGAGTCATCTTCCTTGGACTGTCGAGAGCCTTCAAGAGTGGAGTCGCAGAGAAAGTCTTCGACGCACGGTCGAAGCTTCAAAAGTCACGAACGTCGCCGAGCTAGTTGGCGCGTCCTTCCTGGTTCGCGGGACCTGCAAAGAGCGAGGATCAGCACAAACACATGTACTGGCGAATGGCTAATTAAAATCCAAGCTCTGCATTTGATTCAAGAAGTTTCGTAAACATGTTAGCTAGCTATTTCAATGATCTTTCTGACCATCCTGCTCGATTTGCATGTTAACATGTTTTGAGGCAAGTATATGAAATTGTATAACATTAAGCAACTATCATATTCATCCCGTGTCCCGTGCACTTGTTAAGCAGTGAAAAGGGGTGTGAAGGCCACTGGCAATGTCAAGCCATCGCGGAATATAGCTGGGTTAGACGGCGACCCTTTCGCATCGGGTAGCGAGCCCTGTGCGAAAGTTTTCGCCTAACTCGTGCCGATGAAGGGCTGGCGCTTACTATAAACTCGTTCCTCTCAGGCCGAATCGGTCCCTTGGCCTAGGCAACCGTTCGAGGAAACTACACCTTGTCGACAAGTTGTCCAATGACCGTTTTGCTTACTTAGCCGTATCGTTGCGATAAACGTTAATCGATTCATTCATTGCTTTGCATAGGCTAAGTGGATTTACATAAGGAACATGTTTTCTATTTCCAATACCAGCAGTTGATAACAAGTGTTTCGTGAAGGATCGTGCTACGATTTCTTTGATTCTACACTATTATGACAAGTATTCATTTTACTTCACATATTGAGTTTTGAAGTAGAGGGACGAGACGAAGAAGGTCAGCCACTCGCCTTAGCCTTGCTTCAAGCGAGCGACCGGTTGGCTGCGCTGACGTCGCCTACGCGATCACCTGCAATTGCATAAGCAACTGATTAGAACACTGTATAATTCAAGGAAATTTGATATGAATGCGAAGCTCGAAAACGCAAGTCACGAAAACTCATTCGGAAAACATTCACGAAAAGCGCATTCACGAAAAACCAAAGCCAAAGCCAAATCAAGTGCGGCATGAAAACCAGAGCAACGGGAGGTCTCTCCCGACTCAGCCGCAGAGCCAATCCTCGAGGCGCAACCCGCTGAATATGGGACTTGGTTCCGAAGAAGCCATTCCATAACGTGGAATGGATCTTAATTCAACCGTTCCCGTTCGATCGACTCGGCCGATTTCGACCTATCGGTCCCGACCGAATCGATAAAGACAGTGTTCCTTTCTCGCGCACCCCATGGATGAAAACGGGGCACGATATAGGGACGGGGCACTACACCATAACCAACTAATAAAAAGTTTCGTCCTCGAAACTTTAAGGATAGAACCTACCTCTACGAGAACAATGAAGGAAATTTCTCCTTCATTTCCGATTCAAGCTCCTACGTCGACTCTTCGACCGAATGGTTCCTCCAGAGGACGCGGACGAGAGGGATCGTTTGATTTCGCAGCAGCTTATCCTTGCGTTCTAAGATTTGAACTGGCTCTTCAACGTAGGATAAGTCGGACTTTAGCTCCAGCTTGCCAAAATCTACCACGTGGCTCGGGTCGTGCACGTACTTACCGCAGTTGAGAGACGTAGAAGACGTTGTGTACACCTTCAAGCGCCGGCGGTAGGGCAATTTTGTAGGCCGCTGGCGCGACCCGTTCGAGTATTTCGAACGGCCCAACGAATCTCGGACTCAACTTTCCTTTCGCGCCGAACCGAGTAACTCCCCACATGGGCGACACCTTGAGAAATACGTGATCGCCTTCTTGAAACTCGAGGGGTCGACGATGAATGTCCGCATAGCTTTTCTGACGACTCTGCGCAGTCTTTAGTCTTTCCCGAATGAGCCGAATTTTCTGCACGGTTTGTTCTACCAGTTCCGGACCGAGAATCTGCCGCTCTCCGACTTCGTCCCAGCAAATGGGTGATCGGCACTTGCGTCCGTACAAGGCTTTATACGGCGCCATTTGAATGCTGGATTGATAGCTATTGTTGTATGCGGATTCGGCCAGAGGTAGATGATTGTCCCAGCTTGATTTGAAGTCAATTGCGCAGAGTCGTAGCATATCTTCGAGAATCTGATTGACGCGCTCCGTTTGGCCGTCGGTCTGAGGATGGTATGCTGAGCTGAACTGCAACTTGGTACCCAGCGCCGACCGAAGGCTACTCCAGAATCGCGACATGAACCGTGAATCCCGATCAGAGACGATGGATACTGGAACTCCGTGCAGCCGTACTATCTCATCAAGATATATCTATGCCAGGCGATCAACGCTCCAAGTAACTTTGATGGCAATAAAGTGCGCTGACTTGGTTAATCGATCGACGATGACCCAGATTGCATCATTTCCCTGCGGCGTCTTCGGCAGACCAACAATAAAATCCATGCACACGTGCTGTCACTTCCATTCCGGAATCGCCAGATTCTGCATCTCCCCGTCCGGTCTCTGGTGCTCAGCTTTCACCTGCTGACAGGCCATGCATTGCGACACGAAAAGTGTCACATCTCTTTTCATCCCGTGCCACCAGAAGTTTGTGCGGAGGTCCTTTCGTACTGCCGGGATGCAAGGTGTACTTCGTGTAGTGCGCTTCCGACAATATCTCCTTTCTAAGTTCTGAATCATCCGGAACGCATAGCCTACCCCTCAATCGAAGCATGCCGGTCTCGTCTTCCGCAAAGTCGGTCGTCCTACCCGTCGAGATTAGCTTCGCATCTTCTTCAGGTACGGATCGTCCTTCTGAGCGATCTTGATCCTTGCTTGCAAACTCGGCTCTAACTGCAACTTTGCCAGCTGCACATTTCGGAATCGGACTCGGAGTTCGATGCCCATCTCTTCTAGGTCGCGTAGCAGTCTGCGGTCGATGGATAGCGAGGCTATGTACTTCCGACTCAGAGCGTCCGCCACAACATTTCCCTTTTCCGGCGTATAGTCGATAGTCAAGTCGTAATCCTTGATCAGTTCAAGCCAACGTCTCTGCCGCAAGTTCAGTTCCCTCTGCGTGAATAGATACTTGAGGCTCTTGTGATCGGTGTAGATCGTGCACGCCACGCCATAGAGGTAGTGACGCCACAATTTCAACGCAAACACAATCGCCGCTAACTCCAGGTCGTGCGTGGGATAATTCTTCTCGTGCGGCTTTAGCTGTCGGGAAACAAAAGATATCACCTTGTTCCGCTGCATCAGCACACACCCTAAGCCCTGACCGGACGCGTCGCTGAATATCTGGAAACCCTCAGTCTCTTTTGGAAGTGCGAGTATCGGGGCCGAGACGAGCCGTTGCTTTAATTCTTGGAATGAAGTTTCGCAGTCGTCTGACCAGTCAAATGCGACTCCTTTCTGGGTGAGGCGAGTCAGGGGCGATGCGATCTTCGCGAAGTCTTTCACGAAGCGTCGATAGTATCCCGCTAAGTCAAGGAAACTTCGAATCTCGCTGACGGACGTTGGCCGCTTCCAATCGACGACGGCTTCAACTTTCTTTGGGTTGACCGCAATGCCTTCAGCTGAAATGATGTATCCGAGGAATGCGACGCTACTCAGCCAAAATTCACATTTGCTTCGCTTCGCATACAACTGATTCTCTCGAAGGGTCTGAAGCACGGTCCGTAGATGCTCAGTGTGTTGCTGCTTGCTCTTCGAGTAGACGAGTATGTCGTCGATGAAGACTACTACGAACTTGTCGAGGAATGGTCGGAACACCCGATTCATTAAATCCATGAAAGCAGCAGGGGCGTTCGTTAGGCCGAATGGCATTACCAGGAACTCGTAATGGTCGTATCGAGTGCGGAAGGCAGACTTCGGCACATCGTCCGGCTTGATCTTGAGTTGATGGTAACCCGAACGCAGATCAATTTTAGAGAACACCGTGGCTCCTTGAAGCTGATCAAACAGATCGTCTATGCGGGGCATGGGGTATTTGTTCCGGACGGTGGCTTTATTCAGCTCGCGGTAGTCGATACAAAGACGCATAGAGCCATCCTTCTTCTTGACAAACAGCACGGGCGCTCCTCAGGGCGAGACGCTGGGTCGGATGAATCCCTTGTCGAGCAACTCTTGTAACTGCACCTTAAGTTCTTTAAGCTCTGCAGGGGCCATTCTGTACGGGGCTTTCGAGATTGGTCGAGTGTCGGGGAATGTATCGATAGTGAACTCAATCTCTCGATCGGGCGACATGTCGGGCAGCTCGTCCGGGAATACATCGGGGAATTCTGCTACAACGTCGGTCTGACCCGCGTTTGCACCATCCTGTCGCATGTCTCGAACGGAAGCTAGATAGCCTTCGCACCCGGAATGCAGCATCCGTCGACCAGATATTGCGGAGATCACCATGCAGGTCGGCGACGCCTCACCACACGAGTAGCAGAATTCAGGCACTCCAGGTATGCGGAATGTGACCCTCTTTTCAGCGCAGTCTATGGTTGCGTTGCACGGACCGAGCCAATCCATCCCCAGAATGATATCGTAGTCCTTAATATTCAGAATTATCGCATCGAGACTGACCTTTTGACCTTTTGACCACCTATACAGCTGATTCCGTCTCCGCAGACTAAATTTGCAAGTAGTGGCATGCCCGATGGTACATTAACAGTGAGATCGAGGCCCAGTGGTGTCAAGGAAAATTTGTGCTCGGCGGCAAAGTCCGCCAATATGAAACTATGCGTGGCACCTGAATCAAACAATACACGAGCAGGTTTATTATTGAATTGCAGTATACCTGTCACGACTGTATCAGATGCAAACGCTTCGTCTCGAGTCATGGCGTAGACGCGGCCCTGAGCATTGGGGCGACGGTCTTGGCCATTCTGTTGTGCGGTCGGTGGAGCCCGAGGTGCTTGGCCTCGGTTTTGTTGGTATTGCTGGGGGCGCTGGGTTGACTTCTCCGGACAGTTGCGTAAGATATGGTCTTTTCGGCCGCACCCGAGGCACGCACCGTTCTTCAATCGGCACTCGTTGATCAAGTGTCCCTCTTTGTGGAAGAAAGTGCAGACTACTCGATCCTTCGTCTGGTGGTCGCCTTCGTTGTCGCGGTTTTGACGCTTATGTGCGTTGTTGCCTCCCGCATTACTATGGCTTTTGTTATTAAAGTGAACAACGCCGGTAGTAGTAGAAGGATACTCGGACTCCAGACGGATGGCGTGGTTGAGTGCCTCGCCCACAGTTCTGTATTCACCCACCGAAACGTGAGCGCGGATAGTGGAACGTAGACCCACTTCAAATCGTCGAGCTCGACTTGCAGTGGTAGGTAGGAAGTCTCCAGCAAACTTGGCCAGTTTGTTGAATTTGGCCGCATATTGTCGTACCGTCATATTTCCTTGCCTTAACTGCATAAACTCGTCTTCTTTTTCCTGTCGCACGGCTGCAGAAAGATATTCTGTCTCGAACGCCTTTTTGAATGTCGTCTATGAGATCGCCGCCGTCTCGTCTTTACGTCGAATAGCCCACTTCTGCACAGCCCACCAATCGTGCGCGTTCATTCGAAGTAGAAGTTGAGCACACGCGACTTTCTTTGAGTCCTCGACACCCAGAAGCTCGAACTTATCTTCCAGCTCCTCCAGCCAGTCGATCGCCACCGAGGGATCTTCTGTACCGTTGAAGGAAGTGCGGCAACTTTTAGTGAATTTTGACACGTCGAAGTTAGAACTTCTTGGTGCCGCAGGTGAGAGCACGGGCGCCTCTGGTTCAGCTTCGTTAGATCGAACCGCAGGCTCGGTCACGACAGGTGTCATCGTGGAATTGTTGTTGTTGCCCACGACCGACTGTACGATTTGCTGGAGGGTATTCAGCTGCTGCTGCTGCAGCTTGAATTGAGCCTCGAACCGATTCTCAAATTGGGTCTGACGAGCCTCCGCTTGCTGACGATGGAGCTCGTTTTGACGTTGCTGCATTTCAAGCATCTGCAGCATACGTTGCATCGGGTCGCCGGAAGGTCCGGCTGCGATAGGCGTCATTCCCGTTGGGTTGACGGAATGCTCGGGTCTGGAAGCACTCGAGCCGCTGGAAGCGCTCGTCTCGTCTTCCGCCTGAGCTCCCGTAACTGCAGGAAAAAGAAAGGCAACTCTCGTTAGTTTCAGAAAATGTCCTGGGTTCAGCGTATGGAACAACTCATCTCATCGATACGAGGTCAACGGTTGGAGACTAGAACTCGACATTGGAGGCCAAGGACGTAAAGCCGTGCTCTGATACCATTATGTCACGTCCCGATTCCGTCGAATCGATAGTCGTCTCCCGGGCGTGATGCCGTGCGAACCTAATTTGCGATCGCACAAGGCATAATCATAAGGTAATCCGAGACACGAGATCTAAGAGAGTACGCAGACAAATTGATTCACACAATGAGTAAAAGAAACTTGATTTTTATTGATAATGAACATCTTTTACAGACTCCGATACATGACTCATTGCCGCACGGGCTATAACGTGACTCGATTACAAAAGAGTGCCGATGAGATAGCCGTTCCATACATTGCACACATCCCTCTATATACAACAAAGTACTCCAGTGACCTGGATGGGAGGGACGCTGAGTCATCTTCCTTGGACTGTCGAGAGCCTTCAAGAGTGGAGTCGCAGAGAAAGTCTTCGACGCACGGCCGAAGCTTCAAAAGTCACGAACGTCGTCGAGCTAGTTGGCGCGTCCTTCCTGGTTCGCGGGACCTGCAAAGAGCGAGGATCAACACAAACACATGTACTGTCGAATGACTAATTAAAATCCAAGCTCTGTATTTGATTCAAGAAGTTTCGTAAACATGTTAGCTAGCTATTTCAATGATCTTTCTAACCATCCTGCTCGTTTTGCATGTTAACATGTTTTGAGGCAAGTATATGAAATTGTATAACATTAAGCAACTATCATATTCATTCCGTGTCCCGTGCACTTGTTAAGCAGTGAAAAGGGGTGTGAAGGCCACTGGCAATGTCAAGCCATCGCGAACTATAGCTGGGTTAGACGGCGACCCTTTCGCATCGGGTAGCGAGCCCTGTGCGAAAGTTTCCGCCTAACTCGCGCCGATGAAAGGCTGGCGCTTACTATAAACTCGTTCCTCCCGGGCCGAATCGGTCCCTTGGCCTAGGCAACCGTTCGAGAAAACTACACCTTGTCGACAAGTTGTCCAATGACCGCTTTGCTTACTTAGCCGTATCGTTACGATAAACGTTAATCGATTCATTCATTGCTTTGCATAGGCTAAGTGGATTTGCATAAGGAACATGTTTTCTATTTCCAATACCAGCAGTTGATAACAAGTGTTTCGTGAAGAATCGTGCTACGATTTCTTTGATTCTACACTATTATGACAAGTATTCATTTTACTTCACATATTGAGTTTTGAAGTAGAGGGACGAGACGAAGGAGGTCAGCCACTCGCCTTAGCCTTGCTTCAAGCGAGCGACCGGTTGGCTGCGCTGACGTCGCCTACGCGATCACCTGCAATCGCATAAGCAACTGATTAGAACACTGTATAATTCAAGGAAATTCGATATGAATGCGAAGCTCGAAAACGCAAGTCACGAAAACTCATTCGGAAAACATTCACGAAAAGCGCATTCACGAAAAACCAAAGCCAAAGCCAAATCAAGTGTGGCATGAAAACCAGAGCAACGGGAGGTCTCTTCCGACTCAGCCGCAGAGCCAATCCTCGAGGCGCAACCCGCTGAATATGGGACTTGGTTCCGAAGAAGCCATTCCATAACGTGGAATGGATCTTAATTCAACCGTTCCCGTTCGATCGACTCGGCCGATTCCGACCTATCGGTCCCGACCGAATCGATAGCGACAATGTTCCTTTCTCGCGCACCCCGTGGACGAAAACGGGGCACGATGTAGGGACGGGACACTACAAAAAACATCATAAAATAATTATAAAAAATAAGACATGTGGCCATCACATGTCTATTTTTATCGATTTTAATTCAAAAATACCAACGAAATATAGTTCTGCACTCTTTAAACCAAAATGCAAAACTTGGGTACCAAATTAACCCAAAAAAAAGTTTGATCACCAAAACGACAATCACTACATTCTTCATACACCATTTCGGTAATTAACTTAGTTAATTGTCCAAGTAGTGCCTGAGGAAAGTCATGGTCGCCATTTTGGTAATCGGTTTTTTTGTGTGTGGATAATTTGGCACCTAAGCTTTGCATTTTGGTTTAAAGAGTGCCTGAACTATAGAAGTCAATATCCCATTTCCAACTTCCAACAGCTTTCCTTTTCTATATGTTATGAGGCTTTAAATTGATTTTTCGAGTACTGTATAAACGTTATAGAGGCAATCATTTGCAATACCTGAAGGGCTTATCAGGGTCATTTCAAAAATCATATTAGTATATGCATTTTCTTTCTTGATGTTAAGAACGTCCATGTTTGCTGTCTTCTCGGATTTGGGCTCTATAGATGCACCTAGTAATATCTGTTAAAAACTAGGACATCATTCTGGATTAATATTCTTTGTGTTTTCTTTTAATGTAATGTGTGCAATTTAACAGGACATAACAGTTACTTTACAAAAGGATACCTTTCTGTGGAAACTCAAGCTTCTTAAATCCGGCAGCTCTTATTCCAGCTCTCGACTACATGCTGTAGAAGCTCAAGTTTTAGTGCTTGCCAGGTTATGTACCTAAGAAAATTTCATTTCATATATTCTATCAGCTAATCTAACCATGTATTATAGGCTGTGGTGTGCTTGGGAGATAAATAATAGCTGCTGATTTGACATTCAAATTTATTTTTATTGCTGGAGAAACTTGAGCTAAATGTTCATCTTGACAAGGCTCTTAGAATTAATTAATTGGAATCATCAAATCTATTAGGCACAATGGCTGGGTATATATACAAGTACACTCGGACATGGTTCCCTCTTACGACTGACGTGGGAAGATACTCTAGACTACAATAGTGTCTCTAACCAACGTTGGGATTATATTGTAGGCTAGGGTTAGGGTTTCTGATCTTTATCAAGAGAAATCAATCTCGAGAATAAGAAGACGACTAAAGATGAAATCGATCTCGAGAATAAGAGGAGGTCGACAAAGACAAAGATATAAATTAAGGTTTTTTTACCACGTAGTCGAGTACAAGGTCCTAGAGGAAGATGAGCTCTCCAACCATGGTTATGATGGAGTCTAGATCTTGAATCTACTGAAGAAGCGTGATACGAAGCGCAGGAGAACTCATCCTAAAACCTAGTCGTTAAATGGAGAGAGCCAAAGATTATATCAACCCACATCGAGTTCCCCATGTAATCAATGTGGAACTATAGGATCGTAAAATTCCATTACGCCTCGCAGTCCCGCATCCATGTGGTTTGGCTTTGCACTAGATTTCTAGTCCTGGACGAACAATGCTATGCCGACATCACCATCCATGCCGCACGATTGCAACCGGGAGACATGGTGTAGGCTCTAATACAAGTCTTGCGAGAACTCATCATAAAAGCTAGCTCTTAAGGGGAGACCAAGATTATAACAACTCGCATTGAATTCCCCATATAACTGATGTGGGACTATATGATCGTAACAAAGCAGGAGAAGTATATCGCCATGACTCAAAGAGAGTATTGAGTTGCCTTAGCTCACCAATTGGTGAGCACACTCTCACCAAATTTGATGCACACATATTATTCAAAGTATTTGAAAGGGACACAAATAGTTTATCACAATTTCATCCTACTACATTAATCATTGTTCTTCACAATTCCCAGTTACTATAAAGTAAGTTTGCTCAAAATACTCCCACCAGTTTTGATGCACACATCATTCAAAGTATTTTAAAGGGACACAAATAGTTTATCAAAATTTCATCTTACTGCATTAATCCTTGTCATTCACAATTCCCAGTTATTATAAAGTAAGTTTGCTCAAAATTTGGAAGTGTCATTCCTTTTCATACTTTGGCGTAATGTGTGATAAAGACGTGCAAATCTCTATAGAAAATTGTATCATCTAAAGTCTTTGTCTCGACTCATGCACTTTAGGCGAACTTGAAGGATGATCCTTGGTTGCATTAACTTAAATTGCGTATTGAAAAGGTAGTTCTATCTACCTGCCTGCTGGCGGTCTAGGTCTTGTTGCATGACCCTCTCAAATCTACCTCGTCTAGGCATTTGGCACCAAACCTAGGAGGTTGTCATACTCAGATCAACACCGACTCATAATCTTTTTTTTGTCAAATCCTTTATGGAGCTTTCTTATGCTCCATAGTCGACCCAATTCTAATGAAAGAAGGCTTGGATGATGCGATGGTGATGAAGTTTGATCAATTTCTTAGTCTACCGGATTTTATTGTTTAGAAGCAATAATGTGATTGTTATTTTATTATTTTTTCTGTGATGCTAACAATTTCAATTTTGTTTCAGTGGGAATGATAACCTTCTGCCTAGTGGAGATGAAGCTGAACGCTTGTGGACAACATTAAAGAATTGCAAAGTTCGTTACTTCAAGGATAGTGATCACGCCCTACTATTGGTTAGTGAGCTTTTCTAATTACTTGTGACTATATCCGAATGTCATCAACAACAATAAATACTTAAGAGTACTAATAATTTCCTATCACAAACTAATATTATGCTTTTTAAGGCCATATTCAAGTCATATTAACTTTTTGTAACAACTATGCAAGTGGCATGTGACCTTCCCATAAATACAGTTATAGATGCATATTGTTACTTGTTCAACGTGACAAAGACCTTGGTTTTCTGTAATTTCTTGTCAGTCTTCTGTCTCTGGACTATTTCATCTTTTCAGTAAGATATTCTCTATTAGGAAACTCTAAAATCTTCCACCGACCAAAACCATAAGGCTGTTTGATAAGATTTTAATATTATATGTTTTAATAACATCTAAAAGGTTAAGGGAGCAATCAAGCAACATTCCAGACATGGTTTCTCATGAAGCATAAATATGGACAGGAGTTGAAATATATCACTGTCACACTTGACTGTAAAGAAGGGTCGTGAAGTATTGTTCCGTAGTTCTTAAAATGCTTTTATCAGCATCCCAATTTTCATCATTGTTCTTCGTCTCCCTTCTAAAAACTAAATGAAGTATGTGAATTGACCTCCTTGCTTAATATAAGCCGCACATAGTGAACTTGTTGGACATAATAATCCAATCCTCATATGGAAATGAAATATTTCTAGTTGATTACTTAAAGTTTAGTTATTACTTAGTATTCTAGTCGTAGAGGAGTTTATATATTAGATTGTCATGAGTAGTTAGATATGATTGTTAGTAGGATTTTATTGGAAGTAGTAGTTCTAATCATATAAGCCTATAAAGTATCGAGGTGCTCTAAACATAATGCATTAGACAAAGATATTAATAAGAGTTATTCTTGGGGTTAATTCTTTTATTCTTCTCTATGCACAAAGGCTTTGTTATTTTTAAAACCGTAACAAGTGGTAACGGAGCTTTTGTAAAATTCAACAGAACTGAGTAAGATATTGTTTTAATGCTGCAGGAGGATTCAATTAACCTGTTTACTTTTATAAAAGCTACACGTACGTATCGTCATTCTCGACAACATGACTTCGTTTCCGATTACCTTCCCATTTCTATAAGCGAATTCAGAAAATTATTTGTTCAAGATTTCCGGTATGTGTTCAATTTTACCAGACTATTTACCAAATGATGAGTTAACCCAAACTTCCTCTGATTTTACTCTGTTTTACTGCAGATTATTGAACCTTGCAACAAGTCCAGTTTTCCTCTCTACCCTGGAAAATGGGAGGATAGTGAGGGGTTTTAGTGGGGTTCCTAATAATGGTCCTATTCTATTTGTTGGTTATCATATGTTAATGGGAATTGAAGTCTTTTCGCTCGTTGAAGAATTCGTGAGGGAGAAAAACATTCTTATTCGTAGTCTGGCACACCCCTTTATGGCCACAAAGGCTGAAACTTCACGACAAGAGTTTGCCCTTTTTGATAGTATAGCTGTCCTTGGCGCATTACCTGTTTCTGCAAGAAACATCTACAAGCTGCTTTCTAGGAAGTCATTTGTTATCTTATATCCTGGGGGCATTCGTGAAGCTTTTCATCGGAAGGTGAGGGTCACTGCTGGTATTTCTGCCTAAACTTTCTGTCCCATTATCAAGTTATTGCTCTGATGCATGTTTATTTACCTACATTAATTAATTGATTAAAGTTTATTCTATGCATGTTTCTTAAATTTTTCTTATTCACATGCAAATTTGAGAACTAAAATAATTTTAAGGATGTTTCCAGCATGAAAGTAAGGCTTTGCTGTTTGCTTCGTTGTTGGTTCAAGTCAAACGGACAATCTATCATCCAGTGTTCTAAAAATCGGCCTAGGCGGCCGCCTAGGCGCTAGACGGCCGCCTGCTGCACCGAAAACCCCCAAATCGGTCTCCTAGGCGCCTGTTCGGCCCTAGGCGGGCCTGTTCGGCCCTAGGCGGGCCTGTTCGGCCAAGTCGGTCCCTGTTCGGTCAAAGCGGGAAATTCAAAATTTTGAATTTTGAATTTTGAAATTTCAGTTTTGAAAATTCAAAAAAAAAATTCAGATTCTAAAAAAATAATAAAAAAAATCATTAAATTTAATAATAAATAAATAAAATTTCAAATTTAAAAAAAATTCAAAAAAAAATCAAAATTTTTCAAAAGTCAAAACCCAAAACTTCAAAAAAAAAAAAAATATATATTCTTTTTCTGTGCGGCGGTCTAGGCGCTAGGCGGCCTAGGCGCTAGGTGCCCCTTTGCCGCACCGAATCCGCCTACCGAAATTTATAACACTGCTATCATCAAATGGGACATAACTTCTTACAAATTGAGGGCTAATTAGCACTTAAGTACATTGAACTTTCAAGTTTTGCAACTGGATACCATAAAGCATTTTTATTGGCAAGTTGATACTAAAAACTAATTTTCTCACTTAAATACCATGAAATATCACTTTCTTGCAAAGTCAGGCTAACTGCAAGACCAAAATACCCATTGTAATAATAATCTTAGTAATATTGACTATTCATGACTAAATTTAATTTAAGAAATCTAAATTTAGTTATCCTAATTTTAAACTTAGTCTAAAATTAATTTTCAAAAACTCTCCTTCTCACCTAATCCATACCCTAAAAAACACTAATAACCCTAGAAAATCACTTAATCACAGAAAAAAAGGGATAAAAAAAGGAAGAAAGAAAATCAAAGAAAGATAAAAAAAAAAAATTAAGAACCCCTAACCCTAACACACCATCCCAATCCCACCCCCAACCACACCCTCGCCACTCTACCCCCTGGCCATCTCCCACTTGTTATGGTCCTCCACCCACAACATCGGTGGATGTAGTCATGGTAGAAGCCGCAAGGGGTTGTTACTGTTGTCGATAGGAGTAATTGTTGAGAATCAATAAGGGACTTTTAGTCCCACATCGGAATATGTAGTATGTAGAGGAGCTAGACTCCCTATAAGTAGTGAAGTAGTCCATCAATAAAATTATCCAACCATTATTTTCTACATGGTATCAGAGCCATAACTCTCTCTCTCTCTCTCCACAAAAAAAAAAATTTGCCGACCCCCCCTTCCCTTGCCGACCCCCCCCCCCCTCGCCGACACCCCCTCGCCGATCACCCCCCCTCGCCGCCCCACCACCATCAGCAGCCCCCTCGCCGTCCCCTCCCCCCCCCACTCGCCGACCCCCCCCCCCTCGCCGACCCCCCCACCCCCCCTTATTGACCTCCACCAGCAGCCCCCCCCCACCCGACCACCGGCAGCCCCCCCCTTCCCAACCTCCAGCGGCACCCCCCCTTCCCAAACCCTAACCCTAGCCACCACCATGTCTAGCCCTAGCCTTTCCATCTACTACAAACTCTAGCCGTCCTCCTTTTTTTCCAAAAAAAAAAACAAAAAAAAAAAACGGCGTATTTCAAAGACAGACGGCTGCCAAATGCTTTATTTGCACCAAGTCTGATCCTCGCTTACGCCGTTTGGAACTAACAAATGCTTTATTTGTTATTCCTTCTTCACATCGGGATCTCTACAGAAACTGATCATGTCTTCTCTGGTGTCCTGACGTGTTCACTTTACATGCGCGCGCTGGTGCTGGCCAAGTTAGTAGCGTATTCGTAAAGTCTGTGGCGTCGAAGAAGACGATGAAGACGACGAAGACGAAGAAGACGATGAAGTTGGGGAAGTTGTCGACTCCGACGTCGAAGACGCCGAAGAAGACGACGAATAGGGTTCACAGTTGAAGAAGCCATGGATTCGATTAGTGGCAAACTGACGGCCGAAGAGATGAAGGCCTTGGTTGATGATATCTTATCAAAGAGATTAACCGAGGCAACCTCACGTGTGATCCATACTGATGTGGATCCGTCACCTTACAAAATGGGGAAATTGGAGAAGCTGGAGACGAAGTTGGAAGGAACGTCCAACTACTTGAAGTGGTCGCGGCAGGCGATGCGGACGCTGAAGGGACGTGGCTTGGTTGGCTATGTCACTGGCCAAGCCAAGGCGCCAGCCGATCACTCCGCAAAGGAGTTTGCTGTTTGGGAGATTGTCAACAACGTAGTGGCTGGGTGGTTGACTGCCTCATTAACCGACCAGGTGTCAGGAAATGTCGAGGCAATGGAGGCTGCTGCTGATATATGGCGAACTCTAAAAGATATGTACTCCGGCTCAGGCAACCCTATGCGAGTCTTTCAACTGCAAGATGAACTCGATAGGGTGGCCCAAGACGAACGTACCATCTCTGAGTACGCAGCCCTGTTGAAGAAGTACTGGTCTGATCTGGATCATTATGATCCTCTTGGGATGGAAGATGCACAAGTCGAACCGGCATTCGCGAAGTACTTTCAGACGTTCCTGGCTTATATTTTGCGGCAGCGTATGATGAAATTTCTGAAGGGGCTACACCCTGTATTTGAGCAGAGACGGAATATCCTCCTATCCCAACCCACGCTTCCGACCTTGGAAGAAGCTATAACCGTCATGACACAGGAAGAAGCTCGACTGAAGTTGATGTCCAACAAGGGCTCCTACCAGGGGGAGCAAGCTGTGGTTGAAAAGTCTGCCCTTGCTGCCTTCAATCAATCTCCATCTGTGGGTGGTGTTTGCCACAATTGTGGTGACTCCGGACATTACATCCGATTTTGTCCAAAATCCTTGTGCGATCAGTCTAATGATCGAGGACGGGGTCGTGGAGGCCGACGTGGTAGTAGAGGAGGATATGCTGGTAGAAGGGGCGGACACAAAGCAAATCTGGCGGAGGAAGGGGGAGAGAATCAACTAGCTGAAATAACCCCGCTTGAGCGGGAGTTCCTTGAGAAGTTGCGAGACACAAAGCTGGGTTCGACCGACAGTCCTGGGGCGTCTTCTACCTCGGGCGATCACATCACTTGCTTTGCCCAAACCAGCACCGGTAATTCTGTACGTGTTCTTGCATCTGTCCATCAGCCAGGATGGATTATGGACTCTGGGGCATATCGCCATGTTACGGGATTCCGTGGTACGTTTCAGGACTATACTCACCTACCATTGCCGGAGAGTATTCAGACCGCTGATGGTACATCCAGCCCTGTAATGGGTAAAGGCACTGTCGCATGCACCCCTTCCATCATTCTAACCAATGTCTTACATGCTCCGTCTTTTCCTGTCAATCTTCTATCAATTAGTGCCATTATACTTGATCTTAACTGTACTGTTTCCTTTGACATTCCTACGGTGACTTTTCAGGAGAAAGGGACAGGACGACGACTTGGGACTGCCACATGGCATAAGGGGCTGTGGTATTTAGACAGGACTGGACTGGACAACGCATTGGCATCCTTGGTAGCAGACGCACCACCAGAAGCTTCCTGTCGAAGTGTTGAAGTCGACTTGCTACTCCACCACCAGCGTGTCGGTCATTCCTCCTTTGATGTTATTAGTCGAATGTATCCGTCCTTATATCAAAGGGCTAATAAAGAGAAGTTATTTTGTAATGCTTGTGAGTTGGGAAAACATACCAGAAGCTCGTATGTGAGCTCGGGGAATAGGAGTTCAGCTGCTTTTGACATGATACATTCGGACGTATGGGGCCCTTGTCCTACAACTGGAATTAACGGCTTTCGATGGTTCGTCACCTTTATTGACTGTTATACCCGCGTGACATGGGTCTACCTTATGAAGAATAAAAGTGACGTCCTTGAGGCCTTTCGGGACTTTCATCGACGGGTGGACACACAATATGGCGCTAAAATTAAGTATTTTCGGTCTGACAATGGGACGGAGTATACTAATAAGCGGGTTACTGAGTATTTTTCAACTCATGGAATACTACATCAAACTTCATGTGCTTATACTCCGGCACAAAATGGTGTGGCTGAACGAAAGAACAGACACCTGCTGGAAGTCGCACGGACGATGATGCTGGCTATGAATGTCCCGAAACACTTATGGGGGCAGGCTATATTGACGGCCTCTTATCTCATCAACAGAATGTCATCTCAAGTATTGGACTGGAAGACACCGTTGGAGATGCTTACTGGGGCAACTACATACACTGTTCCACCGAAAGTTTTTGGATGTGTGTGCTTTGTCCAAGATAATAGGCCAGGCATTGGCAAACTGGATCCTAGGACAGTTAAATGTGTCTTTGTCGGTTACACGGCGACTCAGAAGGGATATGCCTGTTGGAGTCCAGTCGAGCGGAAGATGTTTGTAAGCATGGACGTTACATTCAGAGAACTCGAACCATACTATGGTTCGGATGAAGGTTCAGCATTTGGTGACACACCTAACACAGATGGTGTTAGATGTGAGAGGGAGATAATAAGCCCAAATGTGGTCGTCGGATCGGTTTCGTGTCCGGTTGTAGAAAACTGGACGAAAGGGGGAGAGCACAGTGACTCAGATACAGAGAATGAAGAAGAAGATACATATGTTTCGCAGGGGGAGCAGCAGACAAGGGAAAATGAGCTCCAAGTCTACAGAAGGAGACAACAGAAGTCCAGTACTGTGCCTATGCCGTGCCCTGTGCCTACTGTACCAAGTCCCTCGTCTACTCCTGCTCCAACTCCTGAAGAGGTTGCCCCCGCACTGAATCACTCGGATTCTGATGCGGATCTCTCCGACTCGGATGGTATGATCTCTCCACCACCTATTGCTCCCTTAAGGAGATCTTCTCGCATCAATGCGGGTAAGGCTCCTGCTCGTTTTGATGATTACGAATATGACATTGCCAACTTCTTGTCTTATTCTAACATTTCTTCGAATTATCGAGCCTTCATTGCATCGTTAGACTCTACTTCGTTGCCCAAGTGTTGGCAGGAAGCAAAGAAAGATCCAAGGTGGAAAGCTGCAATGATGAAAGAACTTGGGGCACTGGAGAAAAATAAGACATGGGAGCTGGTTCCATTACCCAAAGGGAAGAAAGCTGTGGGATGCAAATGGGTGTACACAGTGAAAGAGACGCCAGAAGGAAAAGTAGAGCGGTACAAGGCGAGGTTGGTTGCAAAAGGATTCACACAGTCATATGGCATAGACTATGATGAGACGTTTGTCCCAGTAGCAAAAATGAGCACCGTGAGAACTCTGGTCTCCATTGCAGCGAACTATGGGTGGAAGCTGTACCAGCTGGATGTGAAGAATGTCTTTCTTCATGGGGACCTGCAAGAAGAAGTATACATGGAGCTCCCGCCAGGGTGCTACGCGACGGAATCAGACGGAGGGACGTCGCAAGGAAAGGTGTGTGAACTGAAGAAGTCACTATACTGGCTCAAGCAATCTCCTCGAGCCTGGTTTGACAGATTCAGAAAGGCTGTTACAGACATGGGATACCATCAAACAAATGCAGATCATACGGTCTTCCTCCAGCATGCAAGAGGCCACATCACTATACTTGCTGTATATGTGGATGATATAGTGATCACAGGTGATGATGAAGTCGAGATCACTAAGCTGAAGTCAAAACTCGCGAAGGAGTTTGAGGTGAAGGATTTAGGAGCGATGAGGTACTTTCTAGGTATCGAAGTGTGTGAAGGCGAACAGGAAATTGTTCTATCACAAAGAAAATACGCACTAGATCTACTGAAGGAGACAGGGATGCTGGGATGCAAAGCAGCCGTTACTCTAATTGACCAGAAGAGTAAGCTTGGAGCAGAAGCAGGAGAGCCTGTTGATCGTGAAAGATATCAAAGACTTGTAGGGAGATTGATTTATCTGGGACACACTTGTCCTGATATCTCATTTGCGGTGAGTGTAGTGAGTCTCTACATGCATGATCCAAGAAAGGGTCATATGGAAGCAGTATTTCAGATCTTGAGATATCTGAAAGGAACGCCGGGAAAGGGACTATGGTTCAAGAAGAATGGACGCATAGAAGTTGAGGGATACTGTGATGCAGACTGGACGAGCTGCGTAGACGACAGAAGGTCTACCACGGGATACTGTGTTTTTGTAGGAGGAAATCTGGTCTCATGGAGAAGCAAGAAACAGTCTGTGGTAGCACGGTCGACAGCTGAAGCAGAATACAGAGCAATGGCTCTGGGAGTGTCAGAGTTGCTGTGGGTGAAAGCATTGCTGACATAGTTGAAGCTGGATAAGGGAGCACCGTTGCGTCTTCTGAGCGATAGTCAAGCTGCAATAAGTATAGCTAACAATCCAGTTCAGCACGACAGAACGAAGCACATCGAGATTGATCGATTCTTCATCAAGAAGAAGCTGGAACAAGGGATACTGAAGATTGATCATGTCCGCTCAGAAGAACAAGTTGCAGACTGTCTGACTAAGGGTCATAGTTCATTAAGTCTGTCGAAGCTATGTAACAAGATGGGGATGATCAATATCTATCGTCCATCTTAAGGGGGAGTGTTGAGAATCAATAAGGGACTTTTAGTCCCACATCGGAATATGTAGTATGTAGAGGAGCTAGACTCCCTATAAGTAGTGAAGTAGTCCATCAATAAAATTATCCAACCATTATTTTCTACAGTAATCCCTAAAATTCACAGAAGAAAAATGCAAGACGAATAGAGTGAAGATACAGAGAATGTATTCCAGGCACATTACTCATACACAGTCCTTAGAATAGATTTCGTCCCCACATATTGGTGCAGCAAGGATGCCAACTGTATTCTCGAGATACAACGAACCCCTCTCTTGTACAACTCGCTTCATCGTGTGTGGAGAATCCTATGATTGATCAAACTGTCTTGCGCGAAGAGAAAAACGAAAGGAGGAAGAATGGTGGAGCTTTTGGTTCTCTCTAGTTTTCGTTCTCCGTCTCTGAGGAAGAAAAAGAAAACCATTTTTTTCTTTCATTTTCAAACTACTGAATGAATCATATCGCTCAGATACCTGCATTACGAATCCTCTAACGAGATTACATGTAGACCAAGGTTTCTTGTGACCAGGAACCGTTATCCAAAACAATGGTCAGAAACCTATCAACTACATAAATCGTAGTGCGTGCTCCTTCAGTGGAGTATTTCTTATAAAGAGCTACCCATAGCCTCTTTAGAGGGGGCAGGAGTGCAGTATCTGTCGTACAAAGTGTCAGGTATAAACCTCAGGATTTTACCATGACATATGAAATAAGTTTCATTAGGCTTCTAAGTCAAATATCCTAGCAGGTTCATGCATTTATAGAGGCCTTTGGTTCAGTTAGAGCCTTGGCTACTTGCATCTGAGCCAGTACAACATCCTACATTGCCATCTCCTAAAGTTCATGCCATCAAACTTATTGGGTTTAAAGAAATTATGAATATAACCTCATCAACAACATCCATGATATGCACTTAGGAATTGAATAAAACAAATATGGAGGAAATATATTCTAAGATTGATAGAAGTAATCCCTAAAATGCACATAAGAAAATGCAATACTAATAAAGTAAAGAAACAAAGAATTGGATTTGAGGCACGTTACTGCTATGCTGTCCTTACGATTGATTTTGCCCCCACAAAGCGATGTAGTAGGGATGTCAATGATCTATTCCTGAGATACAATGAACCCCTCTCTGGAACGACTTCTTCACTGTTCACCCGGTGACAAACCTTATGATCGATCAAGCTTTGTCTTGCTTGAAGAGGAAAACAAAAAGAGGAAGTCAATAGAACGATGGAGTTTTTGGTTCCGTCTAATTTTCATTTTTTTATGAGAAAGAAGAATAAATGATCATTTTTTTTATTTTCAAACATCTAAATTACTCATTCATCCAGAATATCCACACCACATTCTATCGCCCAGGATATCCAGATAAAAGTTCCCTAACAGGATTACATATACACCGTCGTGTCTTATGACCAGGAACTGTTATCCGAAACAATTAAATTGAAAATAAAAAAAAGATGGAAATTACCTTTTTGCCTTTGGCCTAAGCAAGCATGCAAAGTGCTAAGTGCATTTAATAAACGGTCAAAAATGCGAAATTACTTATGCAACAACACGAGTTGCATGGGCTTTAGCCCATAATCCTCAAAATCGACTTAACCTAATAAGAGAAAACAATTTTAAAAGAAGAGGATTCTCTTCTATCCAATGTGGGACTACAACTTTCCAATAGTGAATCACAATCAACAAGGTGTTGCTTCTATATGCAACAAAACCAACAACTGTGAGTGCAGCGCCCGGTGTGGCGGGTTGGGGTGGGTTGCTGTCAACAATGAAGGGCAGGGAAGGCATCGGATGGGGGGTGGGGGTGGTTGTGGATGGTGGGATGCGAGGGTTAGGGTTGTTTTTTTTTTTTAATTTTTAAATTGGATATTTAGGATTTGGAAGTAATTTCTTATTTGTCCAGGGGCAAAAAAGGCCTTAAAACTGTTAACTTTGACGATATGCTAACTGTCGGGGGTAACTTGCAAGAACTTAGAAAGTTCATATATCATGTTACGTCACAATCCCAAAATACGTAGGACCAGGATATGTGGCAATGACTAGCTACGTATCAAGTGGACTCTAGCCCAACTCACGTATAAGCTGTCTAGTTGGGTCAACTATCTATACAACTCAATAAATATCTCTCCGTCTCAATCCAAGTTGGTAGTATACGGAAGCAAGGAGATAGTTTAGGATCGATTAATGCTCTAATACCAAGTTGAGTAGGTGAATCGCTTGATACTTGGTATCAGTGGTTTTCATTTATAAAAGTCTTCAAACCAGAATAACAAACAGAACAATCGATAACAAAAAAGTAACAAAAGATAGCAACATAGAAGATGTAAACAACAGAACAGCAAATTTGACTTGATCAATCCTGTGTCTTCAAGGTGACTGATATTGGTTGGCTTAACATCATTTCACTAAAAAACTGTAATCTCAGCTGTCTAATTGAGTTTCAAATGAAAATTACACTTAGCGTGTAGTGGTATTTGTTGTGACTTAACACACGGTCACTAACCAAAACATAATAAATTAACCACCTCAGCATCAATCTATAACCTTGAATGAGTCCATGAGACTACTTGATTATTGAATCCATACATGTAATGTACTGTATTGTATTGTATTGTACTCATTCCATGTAATACTCATATAAGATCAACATAGTGTATGTTCTAGAATAGGCACATGCATGGCCACATTCAATGGTGACAATTGCTACACACCTGCTTCTTCTTTTTTTTCTTTTGAAGTTTATTAACAAATGGATGGTTAGCAGGGTGAAGAATACAAATTGTTTTGGCCAGATCAGCCTGAATTTGTAAGGATGGCCGCTCGGTTTGGAGCTACAATTGTTCCATTTGGAACTGTTGGGATAGATGATATAGCAGAGGTAAGAATATGGTTTGTGCTTTTATAGAATTTCTTTGCAAAATGTGTGTTACAATTTCTACGTAGAGTAGAACTGTTTCCCCCCAAATTGATCTTTTTCCATTGTAATGTTAAATTATAGATGAAAAATCTATTCATCCAGGTGAGATCTCATGAGAGTAAGCTTATATATGCTCTTTTGATCCGACTACTCTACAATGTAGCATACTATATACAGTTGATTCTGAGCCCATTGGAAAGTAACCTTTGATTTTGTGAGAACCAGAGTTTAGGAAGAATGTAATCTTTGCATTGGGCTCTGAGGCCGGCTATATATATACCCCATCGGTCGGTGATATTCTTGCAGTCCGATGTGAACAACCAACAAGAATCAACTAGCTAAACCCACCCACCCCCCCCCCCCCCCCCCCCCCCCAAAACAAAAAAAAAAAGAAAAATAGAAAAGAAAAAAAAACAACAACAAGAAAACAAAAAAACCCACTCTCAGTTCACTAGGATCAACAAACGAGAGTTTGCCAAGTAAGGAGTGCCTGTGAACGGTAGGGCCTTCGTGAAGAAGTCTGTAATATGCATCTTCTTAGGTTGTGTGGAGCATAATTAGCTGGACCCCCCAATTTGATCACTTAAGTAATTGGTTTGTTTAGCCCCCGACCGCGGATTGACTTGTAATTAAGTCGTCCTAATATCATATGCCTATAAAAGGAGTATTTGGGGCAATTTGTAAATGATCTTCAGAATATAGTGAAATTTTTGCTTGTAGCGGCCGAGACATAGCTTCTCAATTCGAGAAGTGAGCCACGTTAAATTTTGTGTGTTCTTATGCATTTTCTTTTTCTCTTCTCTCTTGCTTTTCTTTCTGTGCAAATCGCAAGGGGAGCAGAAATCCCTACACATTGAGAGATTACATGTGAAATAAGACTGACCCAAGAAGATTCAACCTCTTCATTCGTTCGTGAAACATAGGGTTGTAGGCAACCTAAACAACACTAGTAGTGTAACAATGAAAAAAAGTAGGACCAAAAACTGTAAGACCCATATCACATCGTGCTTCGTTGATTTCAGAAAACATCCTGCTTCGTTGATTTCAAAATAAAATAAAATCAAAGACTCACCAAAAACAACCAGAATCCGCTAGTAATCCTCTGATCGGTAACACCATCAACCTAATCGACATCTGAATAAGCACGAAGATCTAATAGCGAAGTAGCAGAGGACAACAACAATCTAGTATTGGTGTTCCCTATATAATGAAGAATCCACAATAGAGCAATGTAGTGTGTAATACGGGACACATAACAAACTGACTATTTACGTGATAAATGTCATGACGGCTAATAGTGAGATAAACCAACACATGCCAACTAACTGTCACTGTCTAGTCTGAGAAGGAAGAGTAAATAGAGCATAATATTCATAAGTTGTTAGTCTCAGAGTTTAGGAAGAATGGAATATCTGCATTAGGCTGCATTGGGCTCTAACGCGGGTATATACCCAATCAGTCGTCGACAGTCTTGTCAGCCGATGCGGGACTAAAGTACATATCACCTATATAGGTCTAACAGATTTGGTCTTTTAAAATACCTCTTATATTCCAAACATAGATCACCACCAAAATCCTAGCCCTAGATCTAGACCCACCACCACCAAACCCTAACCCTAACCTCAACACTAGCCCTAGCCGTCTCCAATAATCTAGCCTCCTGAGCTCTAGCCAACATCACTGCCTCAATCTACGACCACTTCACTGCACTTGTCACCTCTCCATAGCACCTAGAATCCGACTCAATGCTGCCGACCCAACTTTACACCTGAAATCCTCCCACCACCTGGATCTACCCCCATGCTAGCCCCGTGACTGACCAAATCTGCCGACCAGTTCCAATGTCGCTCATTCTACTTAGCAAATTCTCATTGGTTGACTCATCGTTGGTTTGAGGGGTGTTGAGAATAGGAAAATAGTATGGCTTTTATGCTTGTGCTCTTTTTGTCGGACACCCTTGATAAGAATAGCTATTCTACAATGTAAAGCTTACTATATATAGCTGGCTTTGAGCCTAATGGAAATTATCCTTGATTTGGCTTTCCATCCCCGGCCCCTCTCATATTCTAAAAATTATCAAATGTTGCAATATGTTTCTTTCAACTTGTTTAGTTATTTCCATTGGCAAGTGGAAATTTCTAAAAGTTACCATAATAATATAACTTTCAAACTGTTTCTTTCAAATCATCTTTCCAATGAACTAGCTTCATAACTAATGCATTTTGGAGCTTTAGAGCTGAAGCCCCAAATAGATGGAATTTGATATTCTCTTTTCCAAATTCCATTGTTATTTGTTATGATTCTTCCATCTGAATTTAATTTGTAAGTTCTCATCAGGATTATTGCTTTTTCTCTTCCCATACTTGAAAAACATCAGATCTATCAGTCAGAGACTTGTGACTTCACTATGGTGTCTGTGGGTTACACGATAGTTCTTGCTTTTGTTACAGCTCACAAAATTTAGGTTTTTATGCTCTTGACAGTTGGTTCTGGATTATGACGACCAAATGAAGATCCCCTTTGCTAAGAAATGGATCGAGAAACACAATGAAGAGGAAGTACGTGCAAGATTAAGGTACCCATTGCTCTTGCCTTTACAGTACTGTGCTGCGCTGTATGTGTGTCTCTAGCTGAGAAATGAGATATCTCTCCTTGGTTAATTAATATAGGGCTGATATGGACGGGGAGATTTCTAAACAAGACATGCATTATCCTATTGTTGCACCCAAAGTGCCGGGACGCTTCTACTATCTGTTTGGAAGACCCTATGAAACACGGGGCATGGACCCGAAAGACCGAGAGAGCGCAATCGAAATGTACTCGCAGATCAAGTCGGATGTCGAATGCTCGATTGCATATTTGAGGAAGAAGAGAGAGGAAGATCCATACAGGAGTATCGTACAAAGGACTATATATCAGAACTCCCGGGGGGGTTCTGCTGCTGCATTATCGGAAATTCCCACATTTGAACATGACCGAGAGGAGTTTTCCAACACTCCCCATTCAGATGCAGGAATTTGATATGACTGGTTGAATGTCATTGTTATAAGTATGTGCGCTCTATCATCTATATCTTTAGATACAGACATTCTTTTGATCTAATTCAATTGTATCGGAATATATATAATCGAAGGGCTTGATTATATATATATATGCACTTCTCCATACTATTCTAATTTTTGTAAGAAAATAATTCTTAGTTAAAATTTCCAGGATCTTTGCTTCCAAATTCTAGCGATTTGGAACCTTGCTCGATAGTAGTGCTCAATGAATTTTGAGTTATTCCCACGGTTATGCCTATCCTTCTGCATTTCTTACTCAGAGGATAGGGGTGAGCGTTCGGTGTTCGGTGTTCGGTGTTCGGTTTATTCGATTTCAATCGAACCAAAATAATCAAAAACGAATAAATCGAACTTCTAAAAAATCCAAAAATTAGTCTTCGATTATTCGGGTTATTTGGTTGGCCTAATTTTATTGTTTAAGAGGCCAGACCCAAAGTTCAGATTGTTGTTAAATTATATTAAAAAATAATAATTTTTATGCATAGGTTTGATTAAATTATCAAAGTTGTACTTTCAAAACATATACATATAATTGTTGTTTTACAAAAAATATACGCATTTTTAATCATAAAATATGCATAAAATTGAGGATATTTATTTAGCCTTATTTATAGGGATGGAGGATAGAGGAATCCTATATAAAATTATATCTACATTTCCCTAGCTATAGGTTTATACAATGACTGGGTAATACATTTTTGTTGAGAATCAATAAGGAACTTTTAGTCCCACATCGAAATATGTAGTATGTAGGGGAGCTAGACTCCCTATAAGTAGTGAAGTAGTCCATCAATAAAATCATCCAACCATTATTTTCTACATGGTATCAGAGCCATAACTCTCTCTCTCTCTCTCTCTCACCACAAAAACAAAAAAACAAAAAAAAAATTTTGCCGCCCCCCTTCCCTTGCCGACCCCCCCCCCCTCCCCGACACCCCTTCGCCCCCCCCCCCCCCTCGCCGCCCCACCACCAGCAGCAGCCCGACCTCCCCCCCCCCCCCTCGACCCCCCCGACCCCCCCCCCCCCTTACCGACCTCCACCACTCTCGCCGACCCAACCCCGACCCCCCCCCTCCGACCCCCCCGAAGCAGCAGCCCCCCGACCCCCCCCCCCCACCCCCCCCCCCCCCCCCCGACCACCCCCGACCCCCCTTCCCGTCCTCCACCAGCAGCCACCCGACCCCCCCCCTGAACCCCCCCCCCCCCGACTCCCCACCCCCCCCCCCGTCCACGGGCGGCCCCCCTTCCCGACCTCCAGCGGCACCCCCCTTCCCAAACCCTAACCCTAGCCACCACCATGTCTAACCCTAGCCTTTCCATCTACTACAAACCCTAGCCATCAAAAAAAAAAAAAACGGCGTATTTCGAAGACAGACGGCTGCCAAATGCTTTATTTGCACCAACTCTGATCCTCGCTTACGCCGTTTGGAACTAACAAATGCTTTATTTGTTATTCATTCTTCACATCGGGATCTCTATAGAGACTGATCATGTCTTCTCTGGTAACCTGACGTGTTCACTTTACATGCGCGCGCCGGTGCTGGCCAAGTTAGTAGCGCATTCGTAAAGTCTGTGACGTCGAAGAAGAAGACGACGAAGACAAAGACGACGACGAAGAAAAATTCCGTCCTCGGAATTTCAAATCCAAGCAGGATAGGAATATCAAAACTAAGCTAACCGAGGTACAAGAAACTTGAGCAAGCAATCATTCTTCAATGTTTAACTAGCAGATAACATATCTATATTCACAATCTACTATATCAAGTAGTTCTATCCATGGGGTGACAAGCATGAGGGGTTAAGACAATCAAGGCACACGGAAAGAAATATACCTTGTGAGTCAAACAGATGTGGATACCGTGATCGGATATCATCCTCACGTTCCCACGTTGACTCTCCTAATGAGTGATGACCCCAAGCAACCCGGACAAGGCTAATTGTTCGGTTCTTGAGTATCTTCTCTCTCCGGTCCAAAATGGACACCGGCTGCTCCTCGTAAGACAAGTTGGTACCAACAACCAACTCAGAATGATCAAGGATATGGCTGGGGTCCGATACATACCTTCGCAACTGAGATACATGGAACACATCATGTACCTCTCGTAACGAAGGTGGAAGGGATAAACGATAAGCAACATCGCCTATCCGATCAAGAATAACAAAGGGTCCTACATATCTCGGACTCAACTTCCCACGAACGCCAAATCTAATGACCCCACGGGTAGGTGAGATCCGCAAGAACACGTGGTCCCCAACAGAAAACTCTAGCGGCCTACGATGCTGGTCCGCCCAATGACGATGCCGATCCTGCGCAATTCGAAGTCGCTCCCTAATCCCCTTAACTAATTCTACTGTCTGAACAATCATTTCCGGGCCTAACATCTTCCTCTCCCCGATATCATCCCATGCTAGTGGCGACCTACACTTCTTACCATATAGTGCTTCAAATGGCGCCATCTGGATACTAGCTTGATAACTGTTGTTGTATGAGAACTCGACTAAGTGCAGGTGGCTCTCCCAAGACCCTCCAAAATCCAGAGTACAAGCCCGCAACATGTCTTCCAAAGTCTGGATTGTTCTTTCTGATTGCCCGTCCGTCTGTGGATGGTAAGCCGTGCTGAACCTTAACTTGGTACCCAGGCTATGATGTAAACTCTTCCAGAAATGTGATGTAAAACGAGTATCTCTATCTGACACAACACTGACAGGGACTCCATGCTGCCTGACTATCTGTTGCATATATAATTTCGCCAACTTCTCTGTAGATTGCCCTACTCTGAAAGGAAGAAAGTGTGCTACCTTCGTAAGCCGATCTACTATCACCCAAATAGCATCTTTACCACTTGGTGATCTCGGTAAACCGGTCACAAAGTCCATTGTAATATGCTCCCACTTCCATTCCGGGATAGGAAGCGGTTGCAATAACCCTGCTGGCCTCTGCTGTTCTGCCTTCACTTGCTGACATACCAAGCAACGAAAAACGAATCTAGCTATCTCCCTCTTCATCCCGTTCCACCAGAAGTGTTGCTTGATATCTTGGTACATCTTGGTCCCGCCAGGGTGTATAGAATACTGAGAACTGTGAGCTTCTGCCATAACCTCCTGTCTGATATTTCCACTAGGAACACATAGGCGTGACCCAAACCTAAGTGTACCATCTTCATGAATTTGCATCTCCTTTCTGAGTCCTGACTCACATTCTGCCCTAAGCTTCTGAATCCTTGGGTCCTGTGCCTGAGCTGCCTTGATCCTGTCTACCAAGTCAGATTGAACTTGTAGACTTGCAAGAACTCCTACATCACTAGGAAGTATAACTTCTATGTCCATCTCCTGAAGGTCTTCTAAGATGTGCTTCTGGATTGTCAACATAAATGCGCCACCTCGTCTGCTGAGAGCGTCTGCTACCACATTAGCCTTGCCTGGATGATACTGAAGCTCCACGTCATAATCCTTGATCAACTCCAACCATCTTCTCTGTCTCATGTTCAGCTCCTTCTGGGTAAAGATGTACTTCAGACTTTTATGATCTGTGTACATATCCACTCGATCACCATATAAGTAATGCCTCCATAGCTTCAAAGCAAATACTACTGCCTCCAACTCCAAGTCATGAGTTGGATAATTCTTCTCGTGGTCCCGAAGCTGCCTAGATGCATACGCTATCACATTCCCATGCTGCATAAGGACACATCCAAGTCCTTTACCTGACGCATCACAATATACTGTAAAACCTCCGGGTCCAACTGGCAATGTAAGAATGGGTGCTGAGATCAACTTCTGCTTCAGATTCTCAAATGATGTCTGGCATTCTGCCGACCAGACGAATGGCACATCCTTCCGTGTCAAGCGGGTCATGGGTGCTGAAAGCCTTGCAAAGTCTGACACGAACCTTCTGTAATATCCTGCCAATCCCAAGAAACTCCGTACATCAGCTACGGTCTTGGGTACTGGCCAACTCTCTACTGCTTCTACCTTCTTGGGATCCACTGCTACTCCAGCTCCTGATATGATATGACCCAAAAATGAAATGTGATCCGACCAAAACTCACACTTGCTGAGCTTGGCATACAACTGGTTCTCTCTCAGAACCTGTAACACTTTCCTGAGGTGGTTTTCATGCTCCTCTTCACTAGCAGAGTACACAAGAATGTCGTCGAGAAACACCACGACAAACTGATCTAAGTACGGCATAAAGATGCGGTTCATCAAGTCCATGAATATTGCTGGAGCATTGGTCAAACCAAACGGCATTACCAAGAATTCATAATGCCCATACTTCGACCTGAATGCTGTCTTGGGGATATCCTCCTTCCGAACCCTCACTTGATGATACCCTGAACGAAGATCTATCTTGGAGAAAACTCTAGCTCTGCTCAGCTGATCAAATAAGTCGTCAATCCTTGGTAGTGGGTACTTGTTCTTCACTGTTGTCGCGTTAAGCTTCCTGTAATCAATGCATAATCTGGATGATCCATCCTTCTTTCCTATAAGTACCACTTGTGCTGCCCATGGTGATATGCTAGCTTGGATGAACTTCTTCTCCTTCAATTCTACTATGTGTTGATATACCTTGGCCTGTTCCTAATCCGCCATTCTGTAAACTCGATCTGATATCGGTTTAGTTCCAGGTGCCAATTCTATGCCGAACTCAATATCTCTAACTGGTGGTAGCCCTGGAAGTTCTTCGGAAAATACATCTAGAAATTCATCAACTACCTTCGGAACTTGAACTTCTTTCATTGCCGTTATTACTCCCTGCTCTTGCTGAGTTGCCTCTGATCTGACTAAGGTGAATCTCTTCATGCCTGGAATATCAAAAGATACACTCCCACTACGACAATTTATTGTCGCATGACTGTCTTTCAGCCAGTCCATGCCTAAGATAACATCGAAATTTCCAACAGGAAATTCTATCAACTGGGCGGGTAAGGAATGCCCGCAAACTAAAATGCTACACGCTAGAATAACTCTACTAACTCCTACGAGCCCATTGCCAGTGAGTATATTCAACCTCCCTGGCAATGCCTCGAACTCCATTCCTAGCCGTGTCGCAAATTGGGCAGATATAAATGAATGGGATGCTCCCGAATCAAACAATGCTACTGCGGGATATGAGGCGACGAAAATGTTTCCTGCCACAACATCTCCCGATGCTAATGCCTCTTCCAAGGACAGTATGAATGCCTGCCCTCGACCTCCTTGCTGGTTCCCATGTTGCGGCCTAGTCTGGTGCTGCTGTTGGCCCCTTCCTTGATGATGCTGGGGTGGTCTATGCTGGTGTTGCTGCATCGGCGGTCCCTGCTGTCGAAACATCTGAGCCTGTGGCATTAACGGACGCTGGGCCAACGGTCTTACTGCTATCGCTGGTCCTCGATACTGTCCTGCTCCTGGTGCTGGCAGAGCAGGAAACTGCTGCACTGGTCCTCCCGACCTCGAATTCATGGGACATGTGGTAACCCGATGATCTGGATTTCCACATATCAAACACAGTCCGTTCAATGCCCGACACACATCTCTAGTGTGCCCCATCTTCCCACAATAAGTGCAGCCCGCTGGGGGTTGCTGATTCTTCTTCTGTTGCTGCTGCTGCCTGGGTGGTAGTGCTGGCCCTCGCATTGCTATATCGTGAATGCGAATGCCAAGGGATGGTGCTGTTGTTCGGGGCGTTGTTCTCCCTCCTCCTTCAATCTGACTGTGGGATCTCTTCTGACCACCAGTCCTTGCCGTAAGCCTCTGAATGGTGATCTTATGCCTCCGAGTTGCCGTCAATACTTCATCAAAAGTCTGGTAATTGTGCCCCTCTATCAATTGCAAGAGCTCAAGATGAAACCCTTACTGGAACCTCAAAGCCCTCTGGCTCTCTGTTGCTACCATCTCTGGGGCGAACCTACTCAATCTGCAGAACTTCGCTGCATAAGCATCTACAGTCTTGCCAGCCTGTCTGAGGTTGATAAACTTCTGTTGTAGCTCAAACTGCGCCACAACCCCATAGTACTTGATCTTGAATCTTGCTGTAAAGTCGTCCCAAGCCACAGGACGTCTGATGCCCACTTCCTCTGATTCCCACCAATCACGGGCGAGATCCTGAAGTAGCAACTTCACTTGATCCACACGTTCTTCTGCCGGCACCTTAGCTGCTGTCAGAATAGCCTCAATATCTTTAAGCCATGCATCTGCTGAGATGGCATCCTCCGTACCCTCGAAACGACGGAGGTTGTACTTGCAAAACCTAGCTGATGCTCCTGAATCTGGCCTCGCCCCTCTTTCCAATGCCGTCTGCAACCCTTGGTTGATTAGTACGTTCTGCTCTTGCAACTGAGCGTGCATGCGCTGTTGGGCTAACATCTGATGTTGCTGAGTAGCCATCATCCCTCTCATGATCTCTAGAAGAGCTGGTGTGTCTACTCCCACAGGGGTAGGTGGAACTGTTGGTGGCGGTGGAACCTCCGGATACTGCGATCCAGCTGCTGCTTCCACTATCACTTCTTCTTGAATAGCCTTTTGGGTTAGTACCGGCCCTTGTTGCTGACCAACATGGTCAGGTTGTCCATGTTGCTCTTGTTGTTGTTGTCCAGTCCTGACAGATGCAGACGAAGTGCCCCTAAGGAAAGGGACAAGAGAACAATCAAACGACCGGACAGGAAAGATCAATGAAGTCAAAGGATACTGGAATGTCAAGCTAGAGTTGAGAACAACGAATCATGAGATCAAGGGAAAACATGTGTGATTGAGACATCCTATAAATCAAAACACCCCACAAGTCTGAAATCAGACCTGCATGGGCCACCACTAAAACCTTGTCACGCCCCAGAACCAGAATACTGGAGAGCGGGGGAATGACTCAGCCAGCTACGTATTACGGGTAGATGAATACCGTATAATACGATCAATGCTGTCTAACTAGACGAGGGGGTGCATACTACAAGAAAGTCTCACTATGGTCACTTCACATTTATTGTCTCAATCATTCAAACAAGGAACAGAAATAGAGAACATGTAAGATAAAGCAGTAAGGCGTCCCAAACGTTCTGTCAAAATGTTCTTGACATCTGACTTTACAAAATATAGCCAGATTGATGTAGCAAAAGTATACACAATTGTTATCAGCTGCAGCCTGACTTTAGTTACAATTATGTAAAAGTAAGTACAAGACGATCCGACTAACATGTCGGTGCCAAACGGTAAGTATAAAGTAAATAACAAAATGAGCGGTGAAGTAAGGAACCCACTCGAGTCCTCCTGCGATCATCCCTCTAGTATTGACCATCTTGGAGGTAGAAGTAAGCTGGATCCTCGGGGACTGGCTCTAAATCTGGCCATGCAAAACCAGAGAGGTTAGACCTCTAATAGCAAGTACCGTAAGGAAGCACGATATGAAGGATGAAACCAGTAAATAAAAGAATATAATAATAGATCTCTGCTTGCCACTGGGATTCACCTAACATCACGACACTTCGAACCAACCTCCCAACCAAACAAGGACAGAAGTTGGCCCGTCATGTCCTGACATTTTGATCATCTCAGTTAGGTAACAGAGTAGATACAGTACACAAATAAATCAATTTAAACGGCCATTCAACTACTACGGCTTGCTACTGTGATTTCCAAGTTATCCTGGATATATACAATAAAGGATTCCTCAGTTCTTACTATGTGCAAGCAAGGCTAGTTTACCCAGTCAATTAATTGTGCCAATCATGAATTAGACGAGTCCCAGCGGGACGCCCGTCATCAATATACAATATACAATAGATAATATAACCAGATACTGCTCCCTGCCCGTGTGGCAGATTTGCAGTATCTGTGGGGACCAACCGGCCTGTCGGGCACTACTAGTCCCAAGAGGGCTGCCATGTAAGAACTCGGAAATCCATTCTCTCCATGCAATCATTATTTTATTTAACTTAATAGTCTCTACGTTGAGTGAAATCCCATGCCGTGGGTCACGGTCATTCAAATGAGTACTTTCGTACGGGGTACGATATGCATTTCTACAACAATACCAGTGCGGTTAGGTTGTAGGTCTTACATAGCGTAATGCAACAATCAAAACTAACCACGAAGTAATCATGCCTTGACCATAAAGTACACATGCTTCTTTTGTAGAAAATAAATAAATAAATTGAAGCCTGCATGTGTGCCTGTATGTCAATATTCGGGATCGGCCAATCGATTATAATAGTTCATACTTAATATGAACGTGTCTCATTCATTCATTTCAATAAGACGACTAGCCAGCCTCTTAGTTCCAACTAGGAACGCATGATCAATTATTAATCGAGATAACCAATAATTTTATTTTAATGTTCAGACAATAATCACTGTTAATAAATGCCAAGGCAATCAATTAATGTCAATAGATGTCAATCAATGTCAATCAATGCCATTCAATGTCAATCAATGTCAATTGGAACAAGAATTAATAAAAAGGCTTTAGGGTCAGAGCTCATGCGGCTCGCGAGATGGGTTTCATGCGGCCGGATAAGGATGCTCCCATGCGGCTAAAAATCTGCAAGTCTTATGCGACTAGAACTAAGGGGTCTCATGCGGCCATAGTTAAAATGAGACCATACGGCCAGGGGAAATTCCATGCGGCTAGGGGGATAGCAAATCCTATGCGGCTCGAAATGACATGCGCCCATGCGGCTCGAAGGGACATGCGCCCATGCGGCCAGGTAGGGTTAGAGTCTTTATGTGGCTCAGGGTTGCGTGAGTTTATTCGGTCGAGAGAAGTCAAGCGCTTATGCGGCTGAGGACAACGTACACTGATGCGGCTAAGAAAAACTAAATTCATGCGGCCAGAGTAACGTGCGCCTATGCGGCTAAGAAAAACTAAATTCATGCGGCTGGGGCAAACATCGCTCATGCGGCTGGGATTGGAACAGTCTCATGCTGCTCGAACAAATGAACGCATGCGACTGGAAAGTCCAGGTCCATGCGGCCAGAATGCCCATGCGGCCAAAATGCCCCTGCGGCCAGGGTGACTTACCACATGAAGACTCATGCGGTCAAGCGTTGCTACGTGGCCGGAACTGTTCTTCTTCTCCATTGTCCGAGAGGAAGAACCATGGGAAGCCATTGCTTCCAAGCTCCATAAATCCTTCATTCTAAGCCCAAATCTGAACTTCCATAGGTCAAAATAGGGTAGAACAAAATTTTCTACAACATGGAACCATCAAAACTTGAAGATAACTAAGTTTACTAGATCAAAACCTAAGAAATCCGAAAATGCATCAAACTTAGATCTACAACAAATAAGCCGTGGAAATTGAAAATGCCAAGTACTAAAGAGACTTAGAATCAAATAAGTAAGATGATGGAACAATAAAAACGGAGATCCATCAAGAAGCAAGTTGGCACTTGCCTAGCTCTTCCTAGGTTGGTGGGAGAGTTTAAGAGAAAGAAGAAGGAGAGTAATGGTGAAGTAATGAAGAGAGAGAAAAGGGGAGGGGCTTTAAATGGAAGGGGTGGTGGTAGGTGGGGGTTTGGGATGAACCAACTAAGCTAAACCAATCCAAACCGAACCCAAAGCAAAGCAAAAAGTAAAATACAGAATTAAGATTGTAGGAATTAAAATACAGAAATAAAATTACAGAAAATTAATTAACATGAAATTAAAGAGATTTAACTACAGGACAATACATGATAAATATTAAATAAATATATTAAAACAGTACATGTATTAAAAATACGTATTCTGGGAACGGGAAGTGACATCTCTACCCTCCTTAGAAAAATTCCGTCCTCGGAATTTCAAATCCAAGCAGGATAGGAATATCAAAACTAAGCTAACCGAGGTACAAGAAACTTGAGCAAGCAATCATTCTTCAATGTTTAACTAGCAGATAACATATCTATATTCACAATCTACTATATCAAGTAGTTCTATCCATGGGGTGACAAGCATGAGGGGTTAAGACAATCAAGGCACACGGAAAGAAATATACCTTGTGAGTCAAACAGATGTGGATACCGTGATCGGATATCATCCTCACGTTTCCACGTTGACTCTCCTAATGAGTGATGACCCCAAGCAACCCGGACAAGGCTAATTGTTCGGTTCTTGAGTATCTTCTCTCTCCGGTCCAAAATGGACACCGGCTGCTCCTCGTAAGACAAGTTGGTACCAACAACCAACTCAGAATGATCAAGGATATGGCTGGGGTCCGATACATACCTTCGCAACTGAGATACATGGAACACATCATGCACCTCTCGTAACGAAGGTGGAAGGGATAAACGATAAGCAACATCGCCTATCCGATCAAGAATAACAAAGGGTCCTACGTATCTCGGACTCAACTTCCCGCGAACGCCAAATCTAATGACCCCACGGGTAGGTGAGATCCGCAAGAACACGTGGTCTCCAACAGAAAACTCTAGCAGCCTACGATGCTGGTCCGCCCAATGACGATGTCGATCCTGCGCAATTCGAAGTCGCTCCCTAATCCCCTTAACTAATTCTACTGTCTGAACAATCATTTCCGGGCCTCACATTTTCCTCTCCCCGATATCATCCCATGCTAGTGGCGACCTACACTTCTTACCATATAGTGCTTCAAATGGCGCCATCTGGATACTAGCTTGATAACTGTTGTTGTATGAGAACTCGACTAAGTGCAGGTAGCTCTCCCAAGATCCTCCAAAATCCAGAGTGCAAGCCCGCAACATGTCTTCCAAAGTCTGGATTGTTCTTTCTGATTGCCCGTCCGTCTGTGGATGGTAAGCCGTGCTGAACCTTAACTTGGTACCCAGGCTATGATGTAAACTCTTCCAGAAATGTGATGTAAAACGAGTATCTCTATCTGACACAATACTGACAGGGACTCCATGCTGCCTGACTATCTGTTGCATATATAATTCTGCCAACTTCTCTGTAGATTGCCCTACTCTGAAAGGAAGAAAGTGTGCTACCTTCGTAAGCCGATCTACTATCACCCAAATAGTATCTTTACCACTTGGTGATCTCGGTAAACCGGTCACAAAGTCCATTATAATATGCTCCCACTTCCATTCCGGGATAGGAAGCGGTTGCAATAACCCTGCTGGCCTCTGCTGTTCTACTTTAACTTGCTGACATACCAAGCAACGGGAAACGAATCTAGCTATCTCCCTCTTTATTCCGTTCCACCAGAAGTGCTGCTTGATATCTTGGTACATCTTGGTCCCGCCAGGGTGTATAGAATACTGAGAACTGTGAGCTTCTGCCATAACCTCCTGTCTGATATTTCTACTAGGAACACATAGGCGTGACCCAAACCTAAGTGTACCATCTTCATGAATTTGCATCTCCTTTCTGAGTCCTGACTCACATTCTGTCCTAAGCTTCTGAATCCTTCGGTCCTGTGCCTGAGCTGCCTTGATCCTGTCTACCAAGTCAGATTGAACTTGTAGACTTGCTAGAACTCCTACATCACTAGGAAATATAACTTCTATGCCCATCTCCTGAAGGTCTTCTAAGATGTGCTTCTGGGTTGTCAACATAAATATGCCGCCTCGTCTGCTGAGAGCGTCTGCTACCATATTAGCCTTGCCTGGATGATACTGAAGCTCCACGTCATAATCCTTGATCAACTCCAACCATCTTCTCTGTCTCATGTTCAGCTCCTTCTGGGTAAAGATGTACTTCAGACTTTTATGATCTGTGTACCTATCCACTCGATCACCATATAAGTAATGCCTCCATAGCTTCAAAGCAAATACTACTGCCTCCAACTCCAAGTCATGAGTTGGATAATTCTTCTCGTGGTCCCGAAGCTGCCTAGATGCATACGCTATCACCTTTCCATGCTGCATAAGGACACATCCAAGTCCTTTACCTGACGCATCACAATATACTGTAAAACCTCCGGGTCCAACTGGTAATGTAAGAATGGGTGCTGAGATCAACTTCTGCTTCAGATTCTCAAATGATGTCTGGCATTCTGCCGACCAGACGAATGGCACATCCTTCCGTGTCAAGAGGGTCATGGGTGCTGAAAGCCTTGCAAAGTCTGACACGAACCTTCTGTAATATCCTGCCAATCCCAAGAAACTCCGTACATCAGCTACGGTCTTGGGTACTGGCCAACTCTCTACTGCTTCTACCTTCTTGGGATCCACTGCTACTCCAGCTCCTGATATGATATGACCCAAAAATGAAATGTGATCCGACCAAAACTCACACTTGCTGAGCTTGGCATACAACTGGTTCTCTCTCAGAACCTGTAACACTTTTCTGAGGTGGTCTTCATGCTCCTCTTCACTAGCAGAGTACACAAGAATATCGTCGAGAAACACCACGACAAACTGATCTAAGTACGGCATAAAGATGCGGTTCATCAAGTCCATGAATATTGCTGGAGCATTGGTCAAACCAAACGGCATTACCAAGAATTCATAATGCCCATACTTCGACCTGAATGCTGTCTTGGGAATGTCCTCCTTCCGAACCCTCACTTGATGATACCCTGAACGAAGATCTATCTTGGAGAAAACTCTAGCTCTGCTCAGCTGATCAAATAAGTCGTCAATCCTTGGTAGTGGGTACTTGTTCTTCACTGTTGCCGCGTTAAGCTTCATGTAATCAATGCATAATTTGGATGATCCATCCTTCTTTCTTACAAGTACCACTGGTGCTGCCCATGGCGATATGCTAGCTTGGATGAACTTTTTCTCCTTCAATTCTTCTATGTGTTGATATACCTTGGCCTGTTCCTAATCCGCCATTCTGTAAACTCGATCTGATATCGGTTTAGTTCCAGGTGCCAATTCTATGCCGAACTCAATATTTCTAACTGGTGGTAGCCCTGGAAGTTCTTCGGGAAATACATCTAGAAATTCATCAACTACCTTCGGAACTTGAACTTCTTCCATTGCCGTTATTACTCCCTGCTCTTGCTGAGTTGCCTCTGATCTGACTAAGGTGAATCTCTTCATGCTTGGAATATCAAAAGATACACTCCCACTACGACAATCTATTGTCGCATGACTGTCTTTCAGCCAGTCCATGCCTAAGATAACATCGAAATTTCCAACAGAAAATTCTATCAACTGGGCGGGTAAGGAATGCCCGCAAACTACAACGCTACACGCTAGAATAACTCTATTAACTCCTACGAGCCCATTGCCAGTGAGTATATTCAACCTCCCTGGCAATGCCTCGAACTCCATTCCTAGCCGTGTCGCAAATTGTGCAGATATAAATGAATGGGATGCTCCCGAATCAAACAATGCTACTGCAGGATATGAGGCGACGAGAATGTTACCTGCCACAACATCTCCCGATGCTAATACCTCTTCCAAGGACAGTGTGAATGCCTGCCCTCGACCTCCTTGCTGGTTCCCATGTTGCGGCCTAGCCTGGTGCTGCTGCTGGCCCCTTCCTTGATGATGCTGGGGTGGTCTATGCTGGTGTTGCTGCATCGGCGGTCCCTGCTGCCGAAATATCTGAGCCTGTGACATTAACGGGCGCTGGACCAACGGTCTTACTGCTATCGCTGGTCCTCGATACGGTCCTGCCCCTGGTGCTGGCAGAGCAGGAAACTGCTGCACTGGTCCTTCCGACCTCGAATTCATGGGACATGTGGTAACCCGATGATCTGGATTTCCACATATCAAACAAAGTCCGTTCAATGCCCGACACACATCTCTAGTGTGCCCCATCTTCCCATAATAAGTGCAGCCCGCTGGGGGTTGCTGATTCTTCTTCTGTTGCTGCTGCTGCCTGGGTGGTAGTGCTGGCCCTCGCATTGCTATATCGTGAAGGCGAATGCCAAGGGATGGTACTGTTGTTCGGGGCGCTGTTCCTCCTCCTCCTTCAATCTGACTGTGGGATCTCTTCTGACCCCCAGTCCTTGCCGCAAGCCTCTGAATGGTGATCTCATGCTTCCGAGTTGCCGTCAATACTTCATCAAAAGTCTGGTAATTGTGTCCCTCTATCAATTGCAAGAGCTCAAGATGAAACCCTTGCTGGAACCTCATAGCCCTCTGGCTCTCTGTTGCTACCATCTCTGGGGTGAACCTACTCAATCTGCAGAACTCCGCTGCATAAGTACTACAGTCTTGCCAGCCTGTCTGAGGTTGATAAACTTCTGTTGTAGCTCAAACTGCGCCAAAACCCCATAGTACTTGATCTTGAATCTTGCTGTAAAGTCGTTCCAAGCCACAGGACGTCTGATGCCCACTTCTTCTGATTCCTACCAATCACGGGCGAGATCCTGAAGTAGCGACTTCACTTGATCCACACGTTCTTCTGCCGGCACCTTAGCTGCTGTCAGAATAGCCTCAATATCTTTAAGCCATGCATCTGCTGAGATGGCATCCTCCGTACCCTCGAAATGATGGAGGTTGTGTTGGCCCATTCCATGGTCACACCCGATTTCGATAATCAACTTATACTTTAGTCCATACACAAAATATAGAAAATGCTGCTAACTATTTCAGGATACATGAAATCTTATTCAACGGACGATGTACTGCATAAATCCAAGCGTCAAAGTCATCAAAAATTCTGAAGACTCTTTTCTACTTTTATTCTGTATTTTTACACTTTATTGAGTCTAGGAATTTCCTTGTAAAATCAAGTATGGTATTACTGGCTTAGGGTTAAAATTATTCTCCTTCTCTAAACCTATTTTTACCCTTCATATTTTCGATTACAAATATTTCAAAAATATATTTCGAAAATATTCCTTTTCAAATGATTTTACAAATTACCAAAAACATGTTTGTAAACTGTTTTTACAAAAGAATTTTATTATATCTCCTGACAGAACTCCAAGCCGAGTTCGGCCCGAACTCTGACCGAGTTCGGTCAGTTTGTATTCAAACTTCAGTTGCCTCCAAATCTGCGAGCAACGTCTATTTTGCGAGATATTTGCATCCGAACTCTGTCCGAGTTCTGCCCGAGTTCGGTTGATGAAAACACCTATAAATAGAGAAGAACTTTTCATTTTAAAACATCAATTCATTCTTCATTCTCTTCTCTATTCATCTCAAGTGTTTTCTAGTGATCTAAAAATTTCAAATCTCACCTATACTTCTCTTAGCCAAAAGCCAGTACTATCAGATTTGATTTAGAAGTCTTTTGGTTATTCAGAGTTGTAAAGAGGTCGTCAAGTTTCAACAACAAATTCTCGTTGTGGAGCTGGTCGTGCGCTCGTCACCAAGCACGGTGTGTGTTGGAGTTGGTCGTGCACTCGTCAACAAGCACGGTGGTGTAAGAGTTGCAAGCACTCAGTTAAAGCTTGTGCCTTTAGTGGATTAACATCGAGCAAGAGTACTCGAGACTGGATTAGTCCTCTCAGAGGGATACCAGTATACATCGCTGTGTTACTGAGTTTGATTCTCCTATCTTTATTTACTGCTCTTACATCATTGCCATAGTTTAATTTTTTAATTGGTGATTTTATTTCCGCTGCACACACGCACTCTATTCACCCCCCCTCTAGAAGTGCTCAACGATCCTACAATTGGTATCAGAGCAGGTTATATTCTTATATAACATATCCTAGAGAGTATATATATGGCAGCCGTAAAATCTATATTCAACGGTGAAGGGCAATCCACAAATAGACCTCCCCTATTTGATGGAACAAACTATACATACTGGAAAACACGTATGACTTTCTTTTTAAAGTCTCTAGATTTTGATTTATGGTCAATAGTCATTGATGGGTATAAGAAACCACCACCTACAGTGGTTGAAGGTATTCTTATGGAAAAGACGCATGACAAGTACACCGATGCTGAAAAAGCAAAGGCTAGTCTTGATGCTCGAGCCATCAATGCACTATTCTGTGCAATTGACAAAACCGAGTTCAATAGAGTTTCTACCTGCAAGACGTCTCATGAAATTTGGAAACTCCTTGAGGTAACCCATGAAGGGACTTCCCAAGTCAAGGAATCCAAAATCAGTAGACTGACTCAGGAATATGAATCTTTTAAAATGAAACCTGTTGAGTCAATTACACAGATGTTTACTCGTTTCCTTGATATAACTAATCCCCTTCAATCTCTTGGTAAAGATTACAGCAACCATGAGAAAATCAGGAAAGTGCTGAGGGCTCTAACAAAGAACTGGAATCCAAAAGCCACAGCAATCATTGAAGGAAACGATCTCACCACGATGACTCTAGAAACACTGATGGGCAAATTGATGACTCATGAGCTCGACTTGCAAGACTTTGAAGAGGCCACACCAAAAGAAAAGACTATCGCCTTCAAAGCTCAAGCAAGAAAATCAACATGCAATGACTCAGATGAAGAATCATCAAGTGGTGATGAACGTGCCTTACTTGTGAAGAACTTCAAGAAATATCTAAAGTTCACAAGCAGAAAGAAGAAAGACATCCAAGAAAGCAATGAAGACGAGACTATATGCTTCGGATGCAAGAAATCAGGGCACATGAAGAAGGACTGTCCAGCTACCAAGAAGAGCAGTCCATATGATCGGTCAAGATTAAACAGAAGATCCACATCTGGCCGAAAGTATGCCAACACAAGCATCTGGCACGAGAGTGATGCCAGTGACTCAGAAGAAGAAGACAGACCTTGCAGCAATGCAAATGTTTGTCTTATGGCATTCGAAAAGGTATCATCTAATCCTCTGTTTGATGATTTTACTTTTGATGAACTAGAGACTGCCTTTAGCGATTTACTTGAAGATCACAAAACTGTGCTCGACAAGTATAAGCAATCTCGAAAAGAGATTAAGGCACACACAGCCGAGATAGCTAGATTGTCTAATTTACTTGAAGACATTAAAGAGACATCTACTACCGGTAACACGGAAGAGATAGCCAAACTTAAAGTAGACTATCAAGAGGCTATCCTCAACATTGAAAAGAAAGAAAAAGACTATGTCAAAATACACAAACTTTATGACATAGAGAAGAAGTTGCACCTAGTAACTGAACAAAGACTCCTTGATATGACTGCAAGATACGAAGAGTCTGTAGCGATTTCTAAAAAGTTAGAAATCAAGTTGGACAAACAGGCAATACCTGTGACACAGCCCAAGATTAGTCCTAATGCAAAGCATACACCAAAAAGGACTAAAAACAAGAAAGCACAAAGGAAACACGAACACTATTATGCTTTCACTTATAGGTTTTCCAAACAGAACAAGCCTGCAAACACAATTTATTCCACTAAACTGACTTGCACATACTGTGGTACACACGGTCATATATCACAATATTGTATGGCAAGAAAGCTTGTTGATAACCATACTCTAGTTTGGAAACCTAAGGCTAATCTGAGTGGACCCTTCAGAAAATGGGTACCAAAGGATTCATCTACTTGTCTTGTAGGTGGACCCTCAACCCTCTCATGCTAGAAGCAAGTGGATTCTCGATAGCGGATGTTCGCGACACATGACTGGTGATGCATCTTTATTCGCTACGCTATCGATGAAGAAAGAAGGATACGTCTCCTTCGGAAATAACTTGAGAGGTGATATTATAGGTAATGGTACTGTAGGTATGTCTCCTTATCCAATAATAAAAGATGTTTGTCTAGTAACCGAATTGAAGCATAACCTATTGAGCATAAGTCATTTGGCAGATAATGGTTATGGTATCAATTTTGTGAAAGATAAATGTACTATATATGATATGTCATCTGGTGATCCCATATATAAAGGGATTAGAGAAGACAATATATATGTTTTCTTTTTGGAGAATACTAATAATATAGGAAGGTGTCTAGTAGCCAATCAAAATGAAAGCTGGCTATGGCACATGAGACTAGGACATGCAAACATGGATACTATCTCACGTCTGAACACAAAGAAGTTGGTAAAAGGACTCCCAGAAATTTCTTTCAAGAGAGACATGGTATGTGCTGACTGTGAAAAGAACAAAGCACATAGGTCTTCTTTTAAATCCATCAACGCTGTAAGTACTTCGAGACCTTTGCAGTTGATTCATATGGATTTATTTGGTCCTAGTAGAGTCGCTAGTCTTGGCGGTAAACTCTATGCTTTTGTCATTGTTGATGATTTCTCTCGTTTTACATGGGTTTACTTTTTATCAAACAAAAGTGATGCATTTTTTGAATTTCAGATATTTTGTAAAAAGGTTCAAAACGAAAAAGGCTTCATGATTACTCGTATCCGAAGTGATCATGGTGGCGAATTCGAAAATACTGATTTCAAAAAGTTTTATGATGATAGTGGATACTACCACGAATTTTCTTGTCCTAGAACTCCCCAACAGAATGGTGTTGTGGAGCGGAAGAACCGTACTCTAAGCGAAATGGCTAGAGTCATGCTTAATCAACATAATCTTCCTAAATATTTTTGGGCAGAAGCTGTTAGTACAGCCTGTCATATTTTAAATAGGATGTTAATTCGACCTATATCGAAGAAAACACCATATGAGCTTTGGTTTGGAAGAATTCCAAACATATCTTATTTTAAAGTTTTTGGTTGTCGCTGTTTCATCCTGAACACCAAGGATAACTTGGGTAAGTTCGACTCGAAAGCAGATGACGGGATATTTCTCGGATATGCTGCTAAGAGTAAAGGATATAGAATTTTTAATAAAAGATCTTTGATTGTTGAAGAAAGTATTAATGTTACCTTTGATGAGTTGAATAGTCATAGATCTAGCGACAGTGATGATGAAGATGCACCTACAAAGACAAAGAAGAGTTCTGAGAAAGATCCTACCCAAGAGGCAAGAACTGATAAAAGTTCCGAAGATGCAGGAACTGAGAAGAGCCTTGTGAAAGGTATAGCCCAAAGATTCGAATCATTAAGATTCAAACCGGATCATCCAGAAACTCTCATAATAGGTGATGTATCCAAAGGTGTAAGTACTCGTTCATCTCTTAGAGATTCTGAAGTAGCAGCTAATGTAGCATTTATTTCTCAAATAGAACCTAAGAATATTGATGAGGCTTTTTCTGATGAATTTTGGATTTCTGCCATGCAAGAGGAACTTAATCAATTTGAGAGAAACCAAGTTTGGGAACTCGTCCCTAAACCTATTGGTCAATCGATAATTGGTACCAAATGGGTGTTCCGAAATAAACTTAGTGAAGATGGTCAAGTTCTACGCAACAAAGCACGTCTAGTTGCACAAGGTTATAATCAAGAAGAAGGAATTGATTATGATGAGACCTATGCTCCTGTTGCTAGACTAGAAGCCATTCGCATGTTTTGCGCTTTTGCTTGTTTTAATGATTTTAAACTTTTTCAAATGGACGTGAAAAGCGCATTTCTAAATGGATTTTTGAAAGAAGAAGTTTTTGTGAAACAACCCCCTGGTTTTGAAGATTTTCAAAAACCTAATCACGTCTTCAAGCTTAAGAAAGCACTTTATGGACTCAAACAAGCACCTCGTGCTTGGTATGAACGCCTAAGCGCCTTCTTACTTGATAATGGTTTTTCAAAAGGCAAGATTGATACTACTCTTTTTATTAAATCTATGAATAATGATATACTTCTAGTGCAAATTTATGTAAATGACATCATCTTTGGTTCTACTAATGAACAACTCTGTCAAGAATTTGCCAAGTGTATGCAGAGTGAATTTGAAATGAGCATGATGGGAGAGCTGAACTTCTTCCTAGGATTGCAAATCAAACAACACTCAAACGGAACATTCATCAACCAAGCCAAATACACGAAGGACATACTAAAGAAGTACGACTTCGAGAATGTGAAGCCAATTGGGACTCCTATGGCTACATCTACAAAGCTTGATGCTGATGAAAGTGGCAAACCTGTTGATCAGCGTAAGTATCGAGGTATGATTGGTAGTTTATTATATTTAACTGCTAGTCGTCCTGATATTATGTTTAGTGTTTGCATATGTGCACGATATCAGGCAAACCCTAAGGAATCACATCTTAGTGCCGTTAAGCGTATCTTCCGATACCTTAAAGGAACTTCTACAGTTGGCTTATGGTATCCTAAAACCAAATCCTTTGACCTCATAGGTTACTCGGATGCGAATTTTGCTGGATGCAAAGTGGACCATAAAAGTACCAGTGGTACATGTCATTTCTTGGGAAAGGCCCTAGTCTCTTGGTTTAGCAAGAAACAAAATTCAGTAGTATTATCAACAACTGAGGCTGAGTATATCGCCGCAGGACGTTGTTGTGCTCAAATTTTGTGGATGAAGCAAACCTTAGAGGACTACAATCTGCACTATACAAATGTTCCTATATATTGTGATAACACTAGTGCAATTAATTTAACTAAGAACCCTATCTGTCATTCACGCATAAAGCACATAGAAGTTAGACATCATTTTTTACGTGATCATCAACAACACGGGGATATTTGCTTAAAATTTATTGATACTGAACATCAACTAGCAGATATTTTCACTAAACCATTGGCTGAAGACCGTTTTAACATCTTGAGGCGTGAGCTCGGCATTCTTGAATTCTCGGATTCTTAAAACATATGGTAATTAAATACTGTATTTATGACTTGATAATTTATTATCTAATGAAAATTATTTTTGGGGACAAACTTACAAAGGATATGTCTGTCACCACGGCTACGGTCGAAGCGAAGCGGTACTTAAGAGTTCCCCGGTGAACCACCGTTAGCTGGGACAATCCCTACAGTTAACCTAAAAATAACAGCAATTAGTTAATAAACCAGTCAAACATCATTTATTACAATCTTTACTTACCTGACTGCTTTAACTATCTCGGGAATGCAAGTGGCCGAACTCGGCCCGAACTCTGACCGAGTTCGGACCGAATTCGGACCGAGTTCGGTCGGCGCTGTGATGGCTCCAGAACCGAACATCCGGCCCTAGCACCTATAAATCCCATCATTTCTTCCACTATTTCTCCACACCAAAACGTGAAATAGTTCCACCTCCTTCCAGAAGACTTTCCTCCTCCTTCTTTGCAAGGCATCGACGATCTTCCTCCATCTCTTCATGGCTCCGAAGCGTCAACGAGGAAATTCTTCTCAGGGTGCTTCCTCCTCATCCGACTACACTCCGGCTAGTCTCTTCAGTCCAGCCAAACCTAGAGATCCCGAGGAATATGATGGCACTCTGTTTCCCGACAGAGACTTCTCCAATCTCTGGTTTGATTCCTTTTCTTTACGTCGTATTTGTACTGGAGCCTTTGTCAACTTTACAACCTTCTTTGAATATGCTCCTGTTTTTGATCAACTTGGATTTTGCGACTTTTTCGAGGTCCAAGATAGTATTTTCGACAATGCTGTCCGTATGTTCTACTGCAATTTGCAAGTACAACAAAACGAAAATTTCTATTCCTGCGTTGCTGGACAGGAACTAGAATTTAGTGCCACCGATATCAGTGAATATTTTCACGTTCCTGATCTTGGTGATGCTCTTGTTGACATCCACCATATTCAGTTCCCTGCCGATGTCACTTTAGCTTCTTTTAGGGAATTGATTTGTCACCCTACTCCTCCTCCTCGGAGAATATTTTCTAGACATCTTAACCAGAATTTTTACGAACTTCATCGTATGATTTTCTCGGCCCTTCTTCCGAAGAAAGGCTCTACCGATGAGGTCACATTTTTGGAACTCTCTGCTATGTATCACATTCATTTTGGAATTCCTTTCTCCATTCCAAAAACCATGATGTCTTGGATGCTCAACTGCAAGAATGCAGGTAGGAACCTTGTTTTTCCTATGCACATTGCGAGTATTTTTCGCCGTTTCGAGATTGATCTTGAAACGTGTGCTATTTCTTCTCCACCTGTTGAGTTGACCCGGTCTCGTCGGTTTCCTCAACCTCCCGGTGCTGCTCCTACTGACCCAGTAGCTAATGCTGAGGCCCCTCCAGCAGATGCTCCTCCTGCTCCGGCCCCTGCCCCTGGACTCGATCAGGCATTCTACCAGCGGTTTGATGATTTCGTTGCCGTATCCACGCAACGTTATCAAGACTCCGAGTTCCGGCATATTTCTCAGGCCCAGGTGCTGAGAAACAGCATTGCCGATCTCCATTACAGCCTGGTGCATGATCCAGTTCATCCACTCACTATCCTTCCACATCCTGCTTTCCCTGGTCCTCGTTTTACTGATGAGACTACTTTTCAGTACTTCGACCCAACCACTGCCTATTTCCCTCATGATCCTCCCGGTGCAGACGACGCAGAGATGTGATGTGGATTCAGCCATAGGATAGTAGATTTAGTTTTGTTTAGTTTTGATGCTGTTCATGTAGTACTTTTTACTTTCATGTCTAAACTCTTTCAGTTAGCCATTTATCAGTTGTACTAGTTGACTTTCTAGTGGAAAATTTATGATATTTCAGTTTATTGCATTTCACTTATCTATGCTGTGATTACTATTTTTTTCTTTCACTTTGTCTTGTCTTTTCTATTGTTGGCTTCATGATTTACGGGGGAGCCGATTCATTTTACTACTTGACAAAGGGGGAGAAAATGAGTATACAAAAATATCACAAATGCAAGGCTAGAACAAATTTTTTTTAGGTATTTTGATATGTTGTTTTATTTTTTATAAATATATTTTGGTATAGACTCAAGTTTGTCAATTATCAAAATGGGAGAGATTGTTGGCCCATTCCATGGTCACACCCGATTTCGATAATCAACTTATACTTTAGTCCATACACAAAATATAGAAAATGCTGCTAACTATTTCAGGATACATGAAATCTTATTCAACGGATGATGTACTGTATAAATCCAAGCGTCAAAGTCATCAAAAATTCTGAAGACTCTTTTCTACTTTTATTCTGTATTTTTACACTTTATTGAGTCTAGGAATTTCCTTGTAAAATCAAGTATGGTATTACTGGCTTAGGGTTAAAATTATTCTCCTTCGCTAAACCTATTTTTACCCTTCATATTTTCGATTACAAATATTTCAAAAATATATTTCGAAAATATTCCTTTTCAAATGATTTTACAAATTACCAAAAACATGTTTGTAAACTGTTTTTACAAAAGAATTTTATTATATCTCCTGACAGAACTCCAAGCCGAGTTCGGTCAGTTTGTATTCAAACTTCAGTTGCCTCCAAATCTGCGAGCAACGTCTATTTTGCGAGATATTTGCATCCGAACTCTGTCCGAGTTCTGCCCGAGTTCGGTTGATGAAAACACCTATAAATAGAGAAGAACTTTTCATTTCAAAACATCAATTCATTCTTCATTCTCTTCTCTATTCATCTCAAGTGTTTTCTAGTGATCTAAAAATTTCAAATCTCACCTATACTTCTCTTAGCCAAAAGCCAGTACTATCAGATTTGATTTAGAAGTCTTTTGGTTATTCAGAGTTGTAAAGAGGTCGTCAAGTTTCAACAACAAATTCTCGTTGTGGAGCTGGTCGTGCGCTCGTCACCAAGCACGGTGTGTGTTGGAGTTGGTCGTGCACTCGTCAACAAGCACGGTGGTGTAAGAGTTGCAAGCACTCAGTTAAAGCTTGTGCCTTTAGTGGATTAACATCGAGCAAGAGTACTCGAGACTGGATTAGTCCTCTCAGAGGGATACCAGTATACATCGCTGTGTTACTGAGTTTGATTCTCCTATCTTTATTTACTGCTCTTACATCATTGCCATAGTTTAATTTTTTAATTGGTGATTTTATTTCCGCTGCACACACGCACTCTATTCACCCCCCCTCTAGAAGTGCTCAACGATCCTACAGGTTGTACTTGCAAAACCTAGCTGATGCTCCTGAATCTGGCCTTGCCCCTCTTTCCAATGCCGTCTGTAACCCTTGGTTGAGTAGTACGTTCTGCTCTTGCAACTGAGCGTGCATGCGCTGTTGGGCTAACATCTGATGTTGCTGAGTAGCCATCATCCCTCTCATGATCTCCAGAAGGACTGGTGTGTCTACTCCCACAGGGGTAGGTGGAAATGTTGGTGGCGGTGGAACCTCCGGATAATGCGATCCAGCTGCTGCTTCCACTATCACTTCTTCTTGAATAGCCTCTTGGGTTAGTACCGGCCCTTGTTGCTGACCAACATGGTCAGGTTGTCCATGTTGCTCTTGTTGTTGTTGTCCAGTCCTGACAGATGCAGACGAAGTGCCCCTAAGGAAAGGGACAAGAGAACAATCAAACGACCGGACATGAAAGATCAATGAAGTCAAAGGATACTGGAATGTCAAGCTAGAGTTGAGAACAACGAATCATGAGATCAAGGCGGAACATGTGTGATTGAGACATCCTATAAATCAAAACACCCCACAAGTCTGAAATCAGACCTGCATGGGCCACCACTAAAACCTTGTCATGTCCCAGAACCAGAATACTGGAGAGTGGGGGAATGACACAGCCAGCTACGTATTACGGGTAGATGAATATCGTATAATACGATCAATGCTGTCTAACCAGACGAGGGGGTGCATACTACAAGAAATCTCACTATGGTCACTTCACATCTATTGTCTCAATCATTCAAACAAGGAACAGAAATAGAGAACATGTAAGATAAAGCAGTAAGGCATCCCAAACGCTCTGTCAAAATGTTCTTGACATCTGACTTTACAAAATATAGCCAGATTGATGTAGCAAAAGTATACACAATTGTTATTAGCTGCAGCCTGACTTTAGTTACAATTATGTAAAAGTAAGTACAAGACGATCCGACTAACATGTCGGTGCCAAACGGTAAGTATAAAGTAAATATCAAAACGAGCGGTGAAGTAAGGAACCCACTCGAGTCCTCCTGCGATCATCCCTTTAGTATTGACCATCTTGGAGGTAGAAGTAAGCTGGATCCTCGGGGACTGGCTCTAAATCTGGCCATGCAAAACCAGAGAGGTTAGACCTCTAATAGCAAGTACCGCAAGGAAGCACGATATGAAGGATAAAACCAGTAAATAAAAGAATATAATAATAGATCTCTGCTTGCCACTGGGATTCACCTAACATCACGACACTTCGAACCAACCTCCCAACTAAACAAGGACAGAAGTTGGTCCGTCATGTCCTGACATTCTGATCATCTCAGTTAGGTAACAGAGTAGATACAGTACACAAACAAATCAATTTAAACGGCCATTCAACTACTACGGCTTGCTACTATGATTTCCAAGTTATCCTGGATATATGTAATAAAGGATTCCTCAGTTCTTACTATGTGCAAACAAGGCTAGTTTACCCAGTCAATCAATTGCGCCAATCATGAATTAGACGAGTCCCAGCGGGACGCCCGTCATCAATATACAATATACAATAGATAATATAACCAGATACCGCTTCCTGCCCGTGTGGCAGATTTGCAGTATCTGTGGGGACCAACCGGCCTGTCGGGCACTACTAGTCCCAAGAAGGCTGCCATGTAAGAACTCGGAAATCCATTCTCTCCATGCAATCATTATTTTATTTAACTTAATAGTCTCTACGTTGAGTGAAATCCCATGCCGTGGGTCATGGTCATTCAAATGAGTACTTTCGTACGGGGTACGATATACATTTCTACAACAATACCAGTGCGGTTAGGTTGTAGGTCTTACATAGCGTAATGCAATAATCAAAACTAACCACGGAGTAATCATGCCTTGACCATAAAGTACACATGCTTCTTTTGTAGAAAATAAATAAATAAATTGAAGCCTGCATGTGTGCCTGTATGTCAATATTCGGGATCGGCCAATCGATTATAATAGTTCATACTTAATATGAACGTGTCTCATTCATTCATTTCAATAAGACGACTAGCCAGCCTCTTAGTTCCAACTAGGAACGCATGATCAATTATTAATCGAGATAACCAATAATGTTATTTTAATGTTCAGACAATAATCACTGTTAATAAATGCCAAGGCAATCAATTAATGTCACTAGATGTCAATCAATGCCATTCAATGTCAATCAATGTCAATTGGAACAAGAATTAATCAAAAGGCTTTAGGGTCAGAGCTCATGCGGCTCGCGAGATGGGTTTCATGCGGCCGGATAAGGATGCTCCCATGCGGCCAAAAATCTGCAAGTCTTATGCGACTAGAACTAAGGGGTCTCATGCGGCCATGGTTAAAATGAGACCATGCTGCCAGGAGAAATTCCATGCGGCTAGGGGGATAGCAAACCCTATGCGGCTCGAAATGACATGCGTCCATGCGGCTCGAAGGGACATGCGCCCATGCGGCCAGGTAGGGTTAGAGTCTTTATGCGGCTCAGGGTTGCGTGAGTTTATGCGGTCGAGAGAAGTCAAGCGCTTATGCGGCTGAGGACAACGTACACTGATGCGGCTAAGAAAAACTAAATTCATGCGGCCAGAGTAACGTGCACCTATGCGGCTAAGAAAAACTAAATTCATGCGGCTGGGACAAACATCGCTCATGCGGCTGGGATTAATGGAACAGTCTCATGCGGCTCGAACAAATGAACGCATGCGGCTGGAAAGTCCAGGTCCATGCGGCCAGAATGTCCATGCGGCCAAAATGCCCCTGCGGCCAGGGTGACTTGCCGTATGAAGACTCATGCGGTCAAGCGTTGCTACGTGGCCGAAACTGTTCTTCTTCTCCATTGTCCGAGAGGAAGAACCATGGGAAGCCATTGCTTCCAAGCTCCATAAATCCTTCATTCTAAGCCCAAATCTGAACTTCCATAGGTCAAAATAGGGTAGAACGAAATTCTCTACAACATGGAACCATCAAAACTTGAAGATAACTAAGTTTACTAGATCAAAATCTAAGAAATCCGAAAATGCATCAAACTTAGATATACAACAAATAAGCCATGGAATTTGAAAATGCCAAGTACTAAAGAGACTTAGAATCAAATAAGGAAGATGATGGAACAATAAAAATGGGGATCCATCAAGAAGCAAGTTGGCACTTGCCTAGCTCTTCCTAGGTTGGTGGGAGAGTTTAAAAGAAAGAAGAAGGAGAGTAATGGTGAAGTAATGAAGAGAGAGAAAAGGGAAGGGGCTTTAAATAGAAGGGGTGGTGGTAGGTGGGGGTTTGGGATGAACCAATTAAGCTAAACCAATCCAAACCGAACCCAAAGCAAAGCAGAAAGTAAAATACAGAATTAAGATTGTAGGAATTAAAATACAGAAATAAAATTGCAGAAAATTAATTAACATGAAATTAAAGGGATTTAACTACAGGACAATACATGATAAATATTAAATAAATATATTAAAATAGTACATGTATTAAAAATACGTATTCTAGGAACGGGAAGTGAAAGAAGTTGACCCGCCATGTCCTGATATTCCGATCATCATAGTCAGTCATCAGAGTAGAGACAGTACACAAACAAATCAGCTTAAACGGCCATGCAACTATTACGGCTTGCTACTGTAAGTTTCAGGTTATCCTGGATTTATGCAATAGAGGATTCCTCAGTTCTTACTATGTGCAAGCAATGCTAGTTTATCCAGTCAATCAATTGTGCCAATCATGAATTAGACGAGTCCCAGCGGGACGCCCGTCATCAATATACAATATACAATAGATAATATAACCAGATACTGCTCCCTGCCCGTGTGCCAGATTTGCAGTATCTGTGGGGACCAACCGGCCTGTCGGGCACTACTAGTCCCAAGAGGGCTGCCATGTAAGAACTCGAAAATCCATTCTCTCCATGCAATCATTATTTTATTTAACTTAATAGTCTCTACATTGAGTGAAGTCCCATGCCGTGGGTCATGGTCATTCAAATGAGTACTTTCGTACGGGGTACGATATGTACAACTCTACAACGATACCAGTGCGGTCAGGTTGTAGGTCTTACATAGCGTAATGTAACAATTAAAACTAACCACGGAGTAATCATGCCTTGACCATAAGTACACATGCTGTTTTTGTAAGATAAATAAATAACTAAATAAATAAATAAATAATTTGAAGCCCACATGTGCCTGTATGCCAATATTCGAGATTAGCCAGTCGATTGTAATAGTTCATAGTTAATATGAACGTGTCTCATTCATTCATTTCAATAAGACGACTGGGCAGTCTCTTAGTTCCAACTAGGAAGCATGATCAATTATTTAAATTAAGATATCAATCCTTGTTTATTACTGCCAAGATAACAATCAATGTAAATTAATGTAAAGATGCCAACTAATACTAATAAATGCCAAGATAATTAACCAATGTCAATCAGTGTCAATTCAGGACAAGAATCAACCAAAAAGGCATTAGAGCCAGAGTTCATGCGGCTCGCGAGACTTGGGTTTCATGCGGCCGGGAAGGAATAAGTACATGCGGCTGGCTGGACAAGGGTGATTCCATGCGGCCAAGTTAGCAAAGCCTCATGCGGCTAGAAACTAAAGGAACCTCATGCGGCTAATTAAGTCAGGGTCCCTATGCGGCTAGGGTAAGTCATGCAGCTCATGCGGCTGAGAAGACACGCAGCTCATGCGGCTGAGAATGGTCAGCGCCTTGCGGCTGAGGGTTAAACTGAGTCCATGCGGCTGAGAGATCTCGTGCGCCATGCGGCTAAGATATATATATATATATATATATATATATATATATATATATATATATATATATATATATATATATATAAACTTCATGCGGTCGGAAAGTCGACGGTTCATGCGGCTAATCAAGCCCAAGCTTATGCGGCAGATAAGTCTCATGCGGCTATCTAAGCCCATGCGGCTATCTAAAGCCCATACGGCTAACTAAGCCCATGCGGCTAACTAAAGCCCATGCGGCTAACTAAAGTCCATGCGGCCAGGATGACTTGCCGTATGAAGACTCATGAGACCAAGCACTACCATGCGGCCAGGATATGTTCTTCTTCTCCGAATTTTCTAAGGACAGAACCATGGAAACCCTTGCTTCCAAGCTCTCTAGATCCTCCATTCCAAGCCCAAATCTGAACTTCCATAGGTCAAAATGGGGTAGAACGAAATTCTCTACAATATGGAACCATCAAAACTTAAAGATAATAAAGTTTAACTAGATCAAAACCTAAGAAATCCGAAAATGCATTAGACTTAGATCTACAAGAAATGAACCATGAAAATTGAAAATGCTAAGTACTAAAGAGGCTCAAAATCAAGTAAGGAAGATGATGGAACGATAATAATAGTGATCCATCAAGAAGCAAGTTTGGCACTTGCCTTGGTGGCTGGTAGGTGGGGGAGGAGTTATGAGGAAGAAGAAGATTAATGGTGAAGTAATAAAGAAAGAGAAAGGGGATGACTTTAAATGGAAGGGGTGGTGGTAGGTGGGGGTTTGTTTCGGTTCATGATGAACCAACAACTAAATGAACCCAAAGTATAGCTAAAGCAGAGTATAAAAGTAGGAAATAAAATACAGAAATAAAATTAACATGAATTTAAAGGGGTTTAACTACAGAACAATACACGATTAATATTAAATAAATATATTAAAGCAATACATGTATTAAAAATACGTATTCTGGGAACGAGAAGTGACATCTCTACCCTCCTTAGAAAAATTTCGTCCTCAAAATTTTAAATCCAAGCAGGATAGGAATATCAAAACTAAACTAATCTAGGTACAAGAAACTTGAGCAAGTAATCATTCTTCAATGTTAACTAGCAGATAACACATCTATATTAACATCTACAATATCAAGTAGTTCTATCCATAGGGTGACAAGCATAAGGGGTTAAGACAATCAAGGTACATGGGAAGAAATATACCTTGTGAGTCAAACAGATATGGATACCGTGATCGGATATCATCATCACGTTCCCACGTTGACTCTCCTAATGAGTGATGACCCCAAGCAACCCGGACAAGGCTAATTGTTCGGTTCTTGAGTATCTTCTCTCTTCGGTCCAAAATGGACACCGACTGCTCCTCGTAAGACAAGTTGGTACCAACAACCAACTCAGAATGATCAAAGATATGGCTGGGGTCCGATACATACCTTCGCAGCTGAGATACATGAAACACGTCATGCACCTCTCGTAACGAAGGTGGAAGGGACAGACGATAAGCAACATCACCTACCCTATCAAGGATAACGAATGGTCCTACGTATCGTGGACTCAATTTCCCGTGAACGCCAAATCTAATGACCCCACGGGTAGGTGAGATCCGCAAGAACACGTGATCCCCAACAGAAAACTCTAGCGGCCTACGATGCTGGTCCGCCCAATGACGATGCCGATCATGCGCAACTCGAAGTCGCTCTCTAATTCCTTTAACCATTTCAACCGTCTGAACAATCATTTCCGGGACTAACATCTTCCTTTCCCCGATATCATCCCATACAAGTGGCGATCTACACTTTTTACCATATAGTGCTTCAAATGGCGCCATCTGGATACTGGCTTGATAACTGTTGTTGTATGAGAATTCGACTAAGTATAAGTGGCTCTCCCAAGACCCTCCAAAATCTAGGGTGCAAGCTCGCAACATATCTTCCAAAGTCTGAATTGTCCTTTCTGATTGCCCGTCCGTCTGTGGATGGTAAGCCGTGCTAAATTTTAACTTGGTGCCTAGACTATGATGCAAGCTTTTCCAGAAATGTGATATGAAACGGGTATCTCTGTCTGACACAATACTGACAGGGACTCCATGCTGCCTGACTATCTGTTGCATATATAACTTCGCCAACTTTTTTATAGATTGCCCTACTCTGAAAGGAAGAAAGTGTGCTACCTTTGTAAGTCGGTCCACTATCACCCAAATAGCATCTTTACCACTCGGTGATCTCGGTAAATCGGTCACAAAGTCTATTGTGATGTGCTCCCACTTCCATTCCGGGATAGGAAGCGGTTGCAATAACCCAGCTGGCCTCTGCGGTTCTGTCTTCACTTGCTGACATATCAAGCAACGGGAAACGAGTCTAGCTATCTCCCTCTTCATTCCATTCCACCAAAAGTGTTGCTTGATATCCTGGTACATCTTGGTCCCTCCAGGATGTATAGAATACTGAGAACTGTGAGCTTCTGTCATAACCTCCTGTCTGATATCTCCACTAGGCACACATAGACGTGATCCAAACCTAAGTGTACCGTCTTCATGAATTCTCATCTCCTTTCTGAGTCCTGACTCACATTCTGATCTAAGCTTCTGAATCCTTGGGTCCTGCGCCTGAGCTGTCTTGATCCTGTCTACCAAGTCAGATTGAACTTGTAGACTTGTTAGAACTCCTACATCACTAGGAAGTATAACTTCTATGCCCATCTCCTGAAGGTCTTCTAAAATGTGCTTCTGTGTTGTCAACATAAATGTGTCGCCTCTTCTGCTGAGAGCGTCTGCTACCACATTAGCCTTGCCTGGATGATACTGAAGCTCCACGTCATAATCCTTGATCAGCTCTAACCATCTTCTCTGCCTCATGTTCAGCTCTTTCTGACTAAATAAATAAATAAATAAATAAATAATTTGAAGCCCGCATGTGCCTGTATGCCAATATTCGAGATTAGCCAGTCGATTGCAATAGTTCATAGTTAATATGAACGTGTCTTATTCATTCATTTCAATAAGACGACTAGCCAGTCTCTTAGTTCCAACTAGGAAGCATGATCAATTATTTAAATTAAGATATCAATCCTTGTTTATTACTGCCAAGATAACAATCAATGTAAATTAATGTAAAGATGCCAACTAATGCTAATAAATGCCAAGACAATTAATCAATGTCAATCAGTGTCAATTCAGGACAAGAATCAACCAAAAAGGCATTAGAGCCAGAGTTCATGCGGCTCACGAGACTTTGGTTTCATGCGGCCGGGAAGGAATAAGTACATGCGGCTGGCTGAACAAGGGTGATTCCATGCGGCCAAGTTAGCAAAGCCTCATGCGGCTAGAAACTAAAGGGGCCTCATGCGGCTAATTAAGTCAGGGTCCCTATGCGGCTAGGGTAAGTCATGCAGCTCATGCGGCTGAGAATGGTCAGCGCCATGTGGCTGAGAAGACACGCAGCTCATGCGGCTGAGAATGGTCAGCGCCATGCGGCTGAGGGTCAAACTGAGTCCATGCGGCTAAGAGATCTCGTGCGCCATGCGGCTAAGATATATATAAACTTTATGCGGTCGGAAAGTCGACGGTTCATGCGGCTAATCAAGCCCAAGCTTATGCGACAGATAAGTCTCATGCGGCTATCTAAGCCCATGCGGCTATCTAAAGCCCATGCGGCTAACTAAGCCCATGCGGCTAACTAAAGCCAATGCGGCTAACTAAAGCCTATGCGGCTAACTAAGCCCATGCGGCCAGGATGACTTGCCGCATGAAGACTCATGCGACCAAGCACTACCATGCGGCCAGGATCTGTTCTTCTTCTCCGAATTTCCTAAGGACAGAACCATGGAAACCCTTGCTTCCAAGCTCTCTAGATCCTCCATTCCAAGCCCAAATCTGAACTTCTATAGGTCAAAATGGGGTAGAACGAAATTCTCTACAACATGGAACCATCAAAACTTAAAGATAATAAAGTTTAACTAGATCAAAACCTAAGAAATCCGAAAATATATTAGACTTAGATCTACAAGAAATGAACCATGGAAATTGAAAATGCTAAGTACTAAAGAGGCTCAAAATCAAGTAAGAAAGATGATAGAACGATAATAATGGTGATCCATCAAGAAGCAAGTTTGGCACTTGCCTTGGTGGCTGGTAGGTGGGGGAGGAGTTATGAGGAAGGAGAAGATTAATGGTGAATTAATGAAGAGAAAGAAAGGGGATGGCTTTAAATGGAAGGGGTGGTGGTAGGTGGGGGTTTGTTTCGGTTCATGATGAACCAACAACTAAATGAACCCAAAGTATAGCTAAAGCAGAGTATAAAAGCAGGAAATAAAATGCAGAAATAAAATTAACATGAATTTAAAGGGATTTAACTACAGAACAATACACGATTAATATTAAATGAATATATTAAAGCAATACATGTATTAAAAATACGTATTCTGGGAACGAAAAGTGACATCTCATGAGTCATGTCATACCTTATATGGACTTACCATATATAGACCAAATAATATATATATGAAACTAATCATATTAACTATTCAACTCAACCTAACATATATATAACATTAAATCTATTCAACAAAGTAATATTTTAATAACATAAAAATATCTTATTAATTATAAAAAATAATTATAAATAGTCTATAATAATAATTAATATATTTATTCATAGAAAAATATGTATACAAGTCTTATATTGATTCTACATCAATATAATTAGATTTGTTCCACAGTTTGGCTCCCGAAAAGACAAATTATCTATAAATAATAATTCTAAAAAATTAGTGTAAAATATGTAAATATTTTTTTATATCAAAACATGCACAACAATTATTTTGGACAAGTCTTACGAAGTTCCGAAGCATATGGACACAGAACCTATGAGTTTTCGGTGTTCCGACATTACGACGACAAGTCCAAATTTTAGTAAAATTTTAAACCTTAATAAAATACTAAAAAAGGATATTCAATGGAAAGCTTAGGATGTCTAGAGTCTTACCAAAAAAATAGTCGAACACGAAAGAATTGGTCTTGGCTGAACACATTGTAGAAAAACGGACGTCCTAGACAAACCGTTTGGAACTATGTGGGTGGCCAATTGGACATAAAAATAGACACAGAGATCTTTCCAATTAGTTTTGGTTTCACGAAAAGATGAGATCAAAAAGTACAAAAAAATCCGAAATGCAAAACAACGTACCTGCTGGAACGAATTTAGATTTGGAATCCAACTTTGGGTGACTTATAAAATTTGCATCTTCTCACAAAGTTGATATGGCTCCTCGGAGGCTTGCTAGGACGTTAGAGGGTCACGTTAGAGCAATGAATATTCGTGGAGCATTATGGGAGGTCGGGAAGGGTCGAAACTGCCGGTATGTCATAAGGTGTTGTCGGCGGCCAAGACTGAAAGAAAATTTCGGGATTGAAACTTTTGGGAGGAGGTTGCACCATTTGGAAGATATGCATATTTGAATCAATGGGTGATTAATGTACAGTAGGCTTAAAATAGGTCAAAACTATATATTAGGTCGAATGGTTTGGATCGAATTTGGGCCTCAAATCGGTAAGGGCTAAAATGACCATTTGTTTCCAAAATTGTACAAGAAATATATAGTGCAAGGGAATATATTTGAGTGAGACATGATATAGCAAAATGAAGTTGGACTCATCTAGATTACAAATATGGAACTAGATGAGAAATTGATAATTGTTGTGCTTCGAAAATCAAAGTTACAGTAAAGTAGCTCTATAGTCAAAATTAAAAAAAAAGTTTAATAAATAAAAAAATTATTTAAATAAAATTAAAAAAGAAATCCCAAATATCGGGGTGCTTACACATATCTCCGGAATCTCGAGCTATGCATATGTGATTGTTGCTTTGTTGAGTTGGTTGGCATCTATATGTCTACGGGGTTCCGTTGGGTATGTCATCATGGCGATTGGTGGAGTGTACATTAGAGTCATGTGTCCATAATGCAGATCCATTATTTATATAGAAAAAAATTAGTCGACAGATTCAAGCAGGAAGCAAGAAAAAAATTTCAAAGTCAAAAATAGGAGTAAAAAATGATACGAGTTAATGCGGATGAGATCTTACTTTGGTATAGTACTATTTGTAGGCTCGTATCAATAAAATTACGTAACCGAGACAATATGATCTGGCCTACATGGGCTGTCACAAAAACTATGTCACGCCCTAGTCCCAAAACTGGATCCGTAGAGCAACCTCCCACCTGGAGACCGACCAGCTGTCTTGGGACCGACAGATTGACCCTCAATTTTTGACTCATCTCCGTCCGTCGCTTTTTTCCGACGAACTGAATCCTCGTATCCCTCAAAGCATCTAGAAGGCCCTCCTCATCAAGTTCTCGATGATCTACCTCCTGTCGAATATCCCTCGAGCCTCCATCCGGTATTTGTGGTCTGCCTGTACAGCTCAGCGGCTTGAGCATGTACATGCCACAACTCAAATATCCCCGAGCCAGCTGTTGGGAACCCTTCACAAGTATCCAATCTTTGTTCCCAAACAGACTGCGACAACCATCATCTGCTAGCCTCCTTACTGAAACTAAGTTATCGTGCAAACTTGATACATGTCGCACACCCGTGAGGACGAGCTTCTCACCAAACTCTGTCGTCAAATGTACATCATCGATGCATATAACTACAGCCATCCCTTTGTTGCCCATCTTTACACGTCCAAACCTGCTGCCGCGGTATGACATAAAGATCCTCTTATGTAGAGTGGTGTGATACGACACTCCCGTGTCCATGACCCAGTCACCATCATGACACATGCCACAAGGTCCCTCTGCATCGATCGTTACGATGATAATATCTCCAAATGTCGTGAGATCCTCATGATCGTCCTTGCCTTTGTCCTTCTCAGTTTTGAGCTTCATGCAATTCCTCTTGATATGACCTCTTTTGCCTCATTGCGGTCCACAATCGCAAGATCCCGATAACTCCTCCATATTCTCGTCTGTGACTCGGGTCTTCCCTTTCCGTAGGAAGTCACTAGAGCGGACTCCTGCGACGATTCCACTTACTTGCATCAGACCTCCTTATTCAACAAACTACTTTTGACTGTCTCCATCGTGACAATTTCATCAGGTGCGGAGTTTCTCATCGACACCACTAACGTCTTCCAGCTTTCCGACAGTGAACTCAAGAGCAGTAGGGCCTGAAGCTCATCATCAATCACCATCTTTATCGCAGACAGCTGATTGATGATACCCTGAATCTCGTTCAGATGTTGTGCCACTGGGGCACCCTCCGTGTACTTCGAGTTGACGAATAATTAGTGAATAAGAAATGCCTTGTTGCCAGCCATCTTCCTTTCATACAGCGAATGCAACTTCTTCCACAATACTTTTGTCGAACTCTCTATGGACACGTGGTGAAACACCGAATCATCCAATCATTGGCAGATGAATTCAACGGCCTTCAAATCCAGTTGTTTCTAGTCTTCAACAGCTTTGTTCATTGGCTTTGTGCTGTCGCCCTCCAACGGACCATGCAAGTCCTTGCACTAGAGTAGATCCTCCATCCTTGGCTTCCAAATCGTCCAATTTTCCCCTGTGTGGGTGATCATACGAGTGTTCATCTGCTTCAACTGCTCCGTAGACATGGTTGCCAGAATCTCCAAAGCTTTGATACCAATTGTTGGGCGCGTACAGAAGCATTTTCCAACCCCCTATCAAATTCAACCCCCGTCTAACGGACACCAACACAAGATTAAGACAAGTATATGGTGATGACGTACGTCACCTGGACAACTCCCAACCTTTAATAACTCAGATGAAATTGTAAGATTGACAGAACTCACGTTAAACCCTTTGCCCTAATAGGTTCAATCCCCTCACTACTCTTATCCGTAGCAATCTTCCTAACCGAAGCTGACAACTCCTTGATTAGATCTTCTTCTTCCTTCTGTCTTAGACCCCGAATCTTCACTTTGTGCTTTCTTTTTGTGCCTCCACCCTCATTTTATAAATAAGATGAGAAACCTAATTTTAGGGTTAGAAAATCCTAAGGCCTTGTTTGGTTCACGGAAAGGAAATGAATTCCCTTGTATTTTCCATGGGAATGGAAAAATAGGATTCCTGTCACATTTCATTTCCCTTGTTTGGTAAAACAAGGAAACTAACTAGGAAAGGAAAGCAAAATATAACAATGTTCCAATAATATCCTTATCTTTTAAAATAAAAATTGTATTGTAAAAAATAACATTAATGGTAAAATAAGCAATGACACATGGTTATTTTTGTCATAACTTTTGTAATAAATATTGGGAAAGGAGGAGGGAAAATCATTCCCATGGGTCTTGAGTGGAACCATATTTCCACCAATTTTTTCCCTTGTCAGGAAATTGATTCCCAAGTTTGTGGCTACCAAATAAAGGAAATGAACAACTTTCCTTTCTTGGTTCCTTAAATCTGTGAACCAAACGAGGCCTAAAAGTAATCCACCATCAGATCTGGTGGTCCACCACCAACCAACGGTGTATATTATATTCCATCACCAATTATGGACGTGAAATATGGTCAAATTAAATATTTGATACAAATTTGTAAATCTAATTAAATCGTATATTTAATGTAGATTTTCAAATCATATCAAATTAAATCTTTTACTATATTTGGGCTCCAAATTTTGCTCTTATCAAATTCATATTAGACTCCAACAATAAGGTGTAGCGCAGATCAAATATGTGACAATAGAGATACAAGCTAGCAATATATATATGGAAACAAATCAAGATACAAGTGTCCTGAAGCATGTACAAGAAGTATAGGAAAAATATCCACTTGAATATAACCAATGCCAGTATGTACAGAAGCAACATAAAATAAGCATGCATAAAAATAAAATGAACAAGTTGACAATGTATACTTGCATGTGATCCAATTTATGCTAAATTCTCGAATACCAAAGCCTATGCACAAACGCAAGAAATCTTAATGATGACTGATTATATATAAAATATATTCTATAGGATTAAGCATAGCCCACAGACCATCTTTTATTCCTAATGCTGCTGTGTAGCCTAAAGTTATAACTATTCCGGGTGTATGGGTAATTTTCTAATTTACTTATCTTCCATTAGATAATGAGCCTTCAAAACGACTCAAAAGTGAGCCATCTAAGTCGTTATTATATTACGGTCAATTTTATTTTATTTTAAATTAATTATGTAAAAAATTGTTGAAAAAAGTAAAAATTTGTCAATATGAAAAATCGAACTCAACCAAATAAGAAAAATACCTTACATCTTAATCACATAAGTTAGAAGAAATATTTGACTATAGTTGAATATTGTCAAAATTATACATTATTATACGTACAAAGCACGTGCATTTACTAGTTTAGATAATGCTTCTCCTTGTCATTATTTATTCCATATATAACATTGTATTGGCAGGAACAGAGGAGTATTATCACCAACTCCTGCTGTTTAAGCTAATATAACCCAATTATCCCAATTCTGCTGACATAAAGGTTGTTATGCAATAATACTATTTTGTTCTCTTCTTCTTTCTCTCTAAATATTGAAATTCCTACATGAACAGTAATCTACTGCTAATACTTCTTCCTCCTATGCATGTCAACATATGAGAATAGATCCACCATTATTTCTTCTTTTAAAGAGCTAACGAACAGAGAGACTCTCTCTATACTTACGTGCACAGTGCACATGTACTTAGAAAGGAGGGGGGAAGGAAAAGATCTAACTTACCAAGTTCTAATATTATGATGTCGTTGATATGAGCTTCTTCTTCTTCGACGGTGAGCGGCTTTGCAGGTCCCGATGGGTGGCGGAGCGGTACGACAACGAATATTTGGACGACGTTGGCGAGGTTACGGCTTCCTTATTGAAGTAGCAGAGGCGTTCGACTTCTGCGTGGTGGCACAGAGCGGCGGAAAGAAGAGATGGCTACGAGTTCCGGTGGCGCGGACGGTCAGCAAGATGAGTATAGAGAGATGACAGAGAAGAGAGTGGGGAGGAAGGGTCTGAGAATTTTTTTTTTTTTTTTTTTTTTTTTTTTTTTTTTTTTTTGAGGAAGAGATGAGAGGAAGGATTGAGCATGAGCTATGTTATATAAAGGCAAATGTTAAAGGCCACCCCCTTTTTACTAAGGGCCACCAACTTAAAACTTTAAAAAGAATTACAAGTTTGCCATTTTGAAAACACTAAGGGCCACCCCGCTCCTGTCAATGGAGGACTGCAGGGCTTGCCTGCAGTCCATCTTTTTTTTTTTTTTACCTACAGTGACTGCAGGACTTGCCTGCAGTCCAAAGTGAAGATAGGACTGCAGGCAAGGCCTGCAGTCCGCCTTCCCCGCGAACCTGCGGCGGGCGGAGGGGGGCTGCAGCGGAGATTTGTTTCCTCCTCTTCCCCGCGAACCCGCGAACTCACACTCCTCTTCTTCTAAACACCCACTACTAAAATAACCCATTTTAGCGACGTCAGGAGACGTCGCTAAATAAGGAAAATACGTCGCTAAAACCAATTTGCGACGTATTTAGCGACGAAAACCGGACGTCGCTTATAGGCAAGTCGCAGATGACACTTTAGTCGCTGAACGTCGCTATTTGCGACGCGGAGTTCATTGTCGCTAGACGTCGCAAAATTAGCGACAGATAGCGACGTATTTCTACGTCGCCAAAATTGCGACGTAAAGCGACCACTTGCGACGCTGTAACTTTATATATGATGACATGGCGTGGCAGCCACATGGGAAACTTAACGACGTATATTAGTGACGTCTAGCGACGTTATGTCGCTATTTAGCGACGTATAGCGACGTCTACGTTCCGTCGCAGTACGTCGCAGAACGTCGCTATACGTCGCAGATATTATAAAAAAAAATTTAAAAAAATATAATTGATATTTTTGTTATGCTGTGTGTCTGTGTTTACAGTGTGTGTGAAGTGCAGTGTTCGAACCATCGACAGTTTCGCTTACTGTTCTATGTTTTATCTTGGATAGAAAGAGCAACAGTTCAGGGTGCACTTCTCAGAGCTTCCTCTTCACGTTCTTCACCTTCTCGGGAACCTTTACGACGTCCCGAGAAAGTGAAGGACGTGAAAATGAACCTCTCAGAAGTGCACCCTGAACTGTTGCTATTTCTATCCAAGATAACACATACAACAGTAATCGAAACTGTCGATGGTTCCGAACACTGTATTTTACATTCACTGTAAACACAGACACACATCATAACAAAAATACACAATATATTTTTTTTAAAATTTCGGCAGCACCTCCTTTGTATATCAGATCATCGCTTATAACCCAGCGTAGGTATATTTGTCATCCCCGTCGCAGATATCACAAAGTAAATATCACAATAAAAATAGGAGGTAGTGCAAAGTAAATATCACAGACACACATCCTCACAAACATCCAATAGAGTCAAATAAAAATGGAAGATAATAAAAAGTCTCCCACCAAGTGTATAAACAACAGTGTATGAATAAACAATTTGCCCATAGGGCCAATACATACAAGTCATAAAAAAATCAATAAAATCACTGCGGACCCCTGCCGCGCAACTGGGATAGAATGTAGTCATACTGCTCCTGGGTGAGCTGTACCGTAGGGGCAGTAGGAGGCAGTGCAATGTCTGGAGTCGGCGCCGGAGGCAGTACAGTGTCTGGAGTCGGCGCCGTCGATGGACCGGGAGGACGTATCTGCTCCAGCTCTCGCAGTCGCTCACCATGCGCAGTAAGGGTACTCACCACCCTCTCAGTATACTGAACGAGTGAGGCAGACATGCTCCTCTGCGATCCGTCCAGCTCGACCTGTCTACGCTCTGTGCGCTGCGTAGACTCGGTGAGCGTCTGTAAGCTGGCAGCTGTAGCCTGATGCAGACTCATCAGCTCCTGTATACTGCTCTCGACCGCATCAAATCGTCCGGTGACGATCGGAGGATCGGATCGTCGCTCGACCGCATCAGAAATCTGCTGCTGCAACTCGCGACGCAGCTCCTCGATCTGACGACGAACATCCTCAGCTCGTGACGACGCCTGCGTAGCCGAAGACTGCGCACTGACAGAGGGGGCCCGGGATGACTCCGAAGCCAAATACGTGCCGTAGGATCCCGTACCGTAGTACGTACCCTTCTGAAGACCGCCAACGGCGGTCATCCAGAGCTCGTCCGGCTATGGATCTGTAGGCGGCTGGGAGGAAGTACCAGCCCCTCCCTCTGCTTGTGCAGCAGCAGCAGCCGCCTCCTTCTGTAGCCGAACAAACTCGGCCTAGAACATGTTTGCTAACGTGTAAGTGTTTGCTAAAGTCTATATTGATATCTATTTTCCTGTTTTCTAAATTATAGTAAATTAATATAAAGAATAGAACGTACATATGCCTGCGTCGCCCTCTCGTCAATGAACTCCCCAGCCCTCCGATGGGTGACCAGGAAGACGGTCACCATGTTCGGGTCCTCACCCTTTTTTACCTGTTAAAATATATTATCTATTATTAGTATTAAACATTCTATCGAACTATATATAAATTAATGTCCGTCATAGGAAACGTACTAGACGACGAAAATGCTCCGTCATCGGAATGGAGCCACCACACCACTTACCGGCGCTCGACCGCGCCACCTTGGCCTTCTCAGACCGCTCCTGGTAAATGCGCTCGCTGAATCTAGCCTTCATCGCAATCCACTGCTCTGGCGTAATCCAACCCTGGATCGGCCCTCCGGAGCGATCACGACGCTTCTGGTCGTCGATCGCATCACGGATGAGCTTGGCTGCGACGGCAGAAAATTGGCCCTCGATCCTCGCCGCCCGGTGTGGTGGATAGAAATAGGTCCTCTACAAGAAGTAAAATACAAAAGTTGTATAATATACACAAATGATTATTAAAATTTAGAATTAAACAAATTTTTTACCTTGAAGTGGGCGAACCAAAAGGTCTTTCTATCTGCGGGAGCATCTGAGTAGTTAATCCAAGCCCCACCATAGTTCTGCCTCAGAAATGTCCCCAGCTGTCTCTATACTGCAGAAGGCCGATATCTATACAATAATAATTTTTCATGAATATATATGTACATAAAATTATTTGAGAAATATATATTAATTAATTAACTTACTTCATAGGCCCGTCCGTCCAAATCTCCATACGCGTCTCGTCCGGCGGAGTGCATGGAGGGTCACTCTCACCTCCTGCCTGGACAGGATCAGTCTGATCGTCGTCCTCCATATGCTCGACGTCGGCTCCCCCCATAGAGCCGTCGACAGAAGAAATGCTGGACAGGGGATCAGGGATGCTAGACGCGGGATCAGGAAGGCTGGACGACGAGGGAGGAGTCGGCAACCTGCTGGACACGGGATCAGGAAGGCTGGACGACGAGGGAGGAGTCGGCAACCTGCTGGAACTGCCCTGTCCCGGTAATGGACCGGGAACAGAACGGTACAATGGCATACTCGGAGATGAGGATGAGGGTACGGAACTGCCCTCTCCATCCCCACGCCGAGGCTGACGGGACTGGCTAATGTAAAATTCTCCGCGTCGTCCAGATGGTCTAGTCATACCTGATAATAATATATGACAATAAAACAAAAATACATATTTATATGATAGACATCACAGATTTTTGAAAAATATCATGGTCACAGATAAAAGTGTCACTAAAGTGTCACTAAAGTGTCACAGATTTATTATTACAAAAATACATATTTATATGATAGACATCACAGATTTTAATCCTCTTCTAAAAATTCATCTAGTTCGTTTAGCTCATCTTCTTCTTCTTCCCTTCTTCTTCTTCTTCTTCTTCCTCCTCTACATCTTCACTTTCATCTGCATCTTCCTCTTCAGATAATTCTACTTCTTCTACACAATTAGATGTGTAATGAGAAACTTTTGTCGTGTCCACTTCTATAATATTTGTTACAAGAGGTAGTTCATCCTGTTGATAAGCTATATCGTCAACCTCAAAGGTATTTCTAGCTTTGGTCTTGCATACTGCCCACCAGTCCGACCTTGTTGTTTCCCGTTTAGGATAACTTGTGAAGTACACGAGCTGAGCCTGACTTGATAGGACAAATGGTTCATAGGCTTGATATCGACGCCGATAGTTTATATCAACAAGACCGTGCTTGTCTACTTTCCAACCTTGACCTTCAATCGGATCGAACCAATCACACCTGAATAACACAATCTTAGCAGGCTCTATTCCATAACTATATGTCAGCTCCACGATCTCCCGTAGCACGCCATAGAAATCGTTGCCCGTATCAACATCTTTGTAGTTCGAAGATCTGATACACAAACAGCTGTTTTTGGTGGAGTCGAGATTCACAAAGTTGTCTCTGATCGGGCAAGTTGTTGACTTGAACCTAAACCCATTAACACAGTAGCTTGGCCATATTTTTGCAGCATAAATTGGTCCCTTGGCTAGCGTTCTAATAGACTCATTCTCAAGTCTTGCGTATGGACGATCGACCTAAATACCACGAAAGAAGCAATTAAGCTCATTCTCAATCAAGTGCATATACAGAAAGGTAATTACAGAGTTCTCAAGTCTTACATATGCACTCAACCATGATGGAAAATAATACCTCATTTCTTGTTCTAGTTCTTCTTCTGTTATGTGTGGCCTACCTGACCTCACATTATCATTAAATATGCTGAAAACAACATCGTGCAATTAATGTAATAGTATCATTCTCAACACTATTAAAATAATGTAGACGTATTATTTACTTACCCCTCGAGTGTCTCTACTTCCTCCTCGTCGTAGTTGAGTAATACATACACCTGAGCAGCCCTTAGCTCATCATCGTTCAGATATCTCTTCTTTATCTTACCCGATGGCTTTCCTGGAGCATTGAATACCTTCAGTATTGTATCATTACTTTCATGATCTCCCTCGTCGTTTCTGGAAGCTCTCGTTCTATTAGTTGCAACATGAGGCTTGAAATACATCGAACAAAAGTTTGTAATCTCCTCGAGAACATAGGCTTCACAAATAGAACCCTCGACCCGTGCCTTATTTTTCACCTTTCTTTTTAGGTGATTCAAATATCGCTCGAACGGGTACATCCATCGATATTCGACGGGTCCACCAACACGTACCTCATAGGATAGATGAATCGGCAAATGCTCCATAGAGTCGAAGAATCCAGGAGGAAATACCCTCTCTAGCTTGTATAGTATTACCGCAATGTCCTTCTCTTGCTTTTTTAGATGATCAACGAGCAATTTCTTATAACAAAGATCCCTGAAGAATATGCTAAGCTCCGTCAATGGATCCCAAACTGCCTGCGGTAAGAATTCCCGAAATGCAATCAAAATTAACCTCTCCATGAATACGTGACAATCGTGGCTCTTCATACCCGTCAATTTGTTTTCCTTCGGATCGACACATCTTCTTAGATTTGACACATATCCGTCTGGAAATTTTAGGCCCTGGATCCACCGACAAAGTCTCACTTTATCCTCCTTGTCCAGCGAGAAAATTGACTTCGGCAGGAACTATTTTCCATTCTGCTGTATCAAATGCAATGCAGAACGTTTGCATATTTCTTCTAAGTCCAACCTGGCCTTGGGATTGTCTTTCGTTTTTCCCTTTACGTCCATCACAGTATTAATTATGTTATCAAACACATTCTTCTCAATATGCATGACATCAAGATTATGTCTGATCAGATTGGTACTCCAGTATGGCAGATCCCAGAATATGCTCTTCTTTGTCCAGTTATGATCTCTACCAAATCCATCGCACTTGTACCCAGTTGTAGGATCTTCGATAGCACTTGGAAAATCTTTAACCTCCTCCCATATCGTGGCTCCGTACCACCTTGGCGGTGGATCACCCTTCTCTACAACGTCGGCACGGAATGCATTCCTGTTCCTTCTGAACGGATGATCTTTTGGCAGAAATTGCCGATGACAATCAAAGAAGTACGGTTTTTCTCCGTGTTTCAAACGGAAAGCCTTACTACGGTCCATGCAATACGGACATGAGAGACGGCCATGAGTGCTCCATCCAGATAACGTTCCATAGGCCGGAAAGTCGTTGATGGTCCACATAAGGGTTGCCTTCATCTGAAAATTCTGCTTCCTGGAAACATCGTACGTGTTAGCCCCTACTTCCCATAACTGATTCAACTCATCTATCAAAGGCTATAAGTACACGTCAATGTTCCTCTTGGGATTGTTCGAACCAGGAATTATAATGGTTAGAAACATGTACTGAGTCTTCATGCACATCTAAGGCGGTAGGTTATACGGAGTGACAATCACAGGCCAGCACGAATACTGGGATCCCGAAAGACCAAAAGGAGTAAAACCGTCAGAAGATAGTCCCAACCTGACATTACGCGGATCTGAAGCAAAATCGGGATGCACTCGATCAAAGTGCTTTCACGCTTCTCCATCGGATGGGTGATCCAATACTCCTTCAATCTGTTCTCGCATGTGCCAACTCATATTTTCGGCCGTCTCTTTCACCATAAATAATTTTTGCAACCGCGGCGTTAAAGGCAAGTAGTGCATTGAATCGGTCGGTCTTTATGTACCGGTAGACCTTCCTGTACTAGTTGTCTTATAGCGATCAGCACCACAAAATCTGTACACATCTGCGTCCTTGTCATCTTTATAGTACAGCATGCACCCATTGCGACAGGAATCGATTTTCTCGTATCCCATCCAGAGCGATCTCACCATCCTTTTAAACCGGTAGAAGTCTTTAGGCAACTTAGCACCCGCCGGCAATATCTCTATAATCAACTCCAACACTCGGTTGTAGCATTCTTGCGACATGTTAAAATCTGACTTAATGCTCAACAGTCTTGTAACCACCTCCAACGGTGAATGATCCTCACAACCAGGATACAATGGAGTCCTTGCATTCTCCAGCAACTCTACGAACTGTACAACATCGGCGTTCGGTGCCTCCTCAGGTGCATCATGAACGAAACTAGGCCCCGCAGCATCGAAAACCATGTTCACGCTCCCGTCGTCGTATGCATGATTATCTGAAACAAAATTAGGTCCCGTATGCATATATGGCTCAACATAAGGCTCCGGCTCTGATGCTAAAGACACAAGTTCTCTGTGTGCGATCCACTGATAGTAATTAGACGTGAAATCCCTAGAGTACAAATGATATGTCACTTCCACTTCTGGATAATATTTCACGTTATGACATTTCACATACGGACACTTAATTTTGGTGCCGTCCATGTACTGAGGGAACGCCTTAGCAAACTGCAGAAACTGCTCTACTCCCGCTATGTATTCATCCCGCACACCACACATATAATCAGGACGACGATTGTACATCCATGAACGATTCCGCAAGTAGTAATTCATATCCATTTGGAAATAATTCTGTAAAGATGGACACACATTATCCAACAGGCACAAATTCGTATATTATGTCTTATTAGGGACACACATTAGTAGCGGACAGTTACTAATATCAATGATATGCAATCTAGGTCAAACTAGGTTGTACTAAGTCAAACAAAGTCAAACAAGGTCAACCTAAGTCAAACAAAGTCAAACAAGGTCAAAGTAGGTCAAGGGTTGACCTATAGTTGACTTTGTCAACTCTTAGTCCAATCTAAGTCAAATATCCTATTTCTAGTCATTACCTACCAAGGTACCGTTTACCTTATCGCTATTGGTATCCCAATACCAATACCTTAAGTTGGTATCCTTTACCTTATCGCTATTGGTACCCTTTACCTTATCGTTATTGGTACCCTTTACCTTATCGTTATTGGCATGGACTGATGCATGGTAGGTAGTGACTAGACACTTGATATTAGGGACTGATACTCAAGTATTTAGTCAAGTGACCTCAGGAACTGAACTCATATTCAATAGGGGACTGAACTAACCAATAAGCAATCTGGGGGCTGAATAATTGATTCAAAACTGATTTAAGGACAGGCTGGACATCTAAGTTGATAACTAATGTCGATGTGCAAGGGTGGAATGAACCAAAAAGGTAATCCTTCAAGCAAACAATACCTAATCTATATGTCAGTTATGGGACTGAACAACTGAATACAAGACAAATAACAGGACTGGAACTAAATAAATGCCTGGACTGATATGAAGAGATAATATGGACTGCAATATGCCAAGCAAGACTGATACATATAGTTGATACCAAATGGATATGGGACTGAACATTACACTGTGGTAATCCCCCAAACTGGACTGTACAGTGGTAAATGCTAACATGTGGATCAAATATGGACTGTTCAAAGCTCACTGACTGAACAAAGCAAAGAGATTGAATCGATATAAAGGCAATGGACTGACCTACTAAGAGACTAACAATGTATACATTCACACTTTCAAACTTGAGTCTATATATATATATATACAACGACTGGACAGTCATACATGGTTGATCACATATGGAATAAACAGCCCACACAAATACACACCCACAGTCCACTTAAACCACAAATCCCCCAATCAATATAACTACTTCTATTATACTCTTGTATGCTAGATTATCATACCAATGCTAAAGCTATAGCAAAGCACTCCTAAACTAAAGGTTAAAATTTGAATTTAGAGCATTGATGCTCTTTGAGTCATTTTGACAAACACTTGGCATGCATATCAATGTCTCTGTGTGTGTGTGTGTGTGTGTGTGTGTGTGTGTGTGTGTGTGTGTGTGTGTGTGTGTGCGTGTGTGTCCGTGTCTGTCTGTGTGTGTGTGTGCGTGTGTGTCCGTGTCCGTGTGTGTCCGTGTGTGTGTGTGTGTCCGTGGGAGAGGAGGAGGAGGAAGGAGAGGAGTTAGGTTAGGGTTTACCTGAGGAAGAGGAGGAGGAGGTCGGATTGGGGGAGGAGGAGCTCGAGGAGGAGGATCTCAAGGAGGAGGAGCTCGCCGGAGGGGGAGGGAGTCGCCGGGGGGAGGAGGAGCTCGAGGAGGAGGATCTCGAGGAGGAGGAGCTCGCAGGAGGGGGAGGGAGTTGCCGGAGGGGAGGGGGTCGCCGGGGGGAGGGAGGGCACTGATAGAGGGGGAGGGAGTCGCCGGAGGGGGGGTGGGGGGGGGGAAATTAAAATTTTCGGGGGTTTTCGAGTGAGAGTGAGGGGAAAAGAAGGCAGCGGCGTGCCCTAAGTAAAATAACTTAGCGACGTCACGTGTTGACGTCGCTAAACGTCGCAACAATGGCGACATATACTTATAATATGTCGCTGAACGTCGCTATTAAGCGACGTAGTATACTCCTGTCGCAGAACGTCGCTAGCCAGCGACGTTTTGCGACGCGTTTATAAAAAAGTCGCTACTGGCGACGTAATTTCTTGCCGTCGCTATGTTACGTCGCTATTTGATGATATTTTAGTAGTGACCAGTTCTCCTCTTCTTCAACACTCTTCTTCGTGAGTTCTTGCTGCGGTGGGAGAAGAGTGTTGAAGAAGAACAAGAGAAGAACCCGCGACCCAGCGCGAGTCGGTGGATCGGGACCGGGGCCGGGATCGGGACTCGTTGGAGTGGAGCGGAAGAGTAGGGCTTGGTCCTCGAGGAAGAGGAAGGACCATCACGAGGAAGACGGGGACGATGACCGAAGGCGGAGGCGGCGGAGGTTCGAGGAGGACAGGGAGGAGAGGAAGGTCAAGGTGAAGAAGGAGGAGGTGGATGAGGGGTTGAGCGACGGGGAGGACCGGAAGGCGAGGAGGAGGGAAGGAAGGAGGTTCAGCAATGGCGTGGAGGAGGACGGGGAATAGAGGAGCTTCATGGACAGTTACAGTCGGTCGCGGTGATGTGCTTCATAAATTTTTTTTCTTTCTCGGTAGCCCTTAGTAAACTTGTGCAACTTTGGTTGCTCTTAGTAAAAAAAAAAAAAATTCATGGTTGCCCTTAGTAAGAGGGTTGCCCTTAGTAATTTGGGGGTGACCTTTAACATTTGCCTATATAAATAGGTATTTAGATTTGTTATTTACATGAAAGATGAGCATAGGTGGCCCCGGGGTTTTGTTTAGCCTTATCGAGAGGGAATCAGAGATGGACGATAGAGAGGAATGCTATATAAATAGGTATATAAAATGACTGGATAATAAATTTTCCTTTGTTTTAACTATTTTGGTTTTTGGTTTATTTAATTGATAATTTTATCACTGGTATGTAAATATAACATGAAAATTTTGAAAATTTGGGCAGGAGGTTTACAAATCGACGTACCGGATCCCTCACGTATTGATGAGCCGGATTATCCCCAACATTTTCACATACCGAACTAAGTATTCTAAAGGACACATGTCATGCGATTGATTATATACTTGAGTTATTTTTTTATGGTATCATATTGACTATTTTTTCTTGTTTCACCGTGATAACATCTTGTTCACCTTTGTGTACATATTGCTAGTTTTCTCATGTCATCATGTTGGTAGTTATTGTGTAGCTTGATTCTCGTTTACATTTACTTTGCTTACTTCTGATTGAAAATATTTACGTTGACAACTTTAGAGGAGGACATGTACCCTACACACTACGGTCCCTTGGAGGGTACTTTAGGTGAGCACTTAGAGAATGTGGATTTCAATCAATGTGAGGATACAATAGTTGTTGGGCTTTTCTAACTTGGCTATGAAAACTTTAGTCCCACATTGGAAAACAACCAAAGTGTATATTCCAATATTATATAGCCATGCCTACGGTCCCTTGGAGGGTACTTTAGGTGAGCACTTAGAGAATGTGGATTTCAATCAATGTGAGGATACAATAGTTGTTGGGCTTTTCTAACTTGGCTATGAAAACTTTAGTCCCATATTGGAAAACAACCAAAGTATATCCCAATATTATATAGCCATGCTTTGTATTAGCATATGCACATGGGGCGTGGTGGCCCATGTCGGATGATTTTTCTAAAGGGTTCAAGTTTAAACCTCAAAGGAACAATCTATATTTTGTCACCCTCTTTGGAAAAAATTTCATAGGAGCCAAGCCCGATTAGTGACCCAGACTCGGACGAAGGGCACAAAGTGGCACTTTAATGACACACTTTACACTTTGTATGTTGGCACAGCTCGATCTCGTGCGCAAGCGCTGTATGGACTATGCGTGCATGTGCTGCTGTACTGCTACGCGCGCGCATGGGTTGTTGTGTTGTTGTGCCACTGCACGTTTGAGCGCATGTGCGTATCCTCATATGCGCGTATGCACAGGCTACGTAGATTGCGGAATTTGGATTATCAATTCTAATTTTCTTTAGAGTTGGTATTTTAGTCCCACATCGGCTAGAACTAGAGATGGAGTTTTTATCCTTCCCTATAAATTGACTCCTCCTGTCTCCTTTTGGGAACAGAAAAAAAAGAGAAGTCACGTGAGTCCATATTCTAGTCTTGCTCAAAAGTGACTACAAGCGTTCTAGAAGTTCTCTCGTGAACTTGCTGATTCCTGGAAGCAAATCGTCGATAGAGGAAAAAATTTCTTTTAGCAACAATGGTCTTCATCACCTTTCCAACTACGTTTGCAAGAAAAAAACGTCTTTTGGTTGCCTTCAAGTTTGCAAATGTATTATCATTTTGTAATTTGGGTTAGAGATTTTTCGTTGGAGTTGAGTTCCTTCAGAGAGAAAACTTAGTTTGTGTGAATATCCGAATCTCGACAACAACTTCAAGATCACAGGGAGCAGATCGTAAAGTTTTGTGTAAATCTCCGTTCCTGGCTTCTGCTTTTGAAATCCATCTTTGATCTACCTCGGGACTAACAATAGTTTAGTAACTATTTATTTTTAGCTGTTTGTTCCCGAAACATTATTATGGGCTTGACCTTTTAGACATTATTTGATATTATTAGTTTGGGCCTATGGTTCCTTATGAACCATATGGACATTATTTATTTATTTTATTGGACTTTAGTGGACTATTGTGTGGTCATATTTATCTTATCTACCATTAGAATGTGAATGAGTTATTTATATTTATGTTATGTGATGACTTTTAGAACTGGTTATAGAATTGTGGATAGATGGATGTATCATGGATTTGATCATATGCATATTATGCATGGTAAAATATATATGGATTATTTTATATAAAGGTACCAGGTTTATGATCTAATTAGACTTTGGATACTAGGTTTGTCCATTTTAGACTTTGGGTACTCAATTTTTTTAGTGACACATTTAGCGACGTACATTTATCATTAAAAGACTCATTTCGTCCTTGAAAGTCCAATTTCGTCACTAAAATGTGTCACTAAAATAGTTTGGCTATCCAAAGTCTAAAACGGACAAACCCAATACCCAAAGTTTAATTAGATCCAATTGAAATCTGGATTTGCCTCTGCCTAGGGAACATGCAACTACGTTGGCTATGCTTCAAACTCGATTATCTAGGGATGGAACTATGATTTGTCTTAGATCTTCTAGTATGTATATGTTATGGCATCTTTGATGGACACTTTACCTCCGAACTGAGGTCAGCCCTCCTATGTGATGTCTTATTTTGCTAGGCTAGCTTTAGTATCTGCAACATGCTTACCCGACGGAATCTTTATTTATTAGATTTAGGGATATGTTGTTGCTTCATGTTTCCATTGCAGTTGTCATGTAGCTTGTTTACTTCTCTGTATTTAGCTTTGGGATGTATGCATTGGTTTCGCACAGTCTTCCTAGTGTTTTGTTTCATATTTTTATACTCATATGATATGCTTCCTTGTGCCGTGATAATTAGATAGTACCGTATTATTTTTCTTGTTTCGGTTTTCAACCTCATAGTCGAGCTTCCTTTATTATACTTTCTACTTTGGGTTGTGGCAAAATTTAGTCCCAAATCCCGAGGATCCATAGTTCATCTACTCCGAATAGACTCGAAAAAAAAAAATTATGAGTCTGCAAATACTAGGCTAACAAGTAGAAAGCAAGTAAAAGAAGATGAACATGTAAACGCAAAAGGTACCTGAATTTGAAATAGCAACACCATCATGATCCGCAAACTAACTCCGCTCAGTCAACTACTTGGAGAGATCACTAAATCCTCAGGAGATATAGCAAGATATGTAATAACATGTTTATTATGACAGTAAATAACATGCATGGAAAGACATGAAACAATACAAAAAAAATAAAGACTGAAGAATACACAGTACAGGAATAAAAATGTGAGAATGTGGCATATCGTCGAGAATCGTGCTAATAAATGTGACTACAGTAGAATCATGGTAAACCACAACTTGGTGGTGGCTAACGGACCTATAGATTGCAGTCCAGTGGCTGCTAACAACCTATAGTAAGTCTCTATCGCGGTCCGGTGGTTGCCAAAGATCGACGCTGGTCAAGTATAGTCAATGCCTATAATAATACCCTCGTCTAAGGAAGTACAAAGGTCAAGTCCAGGTCAAGTACAAGTCAAAATCTAAGACAAGACATATCAAGAGATCGTAACATAGGACTAAGCAAACACTAACATGATTTATACATGAAATAATAGTGCTATATGAAATAAAGAAAAATAATGCACGTGCACATATAAGAAAGGTAAATAACAATGACATGAACAAGAAAAGCAAGTCATCAAGTAAGACAGGAGAGAAACAACAACATAGAAAATGCATGATAATACTATACGGTTCGGCAAAGTATACTTGCCTATCTTCTGCAACTGTGCATACTGCGGTCCAACTCCGATATCCTCCGTCACATTTTGTTGATATTGATTGATAACTTCATTGATAATCTCATAGGCTTTATATAGCCTTTACATAATAAAATATCCAATGGAATATCCTGTGGCATATTCTGGCATCTTAAATATGTCCTCAGGATATTCTCATACTAAATATAACATATTCTCATACTAAATATATCAACACTCCCCCTCAAGATGGACGAAAGATATTCACTAAGCCCATCTTGTCACATCCTCTCATCATGCTGATAGAGTTAAGCCCCTTGGTCAATCCGTCTGCTACCTGATATTTGGTTGGAACATAGTCCAGCTCTAGTAGTCCACCATCCAGCTTTTTTTTGATGAAGAATCTGTCAATCTCGATATGCTTGGTTCTGTCATGCTGTACTGGATTGTTGGCAATACTAAAAGCTGACTAGTTGTCACACCATAGCTTCATCTTGGCTCCATGGTCTAGCTTCAGCTCCATCAATATATTCTTCAACCACAATAGCTCTGTGACTCCCAAGGCCATAGCTCTATACTCTGCTTCAGCTGTTGATCTGGCAACCACTGACTGCTTCTTACTCCTCCAAGAGACCAAGTTGCCTCCTACAAATATGCAGTATCCCGATGTAGATCTCCTGTCATCAGCACAGCTAGCCCAGTCAGAATCACAATAGCCCTCGATGCTCACATGATTATTTTTTTTTCTGAAAATCAGTTCCTTCCCGAGGGCTCCCTTCAAGTACCTCAAAATCTGGTACACTGCGTCCATATGACCCTTCCGGAGGTCATACATATAGCGGCTCACTACACTGACCGCAAAGCTGATATCAGGTCGAGTGTGGCTCAAGTAGATCAACTTGTCCACCAATCTCTTATATCCAGCTTCAGCATCCAGTTTGAACTTCTGGTCTATCGGTGTCGTAGTTGGTTTGCATCCCATCATCCCTGTTTCCGTAAACAAGTCCAGTGCGTACTTCCTCTAAGAAAGAACAATTCCTTCTGTATCTCGAGCAATCTCAATCCCGAGAAAGTATCGAAGAGGACCAAGATCCTTCACCTCGAACTCCTTGCCAAGCTTCCCTTTGAGTTGGGCGATCTTCTGCTCATTATCGCCTGTAATAATCATATCATCTACATACACCGCAAGTATGGTGATGTGGCCTCCACTTCGTCTGAAGAAGACAGTATAATTAGCATTGATCTGCTGATATCCCATCCCTATTATTGCTCTCCTGAACCTGTCAAACCATGCTCGAGGAGACTTGTCACTCCCCAATCCTGGAATACATATTTTAATACGTAAATCGATAAATTATATTTACCTTGAATTTATACGATATTTATTATGCAGTATTTTTTCATGCATTTCCCAAAAATATTCGACAAAATATTATTTCCTAATTTATTTTCTGCATTTGGGCCTACAGTTTTGGCTCATTTGGGTAACCTATTCTTGGTTCACCAATGGTTCATCTTGAACCCTTTGGTTCATCATGAACCCATGGGTCCAAGATCTTTATATATATAACTCATCTCATTCTCTCTCCTCTCATTTACTTCCTCTCATTTATTTCCTCCACCAACCAAGGCAAGTACCAACTTGCTCAAGAGATGGATCCATAATTTTGTCAATGATTTCTTACAAAACTATTTGTCAAAACATGTTCTTCTCCTCAATCTATACTAGTTTAGAATTTGAAAATTTTCATTTTGAAGCTTTGATTTTTGTAGATCTAAGTTTTAATCATTTTTGGATTTCCTTGGTCTTGATCTATTTTCGTTGGGGTTTTGTGGGTTTTGATGCTTCCATGTGGAAGAGAATTCCATTTCACCCAAGATGGAACTTTGGAAATCCGGATTTGGAGTTCGGATGGCCAAGTTGTGATGTTTTGAAGCTTTGGGTTCAACCATGGTGTTCTTGCTGTTTGGAGAAGACAGTGAGCAGTGTGCAGAGCTGTTTAGCTTACGTACACTGAGCTGTGTGCGCTCTTTAGCGTGCGTACGCAGCCTTGAGTACGCTTCTTGATGGAAGCGTGTCTCCCCTTGAGCCTGCGTGACTTTTCACGTACGCTGCCTTGAGTGAGTCTGCGTGACTTTTCACGTACGCTGCCTTGAGTGAGCCTGCGTGACTTTTTACGCACGCTGCCTTGAGTGAGCCTGCGTGACTTTTGACGTACGCTGCCTTGAGTGAGCCTGCATGACTTTTCACGCACACTGCCTTGAGTGAGCCTGCGTGACTTTTCACGCACGCTGCCTTGAGTGAGCCTGCGTGACTTTTCACGTACGCTGCCTTGAGTGAGCCTGCGTGACTTTTCACTCACGCTGCCTTGAGTGAGCCTGCGTGACTTTTCACGCACGCTGCCTTGAGTGAGCCTGCGTGACTTTTCACGCACGCTGCCTTGAGTGAGCCTGCGTGACTTTTTACGCACGCTGCCTTGAGTGAGCCTGCGTGACTTTTCACCCATTGAGCGTGCGTGCTTTTGTGCATACGCTTTTGATATTTTATCAGATATTATATGACCATTTTATATCCTTACGCCTTTTGTCCCGAGCATGATATGAGCACTAATGTGACCCCGGAGAACAAAGAGTTCCTACCTGATACATGTACCTGAATATCCCAGTTCTTGTTCATGCTCGACAAATGACTCGTAACTCTACGTGGCGTATTTACAATGATGCATTACACTAAGGAGGGTAGCACATGTTGACATACTGATTGACATGGATCCTCTTTGGGGTACTCGTACTAAAGTACGACTTTAGGAGGATAATCATGCAGGCCACAACATGTGAGTCCAAGATTTCACCTAAGGTTAAACTAGGCAACTAAATATACTAGATGCATGGGGAGGGCAGAATCCCAAGATCGTGCTACACCAGTCGCCTTGAGATATTGTCTTGACGCGCCGGCTGGTCTCCACGGATACTGTATTATCTGCAACGAGTGGATGACTGTATCCGATTAATTCCTGCTATATAATATATGTTTTGGCAAAGTGGCCTTACGAGGGACCTGTGCTCAATAACACCTGTCTATGCGAACCCCTGGGTGGGCTAGCCTTGCTGGAAAGATACGATCTGAGGATTTTCTAATAACATGACACGAGGATAACCTCGTCCCACTAGAAACTCGTAGACTTGATTGGCCGTAAAAATGACTTGCTTGTATCCTATTACCTTCCGTAAATAACTGAGGGAAGCGGACTGTCATGGTACGTGATCCAACCCATGTTCTTGTTTGATTGTTGGGTTGGTTATCGTACTATGATAGGCTGTGGACCGAAGTTATGAACGGAAGACATATTCTGGTTGTGAAGTGCTACTTCTGTGAATGACTGAGGAACATGGTCTATCATGGTGCATGATCCAACCCATGTTCTTATTTGATTGTTGGGTTGGTTATTTTGCTGCGATAGGCTATCAACCGAAGTCACGATCAGGAGATTTTATTGTTTATACCTTTTAACTTATGTGAATGTTATAGAGTACGACACGTCCCGACTCCATGCGGCACCTTTTGTCCTTGTTTGGTTGTAAGGGTGCCATATGGGTTCGAAGATGTTGCGCTACCCTATAATAGTAGCATAAGTATTACTATTATCAATCATTCTATTAACTGGGTTTTTAATCTTAACTCTTGTGCCCCTTTGGCGGTACTTGCTATTCGGGGCTGACCCTGCTGGTTTTGTTTGGCCAGATCTCGTAGCAGAGCCGGAGGACACGATCTTCCTCCCTGACATCCATGGTGCATACTAGGAGCATGGCGGTTCAGGGACTCGAGTGGATTTCTTCTCCACCACTCCTGCTTATACTTTTGCGGCGTTTAGCCACCGGCACCTGTTAGCCGGATTACTCGATATTTTGGTGTCAGTACATAATTGTAATTAAACAGACTGCAGCTGTGTATAATTTTGTACTTCTGACTCTCTGAGATAGCTAAATTATAAAGCTAGTCTCTCATGACCATTTTGATGAAGCGTCGGGGACGCCTTACTGCTTTATCTTTAATGTTCATTTAATTGCTGATGTGACTTGATTGATTGAGACATAGAACTCTATTGGACCATAGGAGACTTGATTGTAGCATGTACCCCCTAGTCTCTCGACAGCCATGATCGCCGTATGACGTTACGTACCTCATATGGAGTAGCTGGCCAAGTCCGTCTCCGTATTTCGGTACTGGGGCGTGATAAGGTTTTAGTGGTGGCCCATGCAGGTCTGATTTTCAGACTTGTGGGGTATTGCGAATTATTAGGAGTCTCAATCAAAACTTGTTCCCCTTGAAATTCTGTTTCGAATTCTCTGTCCTTGCCTTGATCTCTAACCTGACTTGCATCCTCGAAATCTTTCTCGTTCGGACTTGATAATCTTATATCTTTCTCTATAGGGGTGCTTCATTCTCAGTAGCGGGTGAGGCCCATGAGAAAGAGCAGCAAGAGCATGGCTCGACTGGGCAGCAACAGGGGAGAGAACCTTCCCCATGGCAGGCACAAGCAGAAGTGGAACCAGAGGCAGTGCAGCCGCAGGTTATTGAAACTCCTACAGCACCAGCAGCGACGGCAGTACCAGACGCCGTAGCACTCCTGGAGATCATCCGGGGGTTTCTTGTCACTAACCAACAGCAACAGACTCGACAGCAGGAGCAGAATGTGTTACTGAACCAAGGGATTCAGTTAGCTCTTGAGAGGAGTGTCGGGGCTGACTCGGGAGCATCAGGAAGGTTTCGTCGCTTGAACCCGAGATATTTTGATGGCATGGAGGATGCCATCACTGCGGATGCCTGGATTCAAGACATCGAAGCCATTCTTGTGGCAGCCAAGGTTCCAGATGATGAGAAGGTTGATCAGGTGAAACTGGTACTTCAGGATCTTGTCCGCGACTGGTGGGCATCAGAAGAAGTTGGTGCAAGACGCCCTGTTCGTTGGACCACCTTCAGTGACAGATTCAAGGCCAAGTATTTTGGCGTAGTAGCTCGATATGAGCTCCAGCAGAAGTTTATCAGTCTCAACCAAGCAGGCAAGACCGTAGATGGGTATGCAGCAGAGTTCTGCAGATTGTGCCGTTTCGCACCAGCAATAGTGGCAACGGAGCCAGAGAAAGCTATAAGGTTCCAGCAGGGACTTTATTTGGAACTATTACAGCTTATGGAAGGACACGACTACCAGACGTTTGACGCTGTTTTGACGGCCGCTCGGAGGCACGAGCTTACCCAGCAGAGGTTGGCATCGAGGACATGAGGTCAGAAGAGATCTCATTCCCAGGTTGGAGGAGGAGCAATGCAGCAAACATCGGCACCAGCACCCGGTGCACGTATTCATGATGCAGGAGCGCCACGGAGGACGGCCGTGTCAACTAATACAGCACCAGTTCGGCATCAGCAGCCGAGGAACCAACAACAGCGTCAGGGAGCACCCCAGGGCTGTACATTCTGTGGGAAGACAGGGCACACGAGGGAGGTGTGCCGGTCAGCGAATGGCTTATGCTTGAGGTGTGGTAGTTCAGACCACCGTATCTTCACTTGTCCTATGATGCAGAGGCCAGGAGGGCCAGCTCAGCAGTTTCCAGCATTGCCAGCTCCGATGACAACCCCGAGTGGAGGGCCAGTATTAGCAGTAAGGCCCCTAGCCCAGCGTCTACCAACGCAGGCACAGATGTTCCGCCAGGCACAGGAAGCCGAAGGCCCTCAGAGGCAGCAACAGCATGGTCGAAGAAGGCCGCAATAAGGGGCTCCGCGGGGCCAGGCTCTCACATTGTCCTTGGGAGAGGCTCTAGCGTCTAGCGACGTGGTGGCAGGTAAAATTCTTGTCACCTCATTTCCCGCTGTAGCATTATTTGATTCAAGTGCTACTCATTCATTCATCTCTGCATAATATGCTACACGGATTGGATTAGAGTTTGAGGCATTGCCGGAGAGGATGGATATACTCACCGGCAATGGGCTCGTAGAAGTTAGCAGAGTGCGCTTTTTATGTTCGGTGGAGGTGTGTGGGCATTTACTGCCCACATCATTGATTGAATTCCCTATGGAGAATTTTGATGTCGTTCTTGGCATAGACTGGTTGAGAGACAGTCATACGACAATTGATTGTAGAGAAGGTAGGGTCATATTCATCGTTCCTGGGATGGAGCAGTTCATCTTTACTCGAACCTTGAAGAATCAGGCCGGAGGTGTCATCTCAGCAGCAGTGGCAGAGCCAGGACAAATTCCGAGAGTGGTCGAAGATTTTCTCGACGTCTTTCCTGATGAGCTTCCAGGGATACCCCCAGTCAGAGAGGTAGAATTTAGCATTGAGTTGAACCCTGGAACGAGGCCTATTGCAGACAGAGTTTACAGAATGTCGCCGTCAGAACAGGATAAGTTGTATCAACATGAAGAAGAGTTGAAGTCTAAGGGATTCATCCGAGACAGTAAATCGCCCTAGGCTGCGCCAGTGATTCTAGTTCCCAAGAAGGATGGGTCGATGAGGATGTGCATCGACTACCGCAAGCTGAATGCAGTAACAGTGAAGAATAAGTACCCACTACCAAGGATTGATGACCTATTTGACCAGTTGAGCAAGGCCAGCGTCTTTTCCAAGATCGATCTTCGGTCAGGATACTATCAAGTAAGACGGGAGCAAGACATACCGAAGACAGCATTCAGATCTAGATATGGGCATTATGAGTTTTTAGTAATGCCCTTTGGACTAACCAACGCCCCCAAAGTATTCATAGATTTAATGAACCGCATCTTTTTGCCGTATTTGGATAAATTTGTGGTGGTGTTCCTATATGACATTCTTGTCTATTCCAGCAGTGAAGAGGAGCATGAGAAACATCTTAGGACTGCCTTACAGACATTGAGGGAGCATCAACTTTATGCGAAGCTCGACAAGTGTGAATTCTGGTTAGATCACATTTCGTTCCTGGGGTATGTAATTTCTGGGGCAGGAGTGTCAGTAGATCCAAAGAAGATTGAGGCCGTAGAGCATTGGCCAGTCCCGAGAACGGTTGCAGAAGTGCGAAGTTTCTTTGGATTAGCTGGTTACTACAGAAGGTTCGTGGCGGACTTTGCCAAGATCTCTGCGCCCTTAACGCGTTTGACGCACAAGGACGTAGAGTTTGTTTGGTCAGCTAGCTGTCAGGCATCCTTTGAAGAATTGAAGAAGAGATTGATCTCAGCCCTGATCTTGACGCTTCCAGTAGGAGCGGGAGGCTTTACAGTATATTGTGACGCATCTGGGAAGGGTCTTGGATGTGTATTGATGCAGCACGGAAAGGTGATAGCATATGCGTCTCGACAGCTTCGAGACCATGAGAAGAATTACCCGACTCGCGATTTGGAGTTAGCAGCTGTGGTGTTTTTACTCAAGTTGTGGAGACATTATTTATACGGAGATCGGGTAGAGATCTATACTGATCATAAGAGTTTGAAATACGTATTCACGCAGCGAGATTTGAACATGAGGCAAAGAAGATGGTTAGAACTACTGAAGGATTTTGACTTAGATCTTCAGTGTCATCCAGGCAAGGCAAATATTGTTACAGATGCACTGAATAGGAGAGACAGTGCCTTTATCTTGACCTCGCAGAAGCATATTTTAGAAGACCTTCAGAGTATGGGAATCGAAGTAGTTTTGCCAAGGGATATAGGAAGAATGACCAGTATACAGATTCAGTCAACCTTAGTAGAGAGGATAAGGGCAGCACAAGCAGGAGATCCACAGATTCAGAAGTTGCGGTTGGAGTGTGAATCAGGCCGTAGGAAGGAGTTAGTGATTCATGAAGATGGTACGCTCAGGTTTGGAAACAGACTCTGTGTACCGAGTGGAGACCTTCGGCAAGAAGTTATGTCCGAAGCTCATAGTTCTATTTACTCCATTCATCCAGGAGGAACGAAGATGTATCGAGATATCAGGCAGTACTTTTGGTGGAATGGCATAAAAAGAGAGATAGCAAGATTTGTATCCAAGTGTCTGGTATGTCAGCAGGTGAAAGCCGAGCAGCAGAGACTAGCAGGGTTGCTACAGCCGCTTCCTATCCCAGAATGGAAATGGGAGCACATCACGATGAATTTTGTGACCGGTTTACCTAGATCCCCGACTGGTAAGAATGCAGTCTGGGTAATAGTAGATCGACTCACGAAGGTCGCTCATTTCCTTCCCTTCCGAGTTGGACAGACTACTGAGCAGTTAGCAGAAATGTACATGAAGCAGATAGTAAGGCAGCACGGTGTTCCAATTAGTATAGTATCAGATCGGGATACGCGGTTTACTTCCCATTTTTGGCGAAGCTTACACCAAAGTTTGGGAACCAAGTTAAGATTCAGTACTGCTTATCATCCACAAACCGACGGACAATCAGAAAGAACCATCCAGACGTTAGAAGATATGCTACGGGCGTATACCTTGGATTTTGGCGGATCTTGGGAGGACCACCTTCATCTAGTGGAGTTCTTCTATAACAACAACTATCAGGCTAGCATTCAGATGGCCCCGTTCGAAGTATTGTACGGAAGGAAGTGCAGGTTCCCTTTGGCATGGGACGACGTCGGAGAACAGAAGTTGTTGGGACCAGAGATGATCAAGCAGACTGTGGAGATAGTTAAGTTGGTCAGAGAACGCATTCGAGTTGCGCAGGACCGACATCGTCATTGGGCAGATCAGCATCGTAGGCCTCTAGAGTTCAGAGTTGGCGACCAAGTGTTTCTGCGAATTTTGCCTACTCGGGGTATCATCAGATTTGGAACCCGAGGAAAGCTTAGTCCAAGATACGTTGGTCCTTTTAAGATTCTCGCTCGGGTAGGCGATGTGGCTTATCGACTTCCCCTTCCGCCTTCGTTAACTGGCATACATGATGTGTTTCATGTATCCCAATTACGTGGGTATGTCCCGGATCCGAGTCATGTCCTCGATCATTCTGAGTTAGTCGTTGGTACCGACCTAACTTACGAGGAACAACCCGTATCTATTTTAGACCGGCGAGAGAAGGTACTCAAGAATCGGACGATAAGCCTTGTCCGTGTTTTTTGGAACCATCACTCTTCGGGAGAATCAACCTGGGAGCGCGAGGACGAGATCAGATCTCGGTATCCGCATTTATTTGACTAATAAGGTATATTTTTGTACCTTATTGACACGATTCCATGCTTATCTGTACCTGCTTGTTTTGCACTTTGTGATGTATGATAATAACCGCTATGATAGTTAACTTGTATATGATTATGCCTTGCTCGCCCTGATTTCACTATCCTGTCTTGGCTGGAATTTCGAGGACAGAATTTTTCTAAGAAGGGTAGAGATGTCACTCCCCAATCCTGGAATACGTATTTTAATACGTAAACCGATAAATTATATTTACCTTGAATTTATACGATATTTATTATGCAGTATTTCTTCATGCATTTCCCAAAAATATTCGACAAAATATTATTTCCTAATTTATTTTCTGCATTTGGGCCTACAGTTTTGGCTCATTTGGGTAACCTATTCTTCGTTCACCAATGGTTCATCTTGAACCCTTTGGTTCATCATGAACCCATGGGTCCAAGATCTTTATATATATAACTCATCTCATTCTCTCTTCTCTCATTTACTTCCTCTCATTTATTTCCTCCACCAACCAAGGCAAGTACCAACTTGCTCAAGAGATGGATCCATAATTTTGTCAATGATTTCTTACAAAACTATTTGCCAAAACATGTTCTTCTCCTCAATCTATACTAGTTTAGAACTTGGAAATTTCCATTTTGAAGCTTTGATTTTTGTAGATCTAAGTTTTAATCATTTTCGGATTTCCTTGGTCTTAATCTATTTTCGTTGGGGTTTTGTGGGTTTTGATGCTTCCATGTGGAAGAAAATTCCATTTCACCCAAGATGGAACTTTGGAAATCCGGATTTGGAGTTCAGATGGCCAAGTTGTGATATTTTGAAGCTTTGGGTTCAACTATGGTGTTCTTGCTGTTTGGAGAAGACAGTGAGCAGTGTGCAGAGCTGTTTAGCTTACGCACACTGAGCTGCGCGCGCTCTTTAGCGTGCGTACGCAGCCTTGAGTACGCTTCCTGATGGAAGCGTGTCTCCCCTTGAGCCTGCGTGACTTTTCACGTACGCTGCCTTGAGTGAGCCTGCGTGACTTTTCACGTACGCTGCCTTGAGTGAGCCTGCATGACTTTTCACGCACGCTGCCTTGAGTGAGCCTGCGTGACTTTTCATGCATGCTGCCTTGAGTGAGCCTGCGTGACTTTTCATGCACGCTGCCTTGAGTGAGCCTGCGTGACTTTTCACGCACGCTGCCTTGAGTGAGCCTGCGTGACTTTTCACGCACGCTGCCTTGAGTGAGCCTGCGTGACTTTTCACGCACGCTGTCTTGAGTGAGCCTGCGTGACTTTTCACGCACGCTGCCTTGAGTGAGCCTGTGTGACTTTTCACGCACGCTGCCTTGAGTGAGCCTGCGTAACTTTTCATGCACGCTGCCTTGAGTGAGCCTGCGTGACTTTTCACGCACGCTGCCTTGAGTGAGCCTGTCTACGTGAACCCCTGGGTGGGCTAGCCTTGCTGGAAAGATACGATCTGAGGATTTTCTAATAACATGACGCGAGGATAACCTCGTCCCACTAGAAACTCGTAGACTTGATTGGCCGTGAAAACGACTTGCTTGTATCCTATTACCTTTCGTGAATAACTGAGGGAAGCGGACCGTCATGGTACGTGATCCAACCCATGTTCTTGTTTGATTGTTGGGTTGGTTATCGTACTATGATAGGCTGTGGACCGAAGTTATGAACGGAAGACATATTCTGGTTGTGAAGTGCTACTTCTGTGAATGACTGAGGAACATGGTCTATCATGGTGCATGATCCAACCCATGTTCTTGTTTGATTATTGGGTTGGTTATTGTGCTGCGATAGGCTATCGACCGAAGTCATGATCAGGAGATTTTATTGTTTATACCTTTTAACTTATGTGAATGTTATAGAGTACGACACGTCCCGACTCCATGCGGCACCTTTTGTCCTTGTTTGGTTGTAAGGGTGCCATATGGGTTCGAAGATGTTGCGCTACCCTATAATAGTAGCATAAGTATTACTATTATCAATCATTCTATTAACTGGGTTTTTAATCTTAACTCTTGTGCCCCTTTGGCGGTACTTGCTATTCGGGGCTGACCCCGCTGGTTTTGTTTGGCCAGATCTCGTAGCAGAGCCGGAGGACACGATCTTCCTCCCTGACATCCATGGTGCATACTAGGAGCATGGCGGTTCGGGGACTCGAGTGGGTTTCTTCTCCGCCACTCCTGCTTATACTTTTGCGGCGTTTAGCCACCGGCACCTGTTAGCCGGATTACTCGATATTTTGGTGTCAGTACATAATTGTAATTAAACAGACTGCAGCTGTATATAATTTTGTACTTCTGACTCTCTGAGATAGCTAAATTATAAATCTAGTCTCTCATGACCATTTTGATGAAGCGTCGGGGACGCCTTACTGCTTTATCTTTAATGTTCATTTAATTGCTGATGTGACTTGATTGATTGAGACATAGAACTCTGTGGCACCATAGGAGACTTGATTGTAGCATGTACCCCCTAGTCTCTCGACAGCCACGATCGTCGTATGACGTTACGTACCTCATATGGAGTAGCTGGCCTAGTCCGTCTCCGTATTTCGGTACTGGGGCGTGACAAGACTACTTTAGGACTTCTTCAGTCTGCAGACCTTGCCTTTTGTCTGATTGGTACCGAATCCTGGTGGTATCTCCATGTATACCTCCTCCACTAGATCCCCATGAAGAAATGCATTCTTCACATCTAGTTGGCGTAGCTTCCATCCTCCATTGGCTGCCAGAGAGATCAAGGTCCTGACAGTGCTCATCTTTGCCACTGGTGCAAAGGTCTCGTCATAGTCAATGTCGTAGGTCTGACTATATCCTTTTGCCACAAGTCGAGCTTTGTAGCGCTCAACCTGTCTATCTGGGTTCTGCTTCATCGTAAAAACCCATTTGCATCCGACTACTCTCTTCCCTTCTGGCAGTCTCACCAGCTCCCAAGTGTGGTTCTTCTCAAGAGCTCCCAACTCCTCGTGCATCGTCGTTTTCTACTTTGGATCGTTCTTGACAACCTGCCAATTGTTAGGTACAGTAATACTATCCAAAGATGCTATAAATGTGTAACGCCCCAGTCCCAAAATTTGTAGGACTAGGAATGCGAATACATGCCAGCTACGTATCAAGTGGACTCCAGCCCAGCTCGAATACGTATAAGCTGTATAGTAATGATCAACTATCTATATTAATTAATAATATCTAAGTCTCAATCCACAGTAAGATAGAATACAGGAATGAACAACATATAACATAGTGTGCACCCCATGCTACATTTGTTCGAATAGACCGAAAAGAAATAACTTAAGTCTACAAATACTAGGCTGACAAGCAGAATATAAATGAATAGAGATAAATATATAACCACCAGAGATACCTGAAACAGTAAATATCAACCATCATGATCAGCTACCAACTCCGCTCAGTCGAATACCTGGAGAGATCACCAGGTCCTCAGAGGACATAGCAAGGTACATACAACATGCCAATTAACAGTAAATAAAAACATATGAATTAATGGGTACTACCCTAACCAGTCTAAGTGACATGCACGTGAGAACATATTCCGGATATCAGGCTTAGCCACTGAGGCTCACAAGCTCCTCAGCAGGCTATTGCCCTCAGGCACCGTGTCGTGGGACCAAAGGGCATACGAGTATATCAAGTAAATAACCACCCACGCTCTGCTACAGAGACGAAGGTATACTAGTAGAATACCATCCAAGTCCCTATATGGAAACGAGGCTAAACTAGTAGAATAACAGCCAAGTCCCATATATGAAAACGAGGATATTCGAGTAGAAATATATGTATATATTTACAGCCTGATATAACGGTAATGTTCTCCCCACCCCATGTTCTATTCTATCAAGTCATGTCAGATAACACTAACAATATCAAGTAAACAATCATGTAACCTATCATAGGATCCAAACCATGAATATGTCATATCTTGGACTATCCCATGATCGTGTCAGTGTCCTAGGTCTATCGTGTCTCAAGTAACACGATAATCAATGCAACGCTATATCTAAGGTTAATACCCAATATCCGCATACAGATATTGACACCCGAATCTGTTCGGACGTGAGGTATTAACTATTCCTATATCATGATATATATGAAGATAGAAACAATAGAACAAAAAGAAAAAGAACATGTACTGAAAACTTGGCAAGGTACACTTGCCTGAGTCCTGAGCAGTAATTTGACAATAATCAGATATAGTCCTAGGAAGTGCATAAGCGCCTGCTGTAAAAATATCAAAATAATTCCAAATTACTATAAATGGATATTCATATGTCCAAATCTAAACACACGACAAATTGGTAATTTTTAGATTGACACTAGGTCCAAAGGCGGGCCACGTCGCACAGAACAACATGTTGGTATCAAATATCTTAGAATTTTATAAAATTAGTTTGACACTACAAATCCATCGGTACTTTCAGAATTGGATTCTGGCATTCCGTTAACAAGGTCGCCCGTTGAGTTGGACCTTGGGACCCACGAAACGGTGTTCCGGTCAACGGTCTCAGATTCTCACCAAACTTGGGCCACAGGACCAGCGTCACGTGACGAGTCCAATGGCGCAAGTTTTGTGTTAATCTGACAAGCGAGCGTAATATAATCAATTTAACTAGAAATAGGTTGATATGGAAAATTGTTATTATGGCAAGAAGTACATTTAGATAATAGGAAGGGTGACAATATCATTAAAGCTTGTATTCAAGTTTCTTGGCTGTAGCTTTGTTTCTATTTGTTTAGAAGCTAAAAATAGCTTGTTTCTACTTGTGGTGTAATATTTGAAATATTAGGGGTGTAGATGTGAATTACTACTAAAAGAAAAGTGTGCTACACATTTCTTCCTGGACACTTCGTGAACAACAGTAGGCCATCTTGCTGGTAGAGGAAAGTGTGCTACACACATTTTTTTTTATTTTTTTTTATACGTGCACAGTACTTCTATATATGTCTATGTTTTCTCTAAGTTGTCTTTACAACTATTGCTTGTAGAGAAAGGTGTTTTTATAAACTCACTAAAGAAGGTGGTCGCGGTCGTCCGCACGTTGTCGATTCAGCGGGTTGGTCGGCGTGGCGGACAACCGGACGATGAACACTGCCGGTGGTTCGAGGTCGACGAACGAGCGAACGGTACTGTCGGTGGTTCGGTGGTCGACGGACGGCGAAGCGGACAACCAAACGAGTGCTTCCGGCAGGTTTGGGTGGCGTCGGACAGATGGGATTGAATGAAGGTGTCTATGGGATGAGAGAAAAACATGTATATATATAGGATGAGATGAAGGTTACTGGAATGAAAGAGCCGGGTTTCCGTTTGGGAAGGTGATGCGTCGGTTTCTAATGGTTGAAGTAATTGTGCATGGGGGGTTAGAATAGGAAAATGAAGAGGTCGCGTACGTTGCATAGGAGGGGAGGGGAAAAGGTGGGACTCATTCTTTACTTGCTGCTTTTAGGAATTGGTATGGGTAAATTAACTTAGGCTTTAGTATTAGGCTTACGTTGCATAGTAGTAATTGCTACTTGCTGTAGCTTAGGCTTTAGTATTTAATATTTTAATTAGTATTTAGTATTAATTAAGGCTTCAAGGAGTTAATTAGGAATTAGGAATTTTTAGTAGCAAATAAATAATAAAAAAAATCCAAAATCTAGAAAAGATTATTTAATTATAATTAACTCCAGAAAATTATCTCGAACAATTTTGGACAGAAAAATACATAAAATAAAATCTTAATTACCAAATTATCCTTGGTCAAAATTCAGGGGGTTTACACTCTACCCCCCTTAAAATATTTCGTCCCCGAAATTCAGAAATTTATAACGATAATGATAACTTATGGTAAATTTAGGTCATACCTGAATCCTCAAATAAGTGAGGATAACGCTCTCGTATAGAATCCTCTCGTTCCCATGTGGACTCTCCAGGAGATTGGTACTTCCATGCTACCCGAACCAGCTTGACTGTCTTGCCTCTCAATGTCTTTTCGCTGACATCTAGTATTCCAACTGGTTGTTCTTCGTATGAAAGGCTCGGTCCCACCGTGATCTTGGAGTGGTCTACTATATGACTTGGGTCGGTCACGTACCTCCTCAGCTGCGAGACGTGGAATACGTCATGCACGCCTTCTAATGATGGAGGCAATGCAAGACGATACGCTACCTCTCCAACTCGCTCCAGGATGTCAAATGGTCCAATGTACCTTGGACTCAACTTTCCTTTGCTCCCAAATCTGATAGTGCCTCGTGTAGGTGAGATCCTCAAAAATACATGCTCACCTTCCTTGAACTCTAAAGGTCGGCGGTGCGCATCAGCCCAGTGCTTTTGTCTATCCTGGACTGCTCGAAGACGACTCTGAATCTGTTTTACCTTCTCGACTGTCTGAGTCACTATCTCTGGTCCAAGTATCTGACGTTCTCCAACATCACTCCAACATACCGGTGATCGGCATTTCCTTCCGTACAGTGCCTCATATGGTGCCATCTGTATGCTAGCTTGGTAACTATTATTGTAGGAGAATTCCACCAGATGCAAGTGGTCTTCCTAAGAACCTCCAAAATCTAGCATACATGCTCGCAGCATATCCTCTAAGGTCTGGATTGTACGTTCTGATTGGCCATCCGTCTGCGGGTGATAAGCGGTGCTGAACTTGAGTCTAGTGCCTAGACTCTCCTGCATACTTCTCCAGAAATGTGAGGTGAAACGGGAGTCTCTATTCGAAACTATACTAACTGGTACTCCGTGTAACTTCACGATCTGCCTCATATATAAGTCAGCTAGTATCTCAGTGGATTGTCCAACTCTAAATGGCAAGAAATGTGCCGATTTTGTGAGTCGGTCTACGATCACCCATACTGCATCCTTTCCACTAGGGCTTCTTGGAAATCCAGTAACGAAATCCATAGTAATGTGTTCCCACTTCCACTCAGGGATAGGAAGTGGTTGTAATAGTCCTGCGGTCCTCTGATGCTCCGCCTTGACTTGCTGACAGACCAAGCATCTTGCTACAAATCGTACAATTTCTCTTTTCATCCCGTGCCACCAATAGTACTTCTCCAGGTCGTAGTACATCTTGGTGCCTCCCGGATGAATCGAGTAGATAGAACTATGCGCTTCTTCCATTAATTCCTGCATCAGCTCTCCATTCGAAACATATAGGCGATTCTCGTACCTCAATATTCCGTCCTCATGAATGCGTAGCCCCTTCTCCAGTCCAGCCTCTGTCCTTTCTCGAAGCCTCCGAAATCGTGCGTCTGTAGGCAAAGCTGCCTTGATCCTCTCCACCAATGATGACTGAACCTCCAAGTGTGCTAAAACTCCACTCTACCCAGGCAATATAACTTCTATTCCAAGCTCCTGAAGATCATTCAATAGTTGTGACTGTGTTGTCAAAAAGTACGCTGAAAGCTTCCTGCTCAAGGCGTCTGCAACAACATTTGCCTTGCCAGGATGATACTGTAGCTCAATATCATAATCAGCCATCAACTCAAACCATCGTCGTTGTCTCATATTCAACTCCTTTTGCGTGAAGACGTACTTCAAACTCTTGTGATCTGTAAATATCTCCACGCGCTCTCCGTACAAATAATGCCTCCAGAGCTTCAATGCAAAGATCACTGCAGCTAATTCCAAGTCGTGTGTCGGGTAATTCTTCTTATGCAACTTTAATTGTCGTAAGGCGTAAGCGATAACTTTGCCATGTTGCATCAAAATACAGCCAAGTCTGCTCCCCGATGCATCACTGTATACTACAAATCCTTCCGATCCAGAGGGAAGTGTCAGGATAGGTGCAGAGGTCAACCTTGTCTTCAATTTTTCAAAGGCTAATTGACAATCTGCAGTCCACCGAAACTCCTGGTCCTTGCGTGTCAACCGTGTCATAGGCTCTGCGATCCGTGCAATGTTTTCCACAAACTGCCGATAGTAACCGGCAAGTCCAAGGAAACTCCTCACTTCTGCTACAGATGTTGGTGTAGGCCAAGACTCAACTGTAGCTATCTTCTCTGTATCTACTGAGAGTCCATCCCCTGAGATAATATGTCCAAGGAAAGGAACTCTATCCATGCAGAACTCACATTTGCTCAGCTTAGCGTACAGTTTCTCCCGTCTCAGTGTTTCTAGCACAATACGAAGATGCTCCTCGTGCTCTTCTTGGCTCTTGGAGTATACTAAGATGTCATCAATAAACACAACTACGAACTTGTCTAAATACTGATGGAACACTTTGTTCATCATACTCATAAATACAGCTGGTGCGTTGGTTAAACCAAATGGCATAACCAGGAATTCATAGTATCCGTACTTGGTTCGAAATGCCGTCTTTGGAATGTCTTCCTTCCGTACCTTGATCTGATGATATCCAGACCGAAGATCGATCTTCGAGAATATGCAAGCTCCACTCAGTTGATCGAATAGATCATCTATGCGCGGTAGGGGGTACTTATTATTGAGATCTCTATAATCAATGCACATGCGGACCGACCCGTCCTTCTTTGGTACAAAAAGGATAGGTGCTCCCCATAATTGATTTAATCGGCTCGGCTCCTAGAATTAGGTCAATCTACACAATCCAAGACTACCAAAAATTAATTCCTACTCACTATGTTATTCTTTTATCAAATCTCCTTTTTAGTATGATTAACAACTCACCACTTCTAGTCTATAGGAATCTATTTAATAATCACAAATACATCTAACCCTTTTATACTTGTATACTAGGTAATGGGGGTATGTTAATGCTAGACAATGCTTATATGTGATACCTCGACAAATACTCGTCTGTTGACTAATATTCTACTCATGCTTGTTCATATGTTCTTTCAAAGTTATTTAACTTCTACTTAAAGGTATGTCTAGTATAACGCAGTCATGTCCATTCTACATCCTATACCAAGTCAGAGAGTGGTACAACCAAATATCACTTATCCCTTTGATAGAAAGCTTCCTAGTATGGACTTTCGACCGCTATCCAGTGATAACTTCATTTCTTGACCTATACCTACTACCACGATTTTTATATTGTTCAAACGAAACTTCCTCCGTCTTCATGCAACCATAGGATTTCTATCTATCTTGAGTACAATACTTATAGATTTATCCTATTCTCAACAAGACTTTCGAATCCTTTCAAATGTAGTCTTTCATGTAGGTGACCACATTCTAATTTGAAAACCATATCAACATCTACTACTCGTTCTTTCAAATCACTCCCATCATTTCGGTTGATAACTCTATCGTACCCCTTTCTTACTAAACCAAGTTAAACCTAGTTAGACTTATATCCCTTCCCGATCTAACATAGATAAATAGTAGAATGTCCATTTCTCCTAGAGTCTCTCACTAGGATTAGGTAGGCTATATGAATTTATATTGCTAATCCGACACACTTGGTCTATCTAATAGAGATGTCAATATAACCCTTATTATCTTAAACAATCAATCCCTCTTCAGATGCTCTAATAACTTCTTTTTTTCCTATGATAAAAATAATAATCGAAAGGAGTATCAAACACGAGCATTCGTCCTTCAGAGTAGGGAAGGGCGTGAATTCAAGGTAAGGAGTTCAAGATTGTGATTGAATGCAATATTCGAGCTTCAAGGGCGATAGATGAACTCAAAAGAATTTCCAAAGCAATTGTGAATTGAGATCCTAATATAGTATCCTATTGCAGGCTCGTTCGGTTAGTACGTAACCGAGACGATATACTCTGACCTGCATGGGCCACCACAAAAACATGTAACGCCCCAGTCCCAAAATTTGTAGGACTAGGAATGCGAATACATGCCAGCTACGTATCAAGTGGACTCCAGCCCAGCTCGAATACGTATAAGCTGTATAGTAATGATCAACTATCTATATTAATTAATAATATCTAAGTCTCAATCCACAGTAAGATAGAATACAGGAATGAACAACATATAACATAGTGTGCACCCCATGCTACATTTGTTCGAATAGACCGAAAAGAAATAACTTAAGTCTACAAATACTAGGCTGACAAGCAGAATATAAATGAATAGAGATAAATATATAACCACCAGAGATACCTGAAACAGTAAATATCAACCATCATGATCAGCTACCAACTCCGCTCAGTCGAATACTGGAGAGATCACCAGGTCCTCAGAGGACATAGCAAGGTACATACAACATGCCAATTAACAGTAAATAAAAACATATGAATTAATGGGTACTACCCTAACCAGTCTAAGTGACATGCACGTGAGAACATATTCCGGATATCAGGCTTAGCCACTGAGGCTCATAAGCTCCTCAGCAGGCTATTGCCCTCAGGCACCGTGTCGTGGGACCAAAGGGCATACGAGTATATCAAGTAAATAACCACCCACGCTCTGCTACAGAGACGAAGGTATACTAGTAGAATACCATCCAAGTCCCTATATGGAAACGAGGCTAAACTAGTAGAATAACAGCCAAGTCCCATATATGAAAACGAGGATATTCGAGTAGAAATATATGTATATATTTACAGCCTGATATAACGGTAATGTTCTCCCCACCCCATGTTCTATTCTATCAAGTCATGTCAGATAACACTAACAATATCAAGTAAACAATCATGTAACCTATCACAGGATCCAAACCATGAATATGTCATATCTTGGACTATCCCATGATCGTGTCAGTGTCCTAGGTCTATCGTGTCTCAAGTAACACGATAATCAATGCAACGCTATATCTAAGGTTAATACCCAATATCCGCATACAGATATTGACACCCGAATCTGTTCGGACGTGAGGTATTAACTATTCCTATATCATGATATATATGAAGATAGAAACAATAGAACAAAAAGAAAAAGAATATGTACTAAAAACTTGGCAAGGTACACTTGCCTGAGTCCTGAGCAGTAATTTGACAATAATCAGATATAGTCCTAGGAAGTGCATAAGCGCCTGCTGTAAAAATATCAAAATAATTCCAAATTACTATAAATGGATATTCATATGTCCAAATCTAAACACACGACAAATTGGTAATTTTTAGATTGACACTAGGTCCAAAGGCGGGCCACGTTGCACAGAACAACATGTTGGTATCAAATATCTTAGAATTTTATAAAATTAGTTTGACACTACAAATCCATCGGTACTTTCAGAATTGGATTCTGGCATTCCGTTAACAAGGTCGCCCGTTGAGTTGGACCTTGGGACCCACGAAACGGTGTTTCGGTCAACGGTCTCAGATTCTCACCAAACTTGGGCCACAGGACCAGCGTCACGTGACGAGTCCAATGGCGCAAGTTTCGTGTTAATCTGACAAGCGAGCGTAATATAATCAATTTAACTAGAAATAGGTTGATATGGAAAATTGTTATTATGGCAAGAAGTACATTTAGATAATAGGAAGGGTGACAATATCATTAAAGCTTGTATTCAAGTTTCTTGGCTGTAGCTTTGTTTCTATTTGTTTAGAAGCTAAAAATAGCTTGTTTCTACTTGTGGTGTAATATTTGAAATATTAGGGGTGTAGATGTGAATTACTACTAAAAGAAAAGTGTGCTACACATTTCTTCCTGGACACTTCGTGAACAACAGTAGGCCATCTTGCTGGTAGAGGAAAGTGTGCTACACACATTTTTTTTTATTTTTTTTATACGTGCACAGTACTTCTATATATGTCTATGTTTTCTCTAAGTTGTCTTTACAACTATTGCTTGTAGAGAAAGGTGTTTTTATAAACTCACTAAAGAAGGTGGTCGCGGTCGTCCGCACGTTGTCGATTCAGCGGGTTGGTCGGCGTGGCGGACAACCGGACGATGAACACTGCCGGTGGTTCGAGGTCGACGAACGAGCGAACGGTACTGTCGGTGGTTCGGTGGTCGACGGACGGCGAAGCGGACAACCAAACGAGTGCTTCCGGCAGGTTTGGGTGGCGTCGGACAGATGGGATTGAATGAAGGTGTCTATGGGATGAGAGAAAAACATGTATATATATAGGATGAGATGAAGGTTACTGGAATGAAAGAGCCGGGTTTCCGTTTGGGAAGGTGATGCGTCGGTTTCTAATGGTTGAAGTAATTGTGCATGGGGGGTTAGAATAGGAAAATGAAGAGGTCGCGTACGTTGCATAGGAGGGGAGGGGAAAAGGTGGGACTCATTCTTTACTTGCTGCTTTTAGGAATAAGAAACAAACTTAGCAAGATCCCAACCATATCTGTCCGGAGGATTTCCCGTATTACTGCGAGTAGTCCTTCGTATAGATAGTGGTGTGGAAGATGTAAGAGAAATGATATCACCTGAGAAGGATGGTGGTGTAGATGAGAAGGATGGCGGTGTATGTGTCTCAGGAGTTAGGACAGACGCATGCAGGGGACTTAGCACTGGCACTGTAGGTACTGGTCCTGCAATTTACTTCTCTCTTCCGCTATAGGTAAGTAACTCCCCCTGAGCCGTAGGCCTAACACTTCTCATCTCCTCCCCCTATTCTGCTTCACCTTCATGTTCCTCCTCAACTGTGCCTTTGTGCCAAACTTCTAAATCGGTTACCACCAAGTTCTCCATCTTCCCCTCTCGCCTTATACTGGTAGTATTAGGTGTGTTGTGTGAAGTTCCCTCCTGGCGGTAATATGGCTCATGTTTCCGGAAGTGAACATTCATACTAACAAACTTCTTTTTCTCTACTTGACTCCAGTACACATACCCTTTTTGAGTTGTTTAGTAGCCCACCAAGATGCACTTGACCGCTCTAGGGTCAAGTTTTCCAACTGATGGTCTGTTGTCTTTTATAAAATACACACATCCGAACACCTTCAGTGGAAGTATCCCACTATTATTGTCTCATAATACTTCACATGGGGACTTCCATCCCAGGATTTTTGAAGGCATTCTGTTGATAAGTTGAGCTGCTGTCAACACTGCATGCCCCCATAGATTTTATGGGACATTTATGTCGATCATCATACTTCTTGTGGTCTCCAGAAGGTGTCGGTTCTTCCTTTCTGTTACTCTATTTTGTGCTGGTGTGTATGCACAAGTGGTCTGATGTTGTATTCTATGTGCTGATAAGTACTCTGCAAGCATCTTGTTAGTATACTCCGTTCCATTATCAGACCTCAGTACCTTCACCACTGCATTATACTGAGTCTGGACATGCTTATGAAAATCCTGAAAACAGACAGATACATCACTCTTATTTTTCATCAGATACAGCGAGGTGACACGAGATGCACAATCAATAAAAGAAATAAAGTACTTATACCCATTCATAGTGTTAGTAGCACATGGACCCCAAACATCAGAATGTACTACCTCAAAAGCAAAAGAGCTCTTATGACCAGTACCAACATATGAGCTTCTAGTAAGTTTTCCTAACTCGCATGTATCACATACTAATTTTTGTTTATTTATTTTTGCATAAATATCTGGATACAGCTTACATAGAGTATCAAAGGAAGAATGTCCCATCCTCCTATGATGAAGTATCATAGTATCTTCAGTCCTCTGCTGCAGCTCTTCCATTCTAGCCTTCTCTGCCATAGATACCAATGCTGAGTCCAGTCCTTCTCGATCTAGGGACCACAGTCCCCCATGCCAAGTGCCAGTCCCAAGTCTTTGTTCCGTCCCTTTCTCCTGGAAGACCACCTTAGAAATATCAAAAGAAACAATGCATTTAAGTTGAAGAATTAAAGAACTAATAGACAGAAGACTGACTGGAAAGGATAGAGCATATAAAATATTGGATAATCTTACTGAACCTGTACAATTAACAGTACCCTTACCGACTACTGGCTGGAAAGTACCGTCTGCAGTCTGAATGGTGTTTGCTGATGCTAGGTGAGTGTATGAAGAAAACTCACTAGTATTCCCGGTCATATGCCGAGATGCTCCTGAGTCGATAATCCAGTCTGACATTTTAAAGGAAGACATAGATGCAAGAGTAAGTGACTCGTCAGTACCTTTTGATGGGTGGACATACATAGCGGCGCTGCCTCCAACAAAAAATGGGGTGGATACCTCCTCTGTTCCACTCCTAATGTCTTCCTCGGCTGACGCTCTCTGCTTTCTCTCTAGCATGTCCAGAAGTGCCTGATCCTCCTCAGTAAAGGTGCCAGCAGCTCCTCCATTCCCTTCTGCTACTAGAAGGTTTGCCCGATACCCTCCTCGGCCGCCTCGTCGACCTCCTCGACCATGACCACGTCCAATATATCCTCGTCCACGTCCACCACATGAGTCTCCCTCCTTAGGTGGTTTGGTACAAGCATACCGATGATGGCCTATCTCTCCGCAGTTGTAGCATTGCCGATTGTGTTACCAGGGCTCTCCCTTGGATCCTGTGTCACCCGAGCTAGTAACCGCTAGTGCTAACTTTGCTTCGGGGGGACCACCTGTCCATGCCTGTAGTCTGATGCGCGTCTCCTCCTGGATTATGGCTGAGATAGCCTCCTCGAGACTAGGAATCTCTGGTTGGGCGAGGAGTAAGGTTGTCCTCTGTACAAATGTTGTAGTTAGCCCTTTGAGGAATTTCATCGTCCTCTCCTGCAGACCCACTTGTCTTTCCTTGTACTTTGGGTCCCCGTAGCTTGCCCATTTCGATGAGTGATCATAATCCAGCCAGAGATGCTCCAACTTTGTGGCGTACTCCTGCACCGTCTTCTCTCCCTGTAAGGTATCGTCAATCTCCCCTTTTATCTGGAAGATCCGTAAGTTGTTTCCCACACCATCATAGGTTCTCCTCAACTTCTTCCACACATCTTTCACCATCTCAATGCCATCTACTGTAGAGGCAATATACTGGACTAAGGAATTGAGAAGACAGATGTAAATCACCATATGAGTGGATTTCCACTCGTCGCGTCCTGTCGAGCCCTCGTCCAGCTCTGTCTTCTCGCCCGTCAAGAATCTCTCCAGGTTCTTTCCTGTAAGGGTTCTTCTCACCCGCCGTGACCAACTCAGATAGGTGGCTAGTCCGTCCAGCTACAGATCGATGGAGGAAAGTTCTAACTTTGGCGACGTTTGTGTCGTGCTCTCACCAGCCGACATCTTTATCAACTTCATCAACGTCAAAACATCTGTAGCATCCACCTTCTTGAGGATCGCCTCCATCGATGCTTCTTCTCCGATCACGTCACGCTTGCTCCACGACTCACGCTCGTTCTCTCGTTCTCGCTCGCCTGGTTGGCCGAGGGTGGAGGAGAAAGAAGGAGGAAGGTGGAGGAAGAGATTTGGATTAGGGTTTTTCTAAAACTCAAATATGTATAACTTATATATGTTAGGAAGGAGGGGTTCCGGCCCTTTGGGCGCTCGGATCCTGGTTAGCTACTATTCCCGCGGGAACAGTAGCGGCCAGATGAAAAAAAATTTCTTTCTTTTTTCTTTTTTTTCTTTTCAAAACCTTATATATATATATATATATATATATATATATATATATATATATATATATATATATATATATATGTTTGCACAAATAAAAGTTGATCTTTATTTCACAAACTTTGTAAGAAGATTACAAGAATTCTGGGAAAGTACAACTATAGGAATCCGATCTGAAGACGATCGCTTTATCCCTTGGACGATGTGAACTTTGAAGACGATAGCCTCTGAAGTTGAAGGCGATAGCCTCTGAAGAATGCAACAGCACTTGGACAAGAACTCCTGAATTCTCTGCTCTTGATTCTGATTTTTTTGATCTCTATGTGATCTGTGTGTGATAATGAAGACTTGAAACTCTATTTATAGAGTTCTAGAAGTAACTAATTTTTAGTTATTCTGAGTTGCACAGGATGGATTGCGCAGACATTGGACTGCACAAGCAGCGAACTGCGCTGGCAGTTACTCGATCGTGGACCACCTGTATGTGATGCATGGCATTGTTTGATTGAAATACGCTTGGTCGTGTACAGACGGTTGCCACATGGTGAGTAATTGATGGCATGTAGGCCACGTGTACACTGTCAGTTGTCTTGATGGAGTGCGCCACATGAACTGCGCTGTCTTCAGATTGTGCTATATTGAATTGCGCTGTAGAGAGTCTGGCAGATTGCACTTTGATTGAGCTGGTAGCTTGCGCTGCATGTACAGCTGTCCTCGAGTGCTGTGCTGCACAAGAAACAAACAGTTTCCTCGTTCTTCGGGCTGTCAGCTGTCAGAAGAACTAATTTTCTGTCAGATAATGATGACGAGGCCACGTCAGCTTGCGCATTTGGATGAGTGCGCAGTTCAGCCTGCACAATTGAGATGTTACGCAATCTATCTCCTGCGCAATTCATTTGAAGGGTGCATAATTTGATTTTCCTTGCTTTTTTTGATGGATGCAACTTGATTTTTAGGACCTACAAGACCCCCTTCAAAGTTTTCGAAATTTGAAAGTATTGCAAAGTTTCAAAATACTTTGAATTTTGATTTTAAAATCAAGTTGCGCAAGTAATGCCCTGTCTGCGCAGTTGGAGGAATTAGTTCCTATTTCTTCGGCACAATCTGAGGCGTCTATTTACTTTCAAAAAACTATAAATAGTTCTCATTCTTCTTTCTGTTATTCTTTACTAGTTTCCAAACGTTTGAGAGAGAAAACTCCTGAGCCAACTCCGACCCTCCTCCGTCTTCTCCGTCGACATCAATGGCCCCGAAACGCTCCGCCGTCGAGAAGGGAAAAGCCCCCGCTGAGTCTTCGACTCGGGCTGCACCTCGCATGTCTCGTCACGAAATCAGTCATCCCGCACTGCAAGGTAGTGAACTCGATCAAAAACCCTTTTTAGGGTTCTTTGACATTGTCGAACCTTCGAACCTTTCTCTTTTTAGAGATTTGGTTGTATTGCGCCGCCCTGTTTAGGGTTTTGGTTGCATAAACTCAATAGTTTTCATTTTTATGAAAAGTATTTTCTTGCGCAATCGGTGGAAAGTGCTGGCAAATGTTCAGCACAATCTGCTGATTTGCGCAAGGCTGTCCAGCACAAACTGATGCTTTGCGTAAGTTATTCAGCGCAATCTGATGGCTTGCGCAAGTGGATGAGTTGGTGCAGCTGGATACTTTGTGCATGTAGACTGTATTAGCGCAATCTGATGCCATGCACATAGCGCAATCTGATGCTTGTGCAATTTGCTAATCTTTTGAACATAATCTTTGATTTTACATGTACTGAATTCTGTCTCTTTGTTTGATGCAGTCAACCTCAGGGAAGACCTGAATTATGAAGTCTTTACAGGGGCTTTAGCTGAGCCGAAATTTAAGGAGGATCTGTCCCATGTGATATTTCCTCAGTATGCCCTGCCATCTTTCCGACAGGCCATATTAATAAGACAACGAAACTTTGTTGAGTCTGATGAACGGGCAGCCTCTGCAAACCGTTGATACTGTTATTCACAAGAAACCCCTATTTCTGTTTGGTGAGGCTATTGATAAGAGTTCTCAGCCGAGACCTAGAGTCGAACACAGACTCCTTCAGAGAGCCGAGAAAAGGATACTCTTGCCCGAGACTTCCAGGTGCCTTCCCTTATCTCGCTATGCTCATGCGAGTTATCACAGGAGGATGGACTGGGATATTACTCCTCTCCAACAATCCAGAACAGAGAACATTTGTGTGAAGAAGGGACCGAATAATAAGGATATGTTCTACAGCTCCTCTGAGCGTCACAGCTCACTGCTCAGAGGATTGAAGCCTGGCTGCATTCCGCCAGAGAACTCCTCCCTGCTATTGCCAGTTAGAACACCGATCTTCGCAAACGAGTTTGCGAGGGTTGAGGGAAGATACCCGGATCAGGACATCCGATTGACAGGTCTGGTGAATCCAGATAACAAAAGATGGAACTGCATAGCCAATTGGATATTGGCTCAGTTCGAAGAAAAGCTCAAGGAGATTGAGCTGTACCAGGCGGTATACTCTACCGTATATGGATTCCACCCCAACCCTCATCTGTTTCTCGCTTTGGCGGAGAGGTACAATTTTAGGACAGGGACTTTCATGACGCCCTGTAAAGAGATTGGACTAGCTCTTCATGAGATAAAGTATATCTCGAGCTTGCCAATGGGAGACTTCCCCTATGAAGAATATGTTCCAACTAATGATGAGTTGGACCGACTTTGTCGGGAAAATGCTGAAATGGTGGACATTTTTGAAGAACTGATGTGCCATTATAAGATCTGCTCCTTGTATTACAAGAGTGGTTCTTCTGGTACTTGTTACTCGTCAAAGTGGTTGCCTTATCTCTTTCTTAACCACATCATAGAGAAGAAGACTAAGGATCATGATAAGTGTAACCCTAGCTTCTTCAGACCACTCAGCCATAGTGAGGTGATAAGATTGATGGAGGAGAACAAAGAGATGGACATCAGGGTCGATGATGAACTTCAATATCCTCTTTTCAAGACAGAAGATGTTATTGAAAGTTTCATAAGGCTGGGCTATAGGCCCATGTCAAAGGAAGCCCAGCTGGCAGGTTTCCTCATATACTGGCTTCGACGATTCGTCGTCCCCGGAGCCAGTGTCGTCGATTGCTTCCATCGCGGCGTGCTCTTTGTTGTTGTCCGGTTAGTCTTTGGCTACCGGATGGATCTGCTGTCAGCGATGACCTGCAGGGTAAACGCTGGTCTTCGTCTTTATGTTGAATCGATGCTTAAATAGAAAGGCGAGAAGGGGAACTTCCCTCAGCTGGAGCTGCCCTACACTTATTTGTTCGGATGGTTGCTTCTGCACCATCCGTCATTGATGAATCCTGATATGGGAGTATTCGACGGTAGCTATTTACGGAGATTCTTTCGGAGTAAATGGATATACACCAGTCTGAAAGATTGCAGACGTGCTTTGAATCTTGGGAAGGGGTGGAATTTCTACTGTGTTCCCCCTCCAACTGGTTATGAACATATGTCAACAAATCTAATTGATCTTGGAAGGCAGCCTCTAGGTCGTGCAGTATTTGAGTGGCTGAAGACGATCCGACCATCACACTTGGTCTATAGATTTGAAGAGGAATGTTACTTGGAACCTGATCTTCCCAGCCGTTTTGTGCAGAAATTCGGTTATGACCAATTCCACGTAGGCAATGCTATAACTTGTCTGCAAGGAAAAGGTTATCAAATTGATGGCGCCAGGGCTTGGGCTTATTATAACGCTCGAGACACGAGAACAATATTCTCGATGCCGACCAAGAGCGATCACGGCCCTCAAATGTTATACACATATTCACTTTTTTACACAGCAGCGAATACATTCGCCGAGAACTTCAGCCTTATAGATAGCTTCGCGACAGCGACGCGATTGAAGAAGGAAGCAACTGTTATATCAGCTCCAGGTAATGACGAGGAGCATGAGCCGGTGGATGCCCCGTTGGAAGCTTCAAGGGAAGCTAACTTCCCTGAGGAAGTCAACGAACCATTGCAAATTTCCTTGAAAGTTGTCAAATCTCCAGCCAGGGAGAGGAAGAGGAGGATTAACGAACCTTCTTCTCCGGTTGCAAAGAAGAAGCTTATTTTAGATCCATCAGAAAAGGTCACCACCAGATCGCAATCTCGACAACTGGCCGAGTCGACCCAAAGAGAAGAAGCGACTATGCCGACCTCTCTTCCAAGGCAGGTCGATGTGGTAGATGTAGAGAGTCCAGAGAGACCTCTACATAGAGAAAAACTGGCCTCCAGAAGAAAAAGGGTGGTCACTCTTCCGAGACAAATCTTGTCCTCGGTGGTGGCTAGCGCTGTTGCTGGAATCACCATGTCATCTCCTACACCTGCCCCTGAGCCTAGGCAGGAAACTCCTAGTCCAGAGTAGAGGGACGAGGCTGAGCAGAGGGATGAGGCTGAGCAGAGGGATGAGGCTATAGAGCCTAGGGAAGACATTGTGGAGAGAGAGCATGAAGTTTTGCGATCTCCTTCACCGGCGGTGGAAACTACCCAGCTTTCTGCTACACCAGGAGCACTCCGTGAAAAAGAAGATCGTTTAATGATTGAAGCTCTAAATGATTGCGATTTTGGCTTGCAGGATGATGTCGATCAGGCTGCCGCAACTGCCAGCGAGGAAGCACCAGAAGATAGTATAAGCAATGAAGATACATCAACAGAAGCTATTGATGATACTTTAAATCCAGATGGGGACGCTGATGTCCATATATCTCCCGAAACTGTTGATGACACACTGGATCCTGAAAAGGATGTTGAGGTGCATGTGTCTCCAGAAAAGAATGTGGGTGAGGAAGTAGCACCGGAGGAAACTACTACTGCCGATCCCAAAGGTATTGAATGAGATTATCAATTTTCTTTTCATAGATTAAATGGCTGACATCTCTATTTTTTTATCTATGCAGAAATCGAATCATCTCCAATTCCTCCCCCTTGTACTGACATAGTGCCACTAACGGCTATAGCTAGTGGTAGCCGACATTTTTTGGGTGGCTCTGAGGCCGGTAGTAGCCAGGCAGTAATGTCTGAGGCTACTTCTGCTAAGTTGGAATCTGTGCCAGCAGATGACAGACCTGTCACTGGACCAAGCCATGGTAAGATTGCTTTTACTTTTGATCCTCCTTAATTAGCTGTTAATGACAACAAAATGATAAGGTTCATTTGATTTTGCAGAAGAACATCCGGGAGGGGCAGCCAGCTCAACCATGGCTCCCTTGACTAAAGAGCCCTCCACTCACGTGCAAGAAGTTGCACGTCTATCTCCGGCACCTGCTGCTTCGTCGTCAATAGGAGTTGCCGCTACACCTGGTGCTCTGGCTACTAACCATTTTATCATAAGCTCCTTCACCAACCTTTTCTTTACTTCGTTGGGACCCTTAGTGGATAGGGTGATAGAGAAAGAAGATGTTGGTTTCTCAACAGTTAGAGGTCCAACCTCCTATCTGATCAATGCCATCCGCAGTCAAGGCGACGAAGCTCAAGCTGTTTTTCTTGAACATGTATTAGATGAGCTGGAGGCATCGGTTAGGATCTACAAAGAGCTTAATAGAGGGGAGATGGAGCCCTTGGTACAGGCTGAATTTGAGAAGATGTCACAAGATGTTGCAGTGGCAAAAGTTGATCTCCAAGTTCTCTTGGACACTTTCTCTACTAAGTCCGCTGAGTATAATTCCCAAGTGGAAATAATAGCATCTGTTGCTGAGGAGAAGGAGAGGAAAGTTGCTGAGCTACAAGCAGAATCTGCCCGTCTTCAAGAAGAGCTGAGACTTGTTCAGCTTGCTCTGGAGGATGAGGTCACACAGCATCAGGCTGCAGTTCAACAACTGGATGCTCTGACTCAGGAAAGAGATGAGTATGTCGCAACTCATCAAGCAAAAATCTTTCGTAAATTAGTAACCATGCCATCTTTTGACGATAAGTCTGGGATGTAGGAAGCTAGAAGGCGAGTGATGGACTCTCGTGAGGAGCGACTGCAAACTCTAAAGCAGCAGATGACTAGCTTGATGACCCCGCCAGCAGAATGAGAAAGACTTTTTGTATCTGGCATGTATTTTTGTAATGTCTTCCAATTTTGATCAATAAAAAGACATTTTCTTTGTGGATCTATTATTTATTGCATATCTTATTCAGATATAAATAATAGCGATAGAAAATATATTCAGAGGTGCAAGACATGATATATTTTTTGATTTTAGAAAATAATTATATTTATTATATCTGCTCAGAAATAATATGGACATGGCAGAATATAATTTGTTGAATATCATTATTTCAGTAGACAACTTAATCAAAGATGATAAGTTGCTGATGTGAAGGAATGGATGAATGAACGAAAATGAATCGTCAAAATGTGTGAATGAAATAAAATGAATCGTCGGGATGAACGGATAAACCGTCAAGTGAACGGGTGAACCGTCAGATAGATGAAATGAACGGACGAACCGTCGGATGAATATGACGAACGGGTGAACCGTCAGATGAATGAACGGGTGGACCGTCAGATAAATTTAATGAACGGACAAACCGTCAGATGAATTGAATGAACGGGTGAACCGTCAGATGAATGAGCGGGCAAACCGTCAGATGAATGAACGGATGGACCGTCAGATGAATGTAATGAACGGACGAACCGTCAGATGAATGAAATGAACGGACGAACCGTCGGATAAATGTGTCGCTTTGTTGTCCTACGAATCTCTATCTATAAATAGAACAGAAAATCAAATGGAATGATCACTTTCACTTTTCAACATAAAGATGTCGTCTGGAGATGCATCCAAGAAGGCTGAGATCGCCCCGAAGTTTGAAGCAGTTACTGAAGAACGTCCAGTCGAGCCGGCCCAGCCGAAGCAGACAGAGGTAGGCGAAGGTTCATCTGTATCCAAGCCGCCAAGGGATATCTTGGATTTTCTTCTTGAACCAGGGAAGACAGAGGAAGAAAAGGCCATGAGGATGGCTGCTTGCAAGTTCCTGGTGGGTTCGAGCAAGGATGTTCTCGGCTCTTTTGCTGATTACGTGTTTGAGAAGGACGGTAGTGGTCCTCGTCCCAATTTTGAGAAGGATGATAGTGACCTTTCTTGATATTATGTACTATCATTCATGATGAAATAAAAATCAAATTTTATTTATGAACTTGTCTGATGATTATAAGCAATGCCTTTTATATTTATACATAATACTTTTTGAGGAACTTGCCATTGATGGACATCATTGCAACTCGACCATCCAGCTCTGTGAGTTGATAGGCTCCATTTGAGAAGACTTTGCTTACGATATATGGATCTTCCCACTTTGCATCGAATTTGTCCTTGCTCGAGTGAGTTATAGTCATGGAACGTCTGACTGTTAGAACGAGCTCTCCTTTCTGAAAGGCTCTGACTTTAACTTTGCGATTGAAAGTCTTCGAGATGCGGGCTTGGTATAACTCAATATGCTGTTGAGCCATTAACCGCTTCTCATCAAGCGCTTCTAATTCTTGGAGTCGAAGAAGGTCGTTGTTCTCTATAGTGAGCTCGTTGGCGATGGCAATCCTTAAGGACAGAATTTGAAGTTCCAGGGGTAAAACTGCTTCACAGCCGTACACCAAAGAGAAGGATGTACAGCATGTAGGGTTGCGGACCGTAGTACGGTAAGCCCATAGACATTCTCCAAGCTTTTTACTCCAGTTTTGTTTGTTAGTAGACACAAACTTTTTTAGGAGCTTAATGATAGTCTTATTGAAAGCTTCAGCCAAGCCATTAGCAGCAGGATTGTAAGCTGTCGAAGCGACATTGTCAATCCGATGTTTGTCGCAGAACCTTGTGAACTTCTGACTGATGAACTGGAGTCTATTATCATGAATGATCCTTCGAGGTACACCAAATCTATAGATGACATGGTGTTTGACGAAGTTGATGACACTGCTGGTCTTGACTTCAGCCAATGGTATAGCTTCGGCCCATTTGGAGAAGTAATCGGTTATTGCTAGTATAAACCGATGTCCTCTAGAAGAAGGAGGGTTGATAGGACCTATGATATCCATGCCCCAAGCTTCAAAAGGCCAGGAAGCAGCAGTCGGATGAAGGAATTCCGACGGTTGATGTATAAAATCTGTATAGATTTGACACGCTCGACATTTCCTCGCATATTCGATGGCATCGGATACCATAGTGGGACAGTAGTAACCCATGCATCGGATACGATCCTGTAGCTTAGGATCGGGTTGATGTGCTCCACAAACACCATCGTGAGCTTCACGCAACACTTGCTTTGCTTCATCACCAGCGAGACAACGCAAGAGTAAGCCATCATAAGTTTGCCGGTAGAGAGTCTTGGTGGTTTGATTGTAGTAAAACCGGAGAGATTGTCGACGAATACTCGTGGCCTCTTTGGGATCTTTGGGGAGTATGTCATGAACTATAAAGTCGATGAAAGGAACTCTCTAATCTTCACTGATAACATTGGCTTCAGTAATATTTCTGAATTCAATATTAAGATTGTTTTCGATGCAAAACAATTCCCGATTAGAGATAACCACCACCTGCTATCTTTTGATAGGGATGGCTAAAACTGCTGCAAGATTAGCCAAAGCATCTGCTTCGGTATTGCAAGCTCGACGAACATATTCGATGAAGAAGGCTTTGAATGATGTAGCCATATTGATTGCCGCTTCATGGTAAAGCACTAGATCGTGATGGCGAACTTCATAGGTCCCTCTAACCTGGTTAACAACCAGCTTGGAGTCGCCATAGACTTCAAGATATTCGACATCCAGTTGTTTAGCTAACTGAAGACCAATGAGTAGAGCATTGTATTCTGCCACGTTATTGGAGCAAGGTTCATCTAAGGAGTAAGCTCTTTGAATAGTTGACCCGTCTGGAGAAACAAGGACAACTTCAACTCCTGTGACAATGTCACCATTGGGTCCGATCCTGGATGCACCGTCAAAGAATGGACGCCAAGTAGGAAATTCTTCAGAGATTGTATTAGATTCTAATGTCTCGTCTGGAATTTCATCATATAGTTTGGATGTCTCTGGTACAGGATGAGCTGCTAAAAAATCCGCCAGTGCTTGACCTTTGACAGACTTTTGAGGAACATATACCATGTCATATTGGGCTAACAGAATGGCCCATGTAGCCAGCCGAGAATTGAGTGTGTTAGGCTTTTTCATCAGTACCCGAAGAGGATTAACTCGGGATATGACATGAATAGTTTGGCCAATGATGTAATGCTTCGTCTTTTGAACAACAAACATAAGAGCTAGGCATTCTTTTTCGACCAGACTATAACGGTGTTCGGCACCAATCATAGTATGACTGAGATAGTAGATGGCTTGTTCATGGCCTTCTTTGTTCTTTTGGGCAAGTAAAGCACCCAATGAATGATCCATAGCACGGACATACATTAAGAACGGTATGCCGGAGATTGGTGGCACCAAGACTGGTGGGTTCATGAGATATCGCTTTATGTCATCAAATGCTCATTGACATTCTTCGGTCCAAATGAAAGATACACCCTTCTTCATTAGCTGAGTAAATGGTCTGTAGCATCCAGACAGATTCGAAATGAACCTCCTGATGTACGCAAGTCGACCTTGGAATCCTCGTAGCTCTTTTAGGTTGCGTGGAGGACACATCTCTTGAATGGCTTTGATCTTCTCGGGATCCACGTGTATACCCTTAGAGGTAATGACGAAGCCGAGAAATTTGCCACTAGAGACACCCAAGAATGACTTGGTGGGATTCATTTTGAGTTGATGTTCGCGCATTAGATTGAAGATAGTTTTCAAGTCTTAGATGTGATCTTCCTTCAGACGACTTTTGACAGCAATATCATCGACGTAGCATTCGACAGTCTTGCGCAGATGATCTCGAAAGATGGTACTCATGGCTCATTGGTAAGTTGCACCAGCATTTTTGAGACCAAATGGCATTACAGTATAGCAATAGACTCCGCGAGGAGTGCAGAAAGAAGTATGTTTTTCATCTTCAGGATTCATCCGAATCTGATTGTATCCGAAGAATCCATCCATGAAGGATATTCGCTCGAACCCACAGGTGTTGTCGATCATGACATCCGTGATAGGGAGAGAAAATTCATCTTTTGGACAAGCTTTATTAAGATCCTGAAAGTCGATGCAAACTCGCACTTTTTCGGTTTTCTTCAGAACTGGAACGACATTGGCTACCCAATCTGGATGTTGTTCTTCTCTGATAAAGCCATAAGTGATGAGCTTCTTGACTTCATCGTCAATTGCGTCCATCATTTCTGGCTTGAAGCGTCGTTGTTGCTGTTTGACTGGTTTTGCATTAGGCAAGATATTCAATTTGTGAGTAGCAACTTTGGGATCTAGACCTGACATGTCTTCATAGCTCCAGGCAAAGACATCAATGTATTCTTGAATAAGAAGAATTAATTCTTGCTTATCTGCCTTCAGAAGGTTCTTACTGATGAATATTGGACGAGGTGACCCGCTTTCTCCTACGTCAATTTGAACCAATTGATCTTCGGTAGGAGGTTCTCTTTGTTCGAATCGGAGTTCCCATTGGGTATCCATTCATTGAGCCCAAGGATCTGTTTTAGGGTTTTCTTCAATATCCTCGTCATAGCCTTCTGGAAGTTCGACGGAGACCATGTTGGAAGATACGATCAGCCGATGAACCTGACCAATGCTGGTGTCAGAATCCTATGATCTGGAATCAGAAGAGTTAGAGCGCTCTTCACTATCGGATTGAGAGACTGCTGGGGATAAGACAGGAGAAGAAGCATATCCGAGACCTCTTTTGGTCCTGCTGTAGTACATCTCTGACTTTCCATTTGGAACAGCCGTACAGATAGGAGTTCTTCTACCCTTACCATAGTTGAGGCCATTCTTGAAGTCATAACCCATCTTCCGGATGATGTCTTTTGATTGTTGACTGTAACGACGAAATTAAAGATGTCCCGTATCATTAATTTTGCTATCATCCGTATAACTGAACTCTTGTTCTGGTCTTTTACTAAAAAATATTGGACTCTCGCCTCTCTTTCGAGCGGGAACAATGCGATATGAGTCGTTTGGATGTTCGAGTGAGACTTCTGTTTGAAGAGACTGTACAACTCCCATTGTAAATGACTGAAGGCTATCTAACATATCCAAATAGCACTTAGCATGATAAAGGACATCAGTATACTGGAAAGGAGATGCTTTTTTATTGATTTGTACATCTGTATTTACAACAAGACCTTTAGCCTTAGCAGGCTTTGTCAGATTGATTACAAGAGGGGGAGAAAAAGAACGTGGAGGAGGATTGGACTTGTTACGACGGAGGTCAATAACAAGCGGCTCAGAGGAGGTGAGCTCCCTTTTGTCCTTGTTATGAGATAAATCAATAACAAGTGGCTCAAAAGAGGTGATCTGCCTTTTTTTTGTTACGACGTAAGTCGATAACAAGTGGCTCAGAAGAGGTGAGCTCCCTTTGATCTTGACCTCCATCAGTTGGTTGCTTCTGGACTGGCAAGTGAATAGCCAGTGGTTTAGAGGATTGAGGACGAGAAATACGCCATTTGACAGGTATAATAAGAGTGTCATTAGGCACTGCTTCTTGTTCTTCTTCAGTATCCAGAGACAGTACTACTTTCATGAACTCATCCTTGTACATACGAGCATCGTTGCAATATGCTTCGACACCTTTGAAAGGATAGAGATCAGCAACCTCCTTTTGAACACCTCCATTATCATCAACATATTTGAAACATTGATAGAGAGTCGAAGGAACAATGTTATGTTCATACAGGAATGGTCTCCCCAACAGAGCATTGTAAGAACAACCATGGTTGTCAATGATATAGAAGGTCACCTTTGTACGGAGATTGCCTATTTGGAGTTTTAGGCGAATCTTGCCCAGAGGTTCACTTCTTCCTTGATTGAACCCAAGGATGGTGGTGATTGTACTGGAAAGACTATACACTGGGATTTTCAGTGCATCTAACATTGTCTTTGGCATAATGCTGAGAGCAGACCCTAGATCTATCAGAATACGATCGATTTTCATCGAATCGACATATCCTGTATAGTATAGAGGACGGTCATGCCTATTGTCTTCCATCAGCATGTCATCCTGTGTAAAGGTAATGTTTGGAATTAATTCCAACACACTATGACAATGGAGGCAAGAGACAGGCTCTGCTTTTGGCTTCTTCAGAAGGGCTAGACAGGTTTCTGCCTGCATGAGAGCTTCACTCAGAGTTTCTCGAGTCTCTTTGGAGAGGCGCAATAACTCGAAGATTGACAGCCTGGCCGGTGTATTGGCTAGTTGAGCCAAGATATCAAAGTTATAAGGCTTTTCAAGTCCAGAAGGAGATGACTTCTTCAAAGGCTTGTCGAAACGGACTTGTTGTTTGCCTTTGTCAGAAGAAGAAGCAGGATTTTCTTGAGTCTCGGGAACTTTTCGTAAGTAAGCTTTCCCTGACCTGGTGCCCAGTAAGATCTCTTCTTCAACTATGGGGTCAAAAGACACCATATTGCAGATCTTTGTTTTGCCTTTGGAGCGGTCTTTCTTCTTGGAGGAAGAGGAAACTTCGAACTCCGAAGCAAGATCAGGGTGAATCCATATAATCTCGCCATTGTCAAGAGATAAGGGGACGAGACCTTCACTTCGTAGAGGAGGGAGATTCTCGATCTCAAGAGTAGCCTTAGGGATAGGGATGATACCGTGCTGCACCATCTGCAGAGGGAAGTCACCGAACTGAACTGAGACCATGTTCGCGGTAACTGTCTTCTCATCTTGCTGCAGAGTGATAACACCAGCGTTGACCAGCTCCTGAATTTTACCTTTGAGCACATAACATGCTCGAGTGGGATGCCCAATGAACCTGTGATAGACACAATATTTGGGATGATCAGTCTTACTGACTTCATCAGGCTTCTTCGGGTCTGGGAGCTGGAGCTTATTGCTTTTGATCAAGCAATCAAAGATGCTCACGGTATCATTTTCATCAAAGGAGTACTCTACTTTCGGACGAGGTTCCCTTGGTGGAGGTGCAGAAGGAGTAGAAGTAGACGTAGGTGGAGCCACGTTGACCGCCAGAGATTCTTTGTTCTTCAGATTAATGTTCAGAGCCTCTTTTCCCTTACGGTTGTTCTGGCGATTACCGCTATTCGATGTCTAGTGTTCGTCCCGGTCGGGGTTAGACATGTGTACCCCTAGCTGCTTAAGCTTGTCAGCGCTAACTTTAGCTGCTTTAGCGTTGACAATGAAGGATGGCCAATCTTCAATTGAGTTGACCCCGTCCACATGCTGATGATAGGCAAAAGATTTGCCTTGCAGGTGTCTATGGTGACAGCGGCCGGAGTTCCAGGAGGCATTTTTAAGGCTTCTCGGCAGAACCTTTCAATAAAACTCTCAGCAGTTTCATTATGACTTTGTTTGATTTTATTGAGGGCTGACATGGTCATGTCGTTGATCCCCTCATAGAATCGTTCCAAGAAGATTTGTTTGAGACCCGAGAAGGAGTTGATACAGCCATCGGGCAAACTTCTGTACCAATCGTATGCGACACCGGCTAAACAGCCGACGAATACTCTGGTAAGAAGAGCGTCATTTGGCTGAAGTTGGACAGTCATTACCTCAAAGTGGTTAATGAACTGACTGGGAGAAGTGCTGCCATCAAACAGCAAGATTGTTAGGATTTTGTACTTTAGAGGAAATGGGACTTGCTTCTATTCAACTGGGTAGGGTTGTTTGATCCCCAACCTCTGTAAGTTATCTTTCTCTTTAAAGGCCTCGAATTGAGTGCACAGGAGTTTGACAGCTTCATTAGCATCCTACACTAATGTAGAAGGAGCAGGCTGAATCAGAGTGTTAGGGGAAAGAACAGCGTGGTAAGCACTACCCCCAGCACCTGACTGACTGGGTGTGGGTTGAATTGGTACAAGGGGTACTTGAGGAGATGCTACCCCCAGCCTTGCATTGACAGGCACCGATGATGCTATGATCTCAGGATTTACAACAGGTACAGTCGGTGGTACTGTATGTTGGGCCACAATGATAGAATGCACACTTGCAACCATTTCATCCATGGTCTTCAACTTGTCTTCTAACGCAGCTATTCGTTGTTCTTGACTAGCCGAACTAGAAGCATCTGGATCTTCAGTGACAACATAAGCTGTCACTTCTCTAGGTACAGTGGAGGACACTGTCTGTTTAGAACTTTCGCTGTATGCATCATAGTCGGAGAAAGAATCATCTCCTGAGTGAGAAAAATGGAGATGACCGGAAGGATCTTGAAGATTCTTTTGACCGATTGTGTCTCGGCTTTGGGATCTGGTATGTCGAAATACTCCTTCAGAAGATTCTTGGAGTAGATCTAAATACCTCTGGCTGGACTTACGAGGCTTGCCATGCTTGGAGCACTTCCTACCCCCAGTGTCTCGAGAGGTCATGTTAACGGAAGCGTACAACACTTCGTCTTCATCTTCCGACATAGGTTCGGATGCTACAAAATTCAAACGATCGAAGACAGATCATTTTGTTGTCTGACAACAACATTGGATGATAACCTTGTGATTGCAATGGTGTCCAAGTGGTTGAACTGGAGGTGTTGAGATGTTGTCCCGCTTTTGCCTGAGATGCTCTCGGAGGTCAGGAACAACGACGGGACGAGAAGAAGTTTGAAGGATATGTTCTTTGATAACGTTCAGAACATGGTTTCGATTCTTCATATGTTTTGTCCCTTAAGTGTACAGGGAAGTACTCACTTCATTAGCATAAATGTCAGGATTTTTGACCCTGAAAGTTTGCTTTTGATGCTGGTTGGCCTTCGGCATTGGCTGTTTACGTTTCGTCGAAGTTGGTCTATTTAGATAAGTTTTTAGATCAGCAAATTCACCCCCAGGGATTTCTATCTGAGACACCAACAATTTTCTCTGTTTGGAGCGGAATATCCTGAGAGTTGGGAGATCTTGGAATTCTGCTACCGGAGTAGGCAGAATACCTCTTTGATCAGTGTACTTCCCTTTGACAAGGAGGGAAGAAGAACCCTTGTTTGAAAGAGTTCTTGTGCTGACTGGTGCCGAGGTACGTTCAGATTGATCTTCTACGGTAAAAACCGAGGAAGACTGAGAAAAGACCAAAGGGCCTTTTCTTTTGTTTTGTGAAGAAGGGTTAGCTAAAGAGCGTTTCCCTCTGTTGTCTTCCAAGTCGTGGGACGAGAAAGTTTGAGAAAAGACCAACGGGCCTTTTCCTTTATTCTGAGGCGGAGAAGGAATAGTCAACAGACTACCCCCAGTGGATTGCGCTGGAGCAACAGGGTGCTTGAGAAGAAGAGCACAGTTTTTCCCCTTACTGTGAGCAGAAGAAAGATTAGCCAAAGGACTGTCCCTCTTAGACTGCACTGGCGCAGTTTGCGCATGGGTTGAAGTGGCTGTTGGCGCATTGGCAGGTTGCGCATGAGGAGCTTTGACAGAAGGTCTTCTGGCCACAGTCGCAGCAGTTTGTGCAGGATTAGTCTTGATGCCAGAGTGTTTAAGTTGCACTCTGGTTGCTGGAGTGGTGGATTGCGCAGGAAGAGTTGAAGCCAACTGCGCCAGGGAAAGATGAGTCTTGCACTTTGACAGGACAGCATAGAAAGTGGTTTGTGCACTGGCAAGAGGAGCAGCATACTGCGCATGGGCAGTAGCAGCAGACTGCGCAGCAGCCTTGGAAGCAGAGACATCAGACTGCGCAGCAGGCTGAGCAGCAGAGACAGTAGACTGTGCCACAGTCTTGGGGACCCACACTGGATGAACTTTGCTCGTGGCAGAAGTTGTTGCAGTACGAGGGGTGGTCCTGGAGTTGATCATCGCCTCGTAGGCCGTCTGGTTGACCTTTACAACCAGCGTCTTCTGTATTTTTTCGATAGACGCAACGTCACATTGAGTTGTCACTTCCTCATCGGATGAGAAAGTCGTCCCCAGCAGAGTCGCCATTTTGTTTGCAAAAACAAAAGTTGATCTTTATTTCACAAACTTTGTAAGAAAATTACAAGAATTCTAGGAAAGTACAACTATAGGAATCCGATCTGAAGACGATCGTTTTATCCCTTGGACGATGTGAACTTTGAAGACGATAGCCTCTGAAGTTGAAGGCGATAGCCTCTAAAGAATGCAGCAGCACTTGGGCAAGAACTCCTGAACTCTCTGCTCTTGATTCTGATTTTTCTGATCTCTATGTGATCTGTGTGTGATAATGAAGACTTGAAACTCTATTTATAGAGTTCTAAAAATAACTAATTTTTAGTTATTCTGAGTTGCGCATGATGGATTGCGCAGACATTGGACTGCGCAAGCAGCGAACTGCGCTGGCATTTACTCGATCGTAGACCACCAGTATGTGACGCGTGGCATTGTTTGATTGAAATGTGCTTGGTCGTGTACAGACGGTTGCCACATGGTGAGTAATTGATGGCATGTAGGCCACGTGTACATTGTCAGTTGTCTTGATGGAGTGCGCCACATGAACTGCGCTGGCTTCAGATTGCGGTATATTGAATTGCGCATGATCGATTGAGCTGGTAGCTTGCGCATGATCGATTGAGCTGGTAGCTTGCGCTGTATGTACAGCTATCCTCGAGCGCTGTGCTGCACAAAAAACGAACAGTTTCCTCGTTCTTCGGGCTGTTAGCTGTCAGCTGTCAGAAGATCTGATTTTCTGTCAGATAATGATGACGAGGCCACGTCAGCTTGCGCACTTGGATGAGTGCGCAGTTCAGCCTGCGCAATTGAGATGTTGCGCAATCTATCTCCTGCGCAATTCATTTGAAGGGTGCACAATTTGATTTTCTTTGCTTTTTTTGATGGATGCAACTTGATTTTTAGGACCTACAATATATATATATATATATATATATATATATATATATATATATATATATATATATTCACTTCAAAATCTCAACAAATTCAAATTAAAAATTTAATCTTATCTAACCATATATATAGTGTATTTAAATATATTTACATATCTATATATATTTAGTTGGCAAAAAATCATAATTAACTAAACAAAAGTATATATTGAATTAGTTCTCAAAAATCATTGATAATAAATTAAAGTAATAAAATAATCAAATGAAAATTTTTGGTGGACATATATTATACCTCTTATCCGATCCAAAAATTGTATGAATATTGTAAAACATTATTTAAATAATAAAATACCAATAATTGCACAAATAATTAAATTATTAGAAATTGTACTTGAAATTCTAAAATAATTTAGGAAATAATTCTACGTACATAAATATGTTAACATGGCCACCTTGGTCCCATCACATGTCTACATGGACTTAAATTTGGTTCGGGCCTAGTTCGGGCTGAATTGGACAAATCGGGTCATCTAAAAATCAATATATAAAATAATATCTTATTAAAAATATTTAAATAAGTCAATTCACAACTTGGCCTGGTTTTCCTAGTTTGGACATCACCATGGCTAGGCTTCCCCTGGCATGGTTAATAAACTAGTCAAGGCACACTGCTACAACTTCCGTACTAAAAGTCATGGTCGTCTAGTGCTCCAAAACTCAACAATGGCTAAGGTCATTTCTACTAACAAAAATCATAAATTGCATAAATTTATTTTTAAGTCTTTTTAAATAATAAAAAATATAACATAAATTTTTTAGAGGTTTTACATCCTATCCAACTTACAAGAATTTCGTCCTCGAAATTTAGGAAGAAAAAAATAATATAGGTAGGGTCGGAAGATAGATGGAGTTCAACAATGTCGAAATGTGATTAAATTTGGATAAGGCGAAGAAACGACGTTCAATACAAACATGCATTAGAAAAATTGTGAACTCGGTATATCCGAAAACACATCAGGATTATGGAATGGAATAAGGGTTGTTAATGAAGGTGACAAAATTTAATAACCCGAAAAAAATAGTGAGAAATTTAGTAGATCAAAGAGGATAATTAGACATTTGGTAGATATGGTTCCTTGAGAGAAAACTGGATACTAATCGTCTTGGTTGAGAGTTTGATTTAAGTGAACGATTAGAATCATTTTCGACTGCTCAAGAATAATTGGAAGGGCACGATAACAATTTTAGGGTTGAGAAAATGAGGAGTAGTTAAAGGCAAGGATACAGCCACATGAGTTGTTCGGTGGCTATCTATATTTTTGTATAAATAACTGATAGGGCAACCAAAGATGATACCTTGAGTCTATCTAGCAAGTACAGTGCATTGTCTTTCCAAAATAAGTAAAAGACAAGAACCACAAAGGTTTCAAAGACAGTGCTATTGTGTAACACCCACTTTTCCAAAATAAGGGTAAATTTGAACTTTTGTATTTTAAATCATTAAAGTATTTGATTTTAGTCATGATATAATTTTTGGTAATTTTTAGTTATTTTAAAACTATTTAATTGAGTGAAATGTGAATTGGTGTTTTGTTAGTGTAACATTAGTCATGCATGACCTAGAAGACTAATCATGACCAATGAGACCTAATCATGTGTCTAGGATTTCAAATTTCTACTTTTAAGCCTAGGGGTATTTTAGTCATTTTGTCACTTTTGTGATTTTATGAATTATATTAATTAAATATGTGTTAGTTGAATTATTGAGTCTTGACCTAGAGGTTAGCCTAATCTAGATTGTTAATCATGACCCTAGAGACTAAGTTAGTGGGTTTCATTAAAGTAATTACATTAGTGAAATATCTAGATATTTGTAGATAGATATTTTGGACTAAAAGTTAAAGGATGCTACTTTAATTGTGAGCCCTTAGATTAGCTAAAAATTGTTGGAGGAACCTTAGCCCCTCATCCTAAACCCTAACCCTAACCTAATGGCAGCCATCATACCCTTTCCCCCACTATAAAACCCCTCTCAAACTTAGGGCTAGCCTCCATCCTTAGAAAATTTAGATCCAAGAAGAAAGAGGTGAGTTCTTGCCTAGTAAATTCTCTATTAATTCCATTTTAATTCCTAAAATCCTCAAACCAGTTGCAAACCCTTCTAATACCAGTATTCTTGCTGTTATGATGTTTTGGTCCAGCTTGCTAATGATTTGAGGTGTTTGGGACATCAAGCAAAGTGTAGAGAAAGGCCCTTTCCTATTGAAAGTTCACACTAAGGTAACTTCTCCAAATCTTCATGAAATCCCTGTCAATCTCCATGAATAGGAAGCCCTAAGGGTCCCCCTAAGATTTGGATTAGATTCGAGCTTGGTGTCGGAGGTTTCGTGTCCTTTCTGGACACGTATCAGTGCCAATGGCACTGTGTTCGACGAAATGCCTCAAAGGGCATTTCGATCGATTTATTTGATTCTTTTTGAATAGGAAAATTAGTTTTGTTGTGATCTTTGATTCCTGTGGTTGTGTCCTGATTTCGTGTCATGTTTGTGTCATTTTCATAGCTTGGACACGCGCGTGCACACGGCCGCGCGCGGCTACAGTTTTCCCCTGCTACTCGGGGGTGATAACTCAGTGGACACGACACTTGGACATGAGTTATTTGACACAGAGGAGGGGGCCATCACTGACAGACCCCCCTTGAGTTTCATAACCTTTAGTGTCGTGTCGGACACGCACGAGCGCGCACACGGGGAATGCACTGTGCGCGCGGCTGTCGAATTTGGGCACTGACACGCACTTCGTGTCGTGTCCTGTCACCACGTAGACACGATGCAGGGTGTCCTATGGATAGCCCAATGGGTAGTTATTCTATGCTAGTGAGCACGAGATTTGGTTCGACCCCTGTTGTGCACATGAGCCTCGTGCACACGTGCACGAGGACACTGCACTGTAGGCACTGTCTTGGTGCACAGTTGTGTGGACACGTTTGTGTCCAATTTCTTGGACACAAACAAGTTGTGTAGCATGTACTAATTATGATTATCAGTTACCAATCCCTGTAATTAGGTTTTAAATCATTTGCATTAGTAAATTGCTATTTTTTTCCTTTTTTCCTGAATGTTGTATCAGTCATTTTGTTCCAGATTTCACATTTGAATTTTGATAGACTATTTAACCTACAAATTACTGTTTAATACATGTTTCTAAAGTTAAAATGTGTTATCCTACATGTTATCTATATGTGATTCAATTTTTGCAATGTTTGGTGTTGTGTGGACCTTGATTTGGGTATGGGATATTGGTTAGATTAACTTGAGTGTTAACTGAGAGTGAAGCACATGAATAGATTTCCTTTTCTTTAATTTTTACTGTCACATGGTGTATTGTAATCTGAGTTTGTTTGGGTATTCACAACTGTGTAGAACAATCCTTAAATTTTTGAGAATTTCCTATATGACAAAACCTGAAATGTGTTTAACTGAACCTTGGGTTAGCTTAGACATTCAATCTGAGATTTAGGAAGATAATAAATTGATTTCCCTTCTTTTCTTCCTAACTAGGATTAACTTGATGATTATAACTGAGTTTGTGTTGATTGAACTGAAACCTGTTTTTACATGAATCTGAGATTGGTTCTATACAAGTGAAATTCTGAGTTTTTCCTAATGTAGTGTAAACTGAGCATTGAGTTAATATGTGAATAACTGATATTGGTTCAAAACTGAAATGGGAACAATACCTGAGTTTGATTTATTGTTAAACTGGAAACTGTGAATAACTGAATTGGTATCCTTTCCTTTATATTTCCTGCTCACACCAAGTGCCTATGCTACCACATTATTTCACATGTCCCAAGTCACACACACTCTCATGTGTAAAAATCTGAGAATGTTTAACAAATACCTGGGACACTCTCCTGTAATGCAAAACTGAGATTAAGTTTGAATATGGTTGAATGTTAGCTTGAAATGTAAAAATCTGAGACTTATACATGTTAGACACACACACCCTCACATTTCCCTATCACACTATCTCACACACTCACACCACAGGCACATACACACAAGTTTCCTCTTTTCTTCACTGATTTAGATTGCTATATTTCCTGCAAACACACAAGTACACATGACACACACCTTCCTCCCTCTTTTACTGTTATGTATTCCTGTACACTAGTTTTGACACATTGTTTTCCCTGAGAACATTCCCTTCTCTTTCCAGTTAATAACTGAGTTGCTTTCCTGCACATGTTAGCCTAGCACCCACACTCTTTCCTTTCCTTCACTGCTTTGTGTTTTTCTGCACTTGGACACAGTTCACACACTCTTGCATTGAGATTCCTGCACTCATGTTAGCCTCACACACTTGGCACTGTCCTACACATACATGCTCTTGTGCACTCTCTACACCATTGCCTAACACACACACACACTATCAACCCTCACACACACATTGCACACTGTCACACATTCCTGTGTATAACTGAAATTTGATTAGTTCATGTATGAGAAAATCTGAGAATATATAGGTGTTTGTGTATGTGGTGTAAGCCTATGTACACTTAGACATATTTCCTTTCACCTTGCCATGACACTATACACATTTCCCCCTCTCTATGCAAATGTATATGGTATGTATCACATATGGTGTTGTAATGTATTCACATGATAGCCTATAGGTTTATTTCCTAAGTATCTTATATAACACAACAATATGAGTTTTCCTATTAGTTTATATAATTAGATATATGTGTATTCCTATATTAGGGTATATTATGATATCTATAATATATATATATGTGTATTGTATATAAATGCTTTGAGGGTTGTTTTAGTATGGTTGCCTATTGGCCCATGGTATAGCTTCTTAGCCTATGGCCTAGTCTCTTAGCCTATGGTTGTGTTGCTTATCTAGTGAGCCTAGATTTGACTTGTGTAGCCTTGTTTGACCTAGTCTAGACTTGTTTGACCTAGTTTGACTTCTAGGGTTGATCAAAGTTGACCAAGAGTTGACTTTGGCCTAGATTGACTTAGAATCATGTAGAATGCATAGTAGGATCTCATTTTACTATTTTGGACTTGTTGTGACTTGTGCTGTTCTGATTAGGAGCCAGACACCACTCCTCGGGCAGTACTTTTTATATTGGACATTCAGATACAGGCGAGTACATTCTCTGATCGTTTCATACTTGTCACGATTTATATTCTCGCTCTAGATTACTTTTACTTGATGCTGTCACGTTATCATCACGGATTAGTACTATACGGATCTCTTCTTGGGATGTTATCCCCCTTAGCGGGAGCATCGGATACTTTATGACATGTGTTTCATGTACATCATGTATTCTTCGCTTCTGCGTTATTCATGTACACTCATGTTCTTACATGTACGTTCATGTACTCTCATGTTCTTTCATGTACGCTCATGTTTCCTCATGTGTTTCCTGTGTAACCAAAACATCATGTCCGTAACATAACGGGACTAGATCCTTGTGTATTAATTGTGGGTAGGGGTGAGTATAAATGGTCATGTGATTTACCCATCATGTTCACTCTGTTACTTTTCATGTTTATCATGTACACATCAGCCTTATTGGCTGATGTCCCACATGTTCACTCATGTACATCATGTTCAACCTAAGCCAATTACATGCCATCTCGTACTCTAAATCACTAGTCACTTACTGTTCTTACTTATCATGTATATATTTCCAGTTACCAAATATCTCTCCTGTTTTATGTACATCTTCTTACAGCGTTTCATGTATTTTATTCTATTGCCTGCTTTATATTTCCTGCCATGATATGAACTGCATGAGATGTACTGTGCTCGCTCCTGTCCTGACTGGACCTGTTGAAAATATTACAGAGGATGAGGATGAGGCCCTTTATACCACCTATTACGGAGCAGGCTTAGACGACACCTGCGACCTGGCTCCTCTGGAGGACCCAGCTGTAGTTCAGGATGTTACTCCCATAGTCTAGGCTAGTCAGCTAGGCTTTATCTTTCTTTTCAGCATTGTTTTTGGCTTTCAGTTGTTGTTTTGAAATGTATATATTCTTTCATATTCTGTAGTTGAGACTTGTACTTGGAATGTTTTCTGAGATGTTATCTTAGATACTAGACTCTTCTGATTATCTGTACTTCACTTTTGAGTTCTATATCGTATCGTACTTTTCTTCCTTAGTTGTGATTGAGTATACATTCTGCTATGTCACCCCCATTCGGGGAGTATAAACTGCCTGGTATTATATATTGTTAGATGTTGTGACCTAGGACAGCGTTCTACCGCCGATACTGCGGCGTAGGCTGGACGTACCCACTTCTCGTGCCCTTACTCTAGGGTGCGGGTCGTGACACGTTTTTAGTGGTGGCCCATGCAGGTCTAGTTTATGTAGTGGTATTCGAACTAGAGTATCACTACAGCCTGCAGTAGGAGTAGAATATTTTGGGGTACTCAATCACAGTTAGAATTCCTTGAGAGATTCCTGGGATGCCCCTTGAGAATCTCATTCCGAACTTCTAATTTTAAATTCTTTTCTCTTGTTTTGATTTACCCTTACTCCTTGATATTTGAATTTGATTTTGATAAATCGTTGTTGATTTGATTTTCTTATCGAGATGAATTTTATGATCCGAGTTACGATATCTTCTGATAACATATGTTGATGAAAATAACAGGGATGGTAAAACGTCTACTTTATTATGGAACCTAGAGTTTATCGCAGCTATATTAGCCGGCGTGGCAAGAACATAGGGACCTAACTTCGGATGTACATATCTTGATCATGAGATTGGAATTTCTCGCAGCTATACTAGTCGGCATAGCGAGGATTCCAGACGACTTGATCATAGAGATGCATACCCCAGTTATGGACTCTACCGTTCATTGCAGCCTTGCTTACTAGCGTGGCGAGGATTCTGAGTATCATGATTTTGGACAGACGCATGTGATTATCAGATTATATCTTGAAGGTTTTAAAGTATCACCTCTTTCATTTCTTTTCTGTTAAAAAAAAATTGTTGTTTCCATCATCAAATAACTTAGAGTAGGGATAACTTTAGTTGACTAGTCTAATTCCTTGTAGATTTTTATTAGTTATAACTCTTTCTTAGTATGATGATTTGATGAGTTGTGATTAGGCCTTATTTTAGGGATGATAGTATAGCCTGGCTTTAGAGTAGTGACCCTTGTAGCTGGTTCTCCGTTGTTTATATTTACCAGTTTTATATAGGATGGTAGACCGCCTTACAGCCTTGGTGATTTGTTGTTTCTGTAACTTTTCCAGTTTAGCACCCCAGATTGCTTGTATATTTTGATACCCTATGACCGTTTTGGTTTAGCTTGACTAGTATACCTAGATGGGACCTTCAATTGCCACCGTATGCCATGACCCTGTATGCCATTCTTTTAAATTGTAGGATTTAGGTAGTTCTGTGACTATGACTGTTGGGGACGAGACTCTAGAAGAAGTACGACCATCTTAATTTCGAGGACGAAATTCTTTTAAGGGGGGTAGACTTGTAACACCCACTTTTCCAAAATAAGGGTAAATTTGAACTTTTGTATTTTAAATCATTAAAGTATTTGATTTTAGTCATGATATGATTTTTGGTGATTTTTAGTTATTTTAAAACTATTTAATTGAGTGAAATGTGAATTGGTGTTTTGCTAGTGTAACATTAGTCATGCATGACCTAGAAGACTAATCATGACCAATGAGACCTAATCATGTGTCTAGGATTTCAAATTTCTACTTTTAAGTCTAGGGGTATTTTAGTCATTTTGTCACTTTTGTGATTTTGTGAATTATATTAATTAAATATGTGTTAGTTGAATTATTGAGTCTTGACCTAGAGGTTAGCCTAATCTAGATTGTTAATCATGACCCTAGAGACTAAGTTAGTGGGTTTCATTAAAGTAATTATATTAGTGAAATATCTAGATATTTGTAGATAGATATTTTGGACTAAAAGTTAAAGGATGCTACTTTAATTGTGAGCCCTTAGATTAGCTAGAAATTGTTGGAGGAACCTTAGCCCCTCATCCTAAACCCTAACCCTAACCTAATGGCAGCCATCATACCCTTTCCCCCACTATAAAACCCCTCTCAAACTTAGGGCTAGCCTCCCTCCTTAGAAAATTTAGATCCAAGAAGAAAGAGGTGAGTTCTTGCCTAGTAAATTCTCTATTAATTCCATTTTAATTCCTAAAATCCTCAAACAAGTTGCAAACCCTTCTAATACCAGTATTCTTGCTGTTATGATGTTTTGGTCCAGCTTGCTAATGATTTGAGGTGTTTGGGACATCAAGCAAAGTGTAGAGAAAGGCCCTTTCCTATTAAAAGTTCACACTAAGGTAACTTCTCCAAATCTTCATGAAATCCCTGTCAATCTCCATGAATAGGAAGCCCTAAGGGTCCCCCTAAGGTTTGGATTAGATTCGAGCTTGGTGTCGGAGGTTTCGTGTCCTTTCTGGACATGTATCAGTGCCAATGGCACTGTGTTCGACGAAAAGCCTCAAAGGGCATTTCGATCGATTTATTTGATTCTTTTTGAATAGGAAAATTAGTTTTGTTGTGATCTTTGATTCCTGTGGTTGTGTCCTGATTTCGTGTCATGTTTGTGTCGTTTTCATAGCTTGGACACGCGCGTGCACACGGCCGCGCGCGGCTACAGTTTTCCCCTGCTACTCGGGGGTGATAACTCAGTGGACACGACACTTGGACACGACTTATTTGACACAGAGGAGGGGGCCATCACTGACAGACCCCCCCTTGAGTTTCACAACCTTTAGTGTCGTGTCGGACACGCACGAGCGCGCACACGGGGAATGCACTGTGCGCGCGGCTGTCGAATTTGGGCACTGACACGCACTTCGTGTCGTGTCCTGTCACCACGTAGACACGATGCAGGGTGTCCTATGGATAGCCCTATGGGTAGTTATTCTATGCTAGTGAGCACGAGATTTGGTTCGACCCCTGTTGTGCACATGAGCCTCGTGCACACGTGCACGAGGACACTGCACTGTAGGCGCTGTCTTGGTGCACAGTTGTGTGGACACATTTGTGTCCAATTTCTTGGACACAAACAAGTTGTGTAGCATGTACTAATTATGATTATCAGTTACCAATCCCTGTAATTAGGTTTTAAATCATTTGCATTAGTAAATTGCTATTTTTTTCCTTTTTCCTGAATGTTGTATCAGTCATTTTGTTCCAGATTTCACATTTGAATTTTGATAGACTATTTAACCTACAAATTACTGTTTAATACATGTTTCTAAAGTTCAAATGTGTTATCCTACATGTTATCTATATGTGATTCAATTTTTGCAATGTTTGGTGTTGTGTGGACCTTGATTTGGGTATGGGATATTGGTTAGATTAACTTGAGTGTTAACTGAGAGTGAAGCACATGAATAGATTTCCTTTTCTTTAATTTTTACTGTCACATGGTGTATTGTAATCTGAGTTTGTTTGGGTATTCACAACTGTGTAGAACAATCCTTAAATTTTTGAGAATTTCCTATATGACAAAACCTGAAATGTGTTTAACTGAACCTTGGGTTAGCTTAGACATTCAATCTGAGATTTAGGAAGATAATAAATTGATTTCCCTTCTTTTCTTCCTAACTAGGATTAACTTGATGATTATAACTGAGTTTGTGTTGATTGAACTGAAACCTGTTTTTACATGAATCTGAGATTGGTTCTATACAAGTGAAATTCTGAGTTTTTCCTAATGTAGTGTAAACTGAGCATTGAGTTAATATGTGAATAACTGATATTGGTTCAAAACTGAAATGGGAACAATACCTGAGTTTGATTTATTGTTAAACTGGAAACTGTGAATAACTGAATTGGTATCCTTTCCTTTATATTTCCTGCTCACACCAAGAGCCTATGCTACCACATTATTTCACATGTCCCAAGTCACACACACTCTCATGTGTAAAAATCTGAGAATGTTTAACAAATACCTGGGACACTCTCCTGTAATGCAAAACTGAGATTAAGTTTGAATATGGTTGAATGTTAGCTTGAAATGTAAAAATCTGAGACTTATACATGTTAGACACACACACCCTCACATTTCCCTATCACACTATCTCACACACTCACACCACAGGCACATACACACAAGTTTCCTCTTTTCTTCACTGATTTAGATTGCTATGTTTCCTGCAAACACACAAGTACACATGACACACACCTTCCTCCCTCTTTTACTGTTATGTATTCCTGTACACTGGTTTTGACACATTGTTTTCCCTGAGAACATTCCCTTCTCTTTCCAGTTAATAACTGAGTTGCTTTCCTGCACATGTTAGCCTAGCACCCACACTCTTTCCTTTCCTTCACTGCTTTGTGTTTTCCTGCACTTGGACACAGTTCACACACTCTTGCATTGAGATTCCTGCACTCATGTTAGCCTCACACACTTGGCACTGTCCTACACACACATGCTCTTGTGCACTCTCTACACCATTGCCTAACACACACACACACACTATCAACCCTCACACACACATTGCACACTGCCACACATTTCTGTGTATAACTGAAATTTGATTAGTTCATGTATAAGAAAATCTGAGAATATATAGGTGTTTGGGTATGTGGTGTAAGCCTATGTACACTTAGACATATTTCCTTTCACCTTGCCATGACACTATACACATTTCCCCCTCTCTATGCAAATGTATATGGTATGTATCACATATGGTGTTGTAATGTATTCACATGATAGCCTATAGGTTTATTTCCTAAGTATCTTATATAACACAACAATATGAGTTTTCCTATTAGTTTATATAATTAGATATATGTGTATTCCTATATTAGGGTATATTATGATATCTATAATATATATATATATATATGTGTATTGTATATAAATGCTTTGAGGGTTGTTTTAGTATGGTTGCCTATTGGCCCATGGTATAGCTTCTTAGCCTATGGCCTAGTCTCTTAGCCTATGGTTGTGTTGCTTATCTAGTGTGCCTAGATTTGACTTGTGTAGCCTTGTTTGACCTAGTCTAGACTTGTTTGACCTAGTTTGACTTCTAGGGTTGATCAAAGTTGACCAAGAGTTGACTTTGGCCTAGATTGACTTAGAATCATGTAGAATGCATAGTAGGATCTCATTTTACTATTTTGGACTTGTTGTGACTTGTGCTGTTCTGATTAGGAGCCAGACACCACTCCTCGGGCAGTACTTTTCATATTGGACATTCAGATACAGGCGAGTACATTCTCTGATCGTTTCATACTTGTCACGATTTATATTCTCGCTCTAGATTACTTTTACTTGATGCTGTCACGTTATCATCACGGATTAGTACTATACGGATCTCTTCTTGGGATGTTATCCCCCTTAGCTGGAGCATCGGATACTTTATGACATGTGTTTCATGTACATCATGTATTCTTCGCTTCTGCGTTATTCATGTACACTCATGTTCTCTCATGTTCTTACATGTACGTTCATGTACTCTCATGTTCTTTCATGTACGCTCATGTTTCCTCATGTGTTTCCTGTGTAACCAAAACATCATGTCCGTAACATAACGGGACTAGATCCTTGTGTATTAATTGTGGGTAGGGGTGAGTATAAATGGTCATGTGATTTACCCATCATGTTCACTCTGTTACTTTTCATGTTTATCATGTACACATCAGCCTTATTGGCTGATGTCCCACATGTTCACTCATGTACATCATGTTCAACCTAAGCCAATTACATGCCATCTCGTACTCTAAATCACTAGTCACTTACTGTTCTTACTTATCATGTATATATTTCCAGTTACCAAATATCTCTCCTGTTTCATGTACATCTTCTTACAGCGTTTCATGTATTTTATTCTATTGCCTGCTTTATATTTCCTGCCATGATATGAACTGCATGAGATGTACTGTGCTCGCTCCTGTCCTGACTGGACCTATTGAAAATATTACAGAGGATGAGGATGAGGCCCTTTACACCACCTATTACGGAGCAGGCTTAGACGACACCTGCGACCTGGCTCCTCTGGAGGACCCAGCTGTAGTTCAGGATGTTACTCCCATAGTCTAGGCTAGTCAGCTAGGCTTTATCTTTCTTTTCAGCATTGTTTTTGGCTTTCAGTTGTTGTTTTGAGATGTATATATTCTTTCATATTCTGTAGTTGAGACTTGTACTTGGAATGTTTTCTGAGATGTTATCTTAGATACTAGACTCTTCTGATTATCTGTACTTTACTTTTGAGTTCTATATCGTATCGTACTTTTCTTCCTTAGTTGTGATTGAGTATACATTCTGCTATGTCACCCCCATTCGGGGAGTATAAACTGCCTGGTATTATATATTGTTAGACGTTGTGACCTAGGACAGCGTTCTACCGCCGACACTACGGCGTAGGCTGGACGTACCCACTTCTCGTGCCCTTACTCTAGGGTGCGGGTCGTGACATATTGAGTACGAATGCGGGGTTCATAGGCGACAAAAATAATTCAAAAGAGAATTGTCAAGGCTATCGCGGATGAGACTCTAGAAAAAGTTTAACTATGTCTCCATCCACGTAGAATAATGTATGAGGGGGAACCAAAGTGCAATAGGTTGATCAGATCATCATGCACCGGTTCTGATTAGACAATATGTTAGTGGGTGCACCCAATAAAATATGTCATGATCAAGCTTGGTAAAGAAATAAGCTTGCAAAACTGAGGCTAATTGGCAACATAAGATAGTCAAAATATAAGTAAGGGGGAATGATAAAGAAAATTAAATAGTCCAGGATCTTTTAAAATCTAAGTTCCGCCCGAAGTTTGGGCTTGTGCAGTTGGCTTGGTTGACTAGCTAAGTTAGGGTCCTCTGAATTTTATTGTATGAGTAAACTTATCAACATGGGTCACAAGGACAAAGGCTTTGTTGGGCCGTGAGGTATTCGACCCAACTTACAAGAGTTAAGCTAGTAGTGTGATGGGATAATGGGTCAAGCAATCAAGATAAATCACAAATTTAAGTATTTAAGGAATTAAGTAGAACAAAATCACATATCGGGTCGAAAAAAAATTGAGTCGAGGTTAAGTCCCTATCCGTGGTCGAAAAATATATCGGTATCATGGTAAAGATTATAGTTTAGCCATTTTGATCAGAAGGTCATATCATGAAAATAGTGTACAAAAAGACGTATTTTGGTGGGACATGATATGTCTACAGGAAGGTGGGCTCGTCTAGGTCTTACATATGAAATTTGTTGGAAGATAACAACTAGTATTACACTCTGAATATCAAAGTCACGGTAAAGGACGCCAAAAGATCTAAAATAGAAAGTGGGAGTTCACGAGGTGAAAATTAATGCACAAAAATAAAGAAGATCAAGTTAAAGCATAAAATAAAATTAATTAAGGAATCCAGTAAAAATAATTTAGGAACACAATTCCGTAGAGAAGATAGTCTCCTAGATGAATACAGTTAAGGAACAATTAAATCATTATTCAAATTGCAAATGGGTTAGAAGGTCACAATTAAAAGATCTAGAATTGAAGAAAGGTCGAGTAAGTCAAGATGGAGATACAGTCACATAGCTTGGTAGATGACCAACGGCAACTGTGCATATACTACTATCATGATCATGAGTGATATGGCAATTAGTGTGGGATACTTCTAACTTGTTAGGGTCATCTTGGTGGCATGCCATTAAAATTTTAACTCAAGTTCCCTCCAAAAGTTTCTTAATAAAAACAAATTTTCAAAAATAAATCTACCATAATTTGTATTCACTCTAAGCCGTCCAACTTAATCATGATTTGAAATTAAAACCCCGTCCATAAATCTCAAAGTAAACCTTTATCACGTTACTACTAACTTTTCCAAAAATTAACATTTTCATTCCAACTTTTAAACTCAAGAGTTCATCAATCATGAATCTAAAAAAATTTCAATATCACTTCATAACTTTAAAACTCCAAAAAATTTCTCAAATAATCCTCAAGATAAACCCTTAGCATATTATAAAGCGATCTAAAATTTATCGCTCAATATTTTAACGCATTCATCAACCATAACTTCTATTCCTAAGTCATTCAAACATAATCACAACCTTTAAATGGTAAATTCCTTTAATCAATCAAAATAACTTTTCTTAGAAATCCAACATAAACTCAATATTCAAATGATCCTATCAGTCATAATCATTTTTTTTTCAAAATTTGATATCCATGATCACAACTTTTTAACCCCAAAAATCTAAATAGATTTGTAAATCTTAAATCAAAGGACACGATTTCAAATTTGAAATTTTCTTCAAAAATTGTTTTCATATCTTCCAAATATTTTAAAACCAAATTTTAATATCACTACTTCCATTTAAAATTTAAAATTTAATGAACATATAAATCGCAACTTGTACGACTCAATTTAAATAGTTCATTCTGCCACTTTTTAAGATCTATATCTGCTCAAAGATGTATAACTATAACTGTAACTCATTAAGTCATAGATATCAAAACTCAAAAATTCAATCCATTTCTTAAAGATATAGATTCTAGCCATTTTTCCTACAGTATCACATAAAATTCTATCAATCCTCTGGTGATTACTACCTAGAAATCTCAAGACAAAAACTTCATTTGGAAATATCTCAACTTACAAACCACTAATGCTTAAATCACACTTTTAGTAAATGCCTTTATAACTTAGTTAAGGTCTCAATGTATTCCAAGTGTCAATATAATCACTCTAGCCATATGTTTGACCAATGAGTATATAGTAGTGTAGTCGTCCTTCTAACCACGATTAAGCACAAGAAGATAAGGGTATTGGTAGAAAGAGCTCAAGCAAGATGCAAAAATCAAGGGAGACAACGAGAGTTTGGAATTTGGAAATCAAGGAAGGTGATCAAGTAGGTGGATGAGATTCTAGACTCTAATCCTATATTACAGGCCCGTTCGGTACTGTCATATAACCGATACAGCAAACTAGACCTGCATGGGCCACCACAAAAATATGTAACGCTCCAGTCCCAAAATACTTAGGACTAGGTACGTACCTATGCCAGCTGCATACATACGAAGTAAACTCCAATATATGGAACCATCGTATGTATACATAAGCTGTGAAATACAGTAATCCATGATACTAATCTCATCTACAATAAAAGAATTAATATAAAATAGGAATCAACATAGAATTATAATTTGTACAAAAGTTGGGCGGAGACAAAGTCCACTACCAACTATTTCAAATAAAATGTACAAGGAATCGATGAAATAACAAGACAAGCCAAGTGCAGTCATCTTCGAAGGATTGGAGAAGATCACGGCCTTGGCTAGATCACCTGCAAAAAGTCACAAAGCACACACCTGGAGAGATAACCAGGTGTTTGCAAAAACAAAAGTTTTATTTCACAAACTTTAAAGAATAGTACAAAAGTACAATGAATTCTGGGAAAGTACAACTTTAGGAATCTGATCTGAAGACGATCGCTTTATCCCTTGGACTATGTGAACTTTGAAGACGATAGCCTCTGAAGAATGCAGCAGCACTTGGATAAGAACTCCTGATCTCTGATGATCTCGAAAATGATCTCATGTCTTTAATGAAGAACTTGAAACTCTATTTATAGAGTTATAGAAATAACTATTTTGTAGTTATTCTGGATTGCGTATAATAGACTACCCTAGTAACAGACTGCTCAGACTGTAAACTGCGCTGGCCTTTGGACAGTTCCTCGATCGTGGGCTAATTGTATTTAGACGTGTGGCATTGTTTGATTAAAATGCGCTTGGTCGTGTACAGGCGGTTGCCACGTGGCGAGCAATTGATGGCATGTAAGCTACGTAATAAATGTCAGTTATCTTCAAAAAGCTTGATGGATCGTGCCACTTGAATAGCGCTAGCTTCAGACTGCGCTCAGCTCTGATCAATGGCTTGCGCTGGGATTTGGACAACTGGATCGCGCTAGGATTTGGACAGCTGGACCGCGCTGGGATTTAGACAGCTGGACCATGTTGGGATTTAGACAGCTGGACCGTGCTAGGATTTGGACAGCTGGATCGTACTAGGATTTGGACAGCTGTCCTAGAATATGGCACGGCACGGGAAACAAGCAGACTCCTCGCTTTTCGGGCAGTCAGACTGTCAGTAGATTTGATTTTCTTGTCAGGTAATGATGGCTTTGCCACGTCAGCATAGCGCATTTGGGCAGTGGCACGGCTCAGTCTCACGCGGTTGATTTTTGGCGCTGTTCATGTTAGCGCAGTTCATTAATGGATGCGCAGTTTGGACTTCTGTACACTATTTGATGGGTGCAACTTGATTTTTAGGACTTACAAGACCCCCTTCAAAGTTTTCAAAATTTGAAAATATTCAAAGTTTCGAAATACTTTGAATTTCAAATTTGAAATCAAGTTGCGCTTAGGCCTGCGCGTTTGGAGGAATTAGTTCCAATTTTCTCGGCGCAATCGGAGGTGACTGTTAGGTTCCTGTGAGAAACTATAAATAGTTTCCTCCTTCGTTCTTTTAAGCTTTACTTGCTTTTGAATTCTCAAGAGAAAAAAAAACTCCTCCGAGCATTTGAGCATTTGTAATTCTCCTATTCCGACTTCTTCTTCCTCCTCTCGTCGTCGACACCCATGGCGCCTAAACGATCGGCCGCTGAGAAGGTAAAAGCTCCTGCCGAACCTTCGACTCGTGTTGCACCGCGAGTATCTCGTCATGAGACAGGCCACCCCGCTCTTCAAGGTGAATGATGGACAATGATCGAAACCTTTTTTAGGTTTTTTTGATGATTTTGAACCTTCATGCCTCTCTCTTTTTAGAGATTGATAGTATTTTCAACCACTTGCGCCACCCTGTTTAGGCTTTTGGCTGTATGTACAACAATTTTCATTTTTATGAAAACTTTGTCTTTGTGCAATCGGTTAGAGAGCGCTGACAGAGTGTTTAGCACAATCTATCGATTTGCGTATCAATACGCAATCTGATGTTTTGTGCAACTAGGCTGTGCTGGCACAATCGGATAGATTGTGCACGCAGCACAATTGGATGAATTGTGTATGAAATTTATTGAAGAAATTTTTAATTTCTTTTGTACATACTGATATTTATCTTTTCATCATTGCAGTTAACCTCAGAGAAGACCCAAACTACGAGGTTCTTGCAGGAACTCTGTCTGAGTCAGAGTTCAAGGAAGATCTTTCACATGTCTCCTTTCCTCAGTATGCTTTACCATCATCTCGGCAGGCTGTCTTGATTGCATAAGATAATGAGACCTTATTTTGTCTGATGAACGGGCAACCTCTACAGACTGCTGATACTGTCACACACAAGAAACCTCTGTTTTTGTTCAGTGAGGCTTTTGATAAGAATTCACAGCCGAGGCCTCGTATGGAACAGAGAATCTTCCAAAGGGGCGAGAAAACAATATACCTGACAGAGATCTCAAGATGTCTTTCTCTGTCCAGATATGCTTTTGCGAGCTATCCCAGAAAGATGGAGTGGGACATAACTCCATTGCAGCAGGCCCGAGTTGGTAACATCTATGTTAAGAAAGGGCCAGACAATAAAGATATATTCTACAGCTCTTCTGAACGACATTGCTCTTTACTCCGAGGACTAAAACCCGGTTGCATCCCACCGGAGGATTCTTCCCTTTTGTTGCCAGCGAGGACCCCAATATTTGCAAATGAGTTTGCAAAGGTAGAAGGGAGATATCCGGACCAAGACCTACGGTTGACAGGTCTTGTGAACCCGGAGAATAAAAGATGGATCTGCGTGGCCAATTGGATATTGGTCCAATTTGAGAGTCAGCTCAAAGAAATTGAACTGTATCAGGCAGTGTACGCCACTGTCTATGGGTTTCCCCTAATCTACATTTATTCCTTGCGTTGGCGAAAAGATATAATTACAGAACCGGGACCTTCATGACGCCGTACGGGGAAATCGGCTTAGCCTTGCATGAAATGAAATACATCTCTAATCTGCCGATGGAGGATATCCCATACGAAGAGTTCGTCCCGACGAATGACGAATTAGACAATCTACGCAAGGAAAATACCGACATGGTAGCTGTCTTCGAAGAGCTACTATGACATTATAAGATTTGTTCTCTGTATTACAAGAGTGGCACGTCTGGCACTTGCTATTCAACCAAGTGGTTGCCGTATCTTTTTCTTAACCACATTATTGAAAAAAAAACTAAGGAACATGAGAACTGCAACCCCAACTTCTTCAAATCGCTTGGTAATAGCGAGGTGATAGAGTTGATGGAGATGCACAAGGAGATGGTCATCAAGATCGAAGATGATCTTCAGTACCCTCCTTTCAAGGAAGGAGACATCATCGAGAGCTTTATGAGGATGGGTTACAGGCCCATGTCGAAAGAAGCCCAACTGGCAGATTTCTTTACTTACTGGCTTCGATGATATATTGTTCTCGGGGCCAGTGCAGTTGACCGCTTCCATCGCGGTGTATTGTTTGCTGCCGTACGTCTAGTTTTTGGCTACCAGATGGATTTGTTATCAGCAATGACGTGCAGGATGAACGCCAGACTTCGTCTCTTTGTTGACTCAATGATCCGAGGAAAGGCGAAAAGGGATATTTTCTTCGGCTAGAACTGTCGTATACTTATTTATTTGGATGGCTGATTCTACACCATCCTTCTCTGATGAACCCAGCCATGGAGGCGGTAAGCGGCAGTTTCTTAAGGAGATACTTCGGATGCAAGTGGGTTTACAATACTTTGAAGGACTGCCAGCGAGCTCTGAATCTCGGCAAAGGATGGAACTTTTACTGTGTTCCTCCTCCAGCTGGTTACGAATATATGTCAACGAACCTCGTCGACTCGGTAAGAATGCCGCCTTTGGGCCATACAGCCTTTGACTGGCTGAGAATGATTCGGCCATCGCATCTGGTATATCGATTTGAAGACGAGTGTTATCTTGAACCTTATCTTCCAAGTCGTTTTGTACGTCAATTCGGCTACGACCAATTCCATATGGGCAATGCCATGACATGCTTACAGGAAAAAGGTTACTTGATTGATGGAGCCCGTGCTTTGGCCTATTACAACGCCCGGGATACCAAGACAACATTCTATATGCCCACAAAGAACGACCGAGGCCCGCGCATGTTGTACACTTACTCAATCTTCTATACGTTACCAAATGCTTTTGCTGAAAATTTTAATTTGACGGACAGCTTTACGATGGTGACCCGTTTTAGAAAAGGGGCACCTGTTCTGCTACCTCCCGAAAATGATGAAGAACACGAACCTGCTGATGCGCCTTTAGAGGCTTCAAGGGAGGCTAATTTCCCTGAAGAAGTCTATGAACCGCTACGGGTTTCTTCAAAGGCTGCAAAATCTCCAATCAAGGAGAAGAAAAGAAAGGCAGAAGAACCATCTTCTCATGTCTCTAAGAAGAAAGCCGCCATTGACTCTTCAGAAAGGGTCACTACCCGATCACAGTCTCGACAACAGGCTGAGTCAGCTCACAGAGAGGAAGCGACGACTCCCACCTCAATCCAAAAATAGACACAAGTTGTAGACGAAGAGAGCCCTGAAGAGCCTCTACGTAGGAAGAAAATAGCTTTCAGAAAGAAAGCAAACACTCTTCCGATACCCCTCCGCACATCGGCCTTGGCTAGTGCTGCCGCTGGGGTTAGGATGTCTTCTCCTACACCTCCTCCTGAGCCTGAGCAGGTGATAGACACACGAGAAGGAACTGCAGGCGGAGAGACTACGGAGACAAGAGATGAGGCTACGAAAGCAAGAGAAAGAACTGTAGCTCTAATTACAATCAATGAGTCAGAATCGTATCTTACAATGAGAGCAGCTGATCCTCTAGTTTTACCGAGTTTGCGTCGTGCTGAGGAAGATCGACTAATGATCGAAGCTCTGGATGGATGTGACTTTGGCTTCCATGACGAAGATCCAGTCGATACAACTGATGATGAGGAAGCACAAGAAGAGGCAGCAGATGACGAGAAAACACCGGCAGAAGATGTTAACATAATTTCGGAAGAGGATGCTGCTGACCAGGCATCACAGGAGAAGAATGTTGCTAATGAAGTAGCACCGGGAGAAGCTATTGTCACCGATCCAAAAGATCAAAGAGGTATTGATTGCTTTTTGATAATCTTCATTTATAGATCAAATGACTGATGTTTTAACCTTCATCCATGCAGAAATCCAACCTCCTAAAGTTCTTCTGGCAGGCACTGACATGGTCCAGACAGAGGTGATAGCCAGTGGCAGCTGTCATCTATCAGGTGGTTCCGAAGCAGGAAGTAGTCAGGCAGTAATGTCTGAAACTACTTCTGCGAGGCTCCAGCCTGTTTCACTAAATGACAATCTTGTCACCAAACCAAGCGTTGGTAAGTTGCCTTCATTTTGATCTTTTTGATAGTCCTTAGTGACATCAAACTGATGATGTTCATTTGATTTTGCAGAAGAACATCCGGGAGGGGCAACCAGCTCCACCATGGTTCCCATGTCAAAAGAGGCTACGGCCAATGTTTGAGATGCTGAACTTCCACCTTCGCAAGCATCTGCTGCCGAAGCTTCTATAGGAGTAGTTGCCACACCTAGTGCAGTGGCTACCAACAAATTTGTAGTTGGTTCCTTCACCAATTTCTTTTTCACTTCATTAGGACCTTTATTAAAAAGGACAATGGAAAAAGAAACTGTTGGTTTCAATACTGTCAGGGATCCAACTTCCTACCTGATTGGAGGCATCCGAGATCAGGGTGATGAGGCTCAGACCGCTTATCTTGAACATGTGTTGGATGAGTTGGAAGAATCAATCAAGATTTACAAAGACCTTAATCGAGGGGAAGTAGAGCCGCTCGTGACTGCCGAATTCAAGAGAATGGTTCAAGAAGCTGAGGTCTCGAAAGCTGATTTTAAGAATTTCTTGGACACTTTCGTCGCAAAATCTTCAGAGTTTGATTCTCAGCTCAATATAGTAGCATCTACTGCTGGAGAAAAGGAGAAGAAGGTTGCTGATTTGAAGGCAGAGTTCGTTCGACTTCAAGAGGAGTTGAGACCCGTTCAACTTGCTATTGAAGAAGAGACCACACAGCATCAGGCCGCAGTTCAGCAACTGGATGTTCTGACCCATAAGAAGAATAAATTCGTCAAGTTTTATCAGGATGAAACTGCTCGCCGATTAGTCACCTTGCCAACATTCGATGCTGAATCTGGAATGGCAGAGGCTAGGAGACGAGTGCTAGATTCTCGTGATGAACGGCTCCAAATTTTGAAGCAACAGATTGCTGATCTTATGACCCCTCCGGCTGAATGAAAGAAAACTTTTTGTATTTTCTTCCTTGCAATATGTCTTTTAGTAATATCTTTCACCTTTATCAATGAATCAATAAAAAGCTATTATTTTGTGGCTCTATTATTTGTTACATATCCTGTTACGGATATAAATAATTGTGATAGAAAATATATGCAAAGGTTCAGGACATGATATATTTCGTGATTTAGAAAATAATTATATTTCTTATATCTGCTCAGAGGTAATGTGGACATGGCAGAATATAATTTTTTGAATATCATTATTTCGATAGACAACTTAATCAGAGGTAGTCAATACGTAACAAGTTATTGATATGGATGAACGGATGAGTCGTCAAAATAAATAAACGAAATGAATCATCGGGATGAACGGATGAACCGTTAATTGGATGGAGCGAACGGGTGAACCGTGGGATGAATGGAATGAACGGATGAGCCGTCGGATGAATGGAATGAACGGATGAACCGTCGGATGAATGGAATGAACGGATGAACCGTCGGATGAATGGAATGAACGGATAAACCGTCGTAATAATGGAATGAATGTTGTGAAGAACACGTCGCTTTGGTTCTCGTAATAGACTATCTCAAGAATCTCTGCCTATAAATAGAACAAAAATTTAGATGGAATGATCAGTTTCAATTTTAACACAAAATGTCGTCTGAAGATGCATCCAAGAAGGCTGAGATCGTCCCAAAGATCGACGAAGTCGCTGAGGAACGTCCAGCCGAGCCAACCCAGCCAAAGCAGACGGAGGCGGACGAAGGTTCGTCTGCATCCAAGCCACCACAGGATATCTTGGACTTCCTAGTTGAGCCAGAAAAGACTGAAGAATAGGAGGCTATGAGGATGGCCGCTTGCGCATTTCTAGTGAAATCGAGCAAGGATGTCTTCGGCTCTTTTGCCGACTATATTTTTGAAAAGGACGGCAGTGGTCCTCGTCCTGTCTTTAAAAAGGACGATAGTGATTCTCGTCCTTGATATCATGTAATATCGTTTATGTTGAAATAAAAGAAAATATTTATAAATTGTCTTGTAATATTTACAAGAAATCTCTTTTGCATTTATACATAGTACTTTTTAAGGAATTTGCCATTGATAGGCATCATCGCAACTCGACCGTCCAGCTCTGTGAGTTGATAGGCTCCATTTGAGAAGACTTTACTCACGATATAAGGCCCTTTCCATTTTGCATCAAACTTGCCTTTGCTCATGTGAGTCATAGTCATAGGACGTCTGACTGTTAGAACAAGTTCTCCTTTCTGAAAGGCTCTGACTTTAACTTTGCGGTTAAAAGCCTTCAAAATACGGGCTTGATACAACTCAATATGTCGTTGAGCCAATAGCCGCTTCTCGTCAAGCGTCTCCAATTCTTGAAGTCGAAGAAGATCATTGTTCTCTGTAGTAAGTTCGTTAACAATGGCAATTCTCAAAGATGGAATTTGAAGTTCCAGAGGTAGAACTGTTTCACAACCGTATACCAGAGAGAAAGGTGTACAGCCTGTGGGGTTACGGACCGTAGTACAGTAGGCCCATAGACATTCTTCAAGCTTTTTACTCCAGTTCCGTTTGTTAGTAGACACAAACTTCTTAAGGAGCTTAATAATAGTCTTGTTGAAGGCTTCAGCCAAGCCATTAGCAGCAGGGTTGTAAGCTGTAGAGGCGACATTGTCAATCCGATGATCGTCACAGAACCTGGTGAACTTTTGATTGATAAACTGAGGTCCATTATCGTGAATGATTCGTCGAGGTACACCAAATCTGTAAATAACATGGTGTTTGACAAAGTTGATGACGCTGCTGGTTTTGACTTCAGCCAAAGGTATAGCTTCGGCCCACTTGGAGAAATAATCCATTATTGCTAGTATAAAACGATATCCCTTAGAAGAAGGAGGATTGATGGAACCTATAATATCCATGCCCCAAGCTTTAAAAGGCCAAGAAGCAGCAGTCGGATGAAGGAATTCCGACGGTTGATGGATGAAATCTGTATGGATTTGATAGGCTCGACATTTCCTTACATATTCGATGGCATCAGATACCATAGAGGGCCAGTAGTAACCCATTCGTCGGATACGATCCTGTAACTTAGGGCCGGGTTGATGTGCTCCGCAGACACCGTCATGAACTTCACGCAATACCTGCTTCGCTTCATCACCAGCAAGACAGCGCAAAAGTAGACCATCATAAGTCCGTCGATAGATAGTCTTGGTGGTCTGATTATAGTAGAATCGCAGATATCGTCGACGAATACTCGTAGCCTCCTTAGGATCTTCAGGAAGTATATCATGAACTACGAAGTCGATGAAAGGAGCTCTCCAATCTTCGTTGATAACATTGACTTCGGCAAAGTTACTGAACTCAATGTTACGATTGTTTTCAATACAGAACAACCCTTTGTTGGAAAAAACAACCACTTGTTGTCTTTTGACGGGAATTGCTAAGACTGCTGCGAGATTAGCTAAAGCATATGCCTCAGTGTTGCAAGCTCGTCGGACATATTCAATAAAGAAAGCCATGAATGATGTAGCCATGTAAATTGCTGCTTCATGATAGGGTACTAGATCTTGATGGCGAACTTCGTATGTTCCTCTAACCTGATTGACAACCAGTTTAGAATCACCATAGACTTCAAGATATTCAACCTCCAATCGTTTAGCTAACTGGAGTCCAATAAACAAGGCATTATATTCAGCCACATTGTTAGAGCACGGCTGATCTAAGGAATAAGTTCTTTGGATAGCTAATCCTTTGGAGAGACTAGAACAATTCTAACTCCTGCAACAATGGTCCCATTTGGTCCAATCTGGGATACTCCGTCAAAGAACAGATGCCAGGTAGGAAATTCTTCAGAGATCATATTTGATTCCAATGTTTTGTTTGGAATTTCGTCATAAAGCTTAGATGTCTCCGGAACAGGATGAGCTGCTAAAAAGTCAGCCAGTGCTTGACCCTTAACAGACTTTTGCGAAACATAAACCATGTCATATTGGGCTAGCAGAATGGCCCATGTAGCCAGTCGAGAATTGAGTGTGCTGGGCTTCTTCATCAGTACCCGAAGAGGATTAACTCGGGAAATGACGTGAATGGTTTGGCCAATGATATAATACCGAGTCTTTTGAACAGCGAACATAAGAGCTAGGCATTCTTTCTCAACCGGACTATAACGATGTTCAGCACCAATCAAAGTACGACTAAGATAGTAGATAGCTTGTTTATGGCCTTCTTTGTTCTTCTGGGCAAGTAAAGCACCCAACGAATGATCCATAGCACGGACATACATTAAGAATGGTATGCCTGAAATTGGTGGCACCAAGACTGGCGGGTTCATCAGATACTGCTTTATATCATCAAATGCTTGTTGACATTCTTCGGTCCAAACGAAAGATACACCCTTCTTCATTAACTGAGTAAACGGTCTGCAGCGTCCAGACAGATTTAAAATGAACCTCCTGATGTACGCAAGTCGACCTTGGAATCCTCGTAGCTCTTTTAAGTTGCGTGGAGGACGTATCTCTTGAATGACTTTGATCTTCTCAGAATCTACGTGTATACCTTTAGAGGTAATGACGAAGCCAAAAAATTTACCACTAGAGATACCTAAGAATGACTTTGTGGAATTCATTTTTAGTTGATGTTGGCGCATTAGATTGAAGATAGTTCTTAAATCTTGGATGTGATCTTCCTTTAGATGACTCTTGACAGCAATATCGTCGATGTAGCATTCGACAGTCTTGCGCAGATGATCTCGAAAGATGGTACTCATAGCTCGTTGGTAAGTTGCACCAGCATTCTTGAGACCAAATGGCATCACAGTGTAGCAGTAGACTCCGCGAGGAGTGCAGAAAGAGGTATGTTTTTCATCTTCAGGATTCATCCGAATCTGATTGTATCCAGAAAATCCATCCATGAAGGATATCCTTTCGAACCCATAAGTGTTGTCGATCATGACATCTGTAATAGGAAGAGGAAACTCATCTTTTGGACAAGTTTCATTAAGATCCCGAAAGTCGATGCAAACTCGAACTTTGCTAATTTTTTTCAAGACTGGGACAACGTTGGCTACCCAATCAGGATGTTGTTCTTCTCGAATAAAGCCACAAGCTATGAGCTTTTTGACTTGATTATCAATTACATCCATCATTTCTGGCTTGAATCGCCTTTGCTGCTGTTTGACTGGCTCTGTATTAGGCAAAATATTCAGTTTATGAGTAGCAACTTTGGGATCTAAACCTGGCATGTCTTCATAATTCCAAGCAAAGACATCAATGTATTCTCGAATAAGAAGAATTAATTCTTGCCTATCCGCCTCTAGGAGGTTCTTGCTGATGAATATTGGACGAGGTGACCCATTTTCTCCTACATCAATTTGAACCAATTGATCTTCGGTAGGAGGTTTCTGTTGTTCAAATCTGATTTCCTATTGGGTATCCATTCGTTGAACCCAAGGATCTGTTTCGGGATTTTCTTCGATATCCTCATCATAACCTTCTGGGAGTTCAGCGGAGACCATGTTAGAAGATATGATCAATCGATGAACTTGACCAATGCTGGTGTCAGAATCCCATGATCTGGAATCAGAAGAGTTAGAGCGCTCCTCATTATCAGATTCGGAGACTTCTGGAGATAAGACCGGAGGTGAAGTATATCCGAGATCTCTTTACGTCCTGCTGTAGTACATTTCTGATTTTCCTTTCGGAACAGCCGTACGGATAGGAGTTCGTCTATCTTTACCATAATTAAGGCCATTCTTGAAGTCATAACCCATCTTTCGGATGATGTCTTTTGATTGTTGACTATAACGACGGAGTTGGAGACGTCCCATATCATTACTTTTGCTATCATCCGTATAGCTGAATTTTTGTTCTGGCCCTTTACTAAAAAGTATTGGACTCTCGCCTCTCTTTCGAGAAGGAACAACAAAATATGAGTCATCTGGATGTTCAAATAAGACCTCTGTCTGAAGGGATTGTACGACCCCTATTTTAAATGATTGAAAGCTGTCTAACATATCCAAATAATATTTAGTATGATAAATGACATCAGTATACTGGAAAGAAGATACTTTTTCATTGATTTGTACATCCGTATTTACAACAAGACCATTAGCCTTAACAGGCTTGGTCAGATCGATTACAAAGGGAGGAGAAGAAGAGCAAGGAGGTTTAGACTTGTCGCGACGAAGGTCGATAACAAGTGGCTCAGAGGAGGTGAGCTTCCTTTTATCCTTATTATGACGGAGGTTGATAACAAGTGGCTCAGAAGAGGTGAGCTCCCTTTTATCCTTGATACAATGTAAGTCGATAACCAGTGGCTCAGAAGAGGTGAGCTCCCTTTGACCTTGATTATCACCAGTTGATTGCTTCTGGGCCGGCAGGTGAATAACCAGTGGTTTGGAGGATTGGGGATGAGAGACACGCCCTTTGACAGGTATGATGAGAGTGTCATTGGACACTGCTTCTTGTTCTTCTTCAACATCCATGGCCAGTACTACCTTTATAAACTCTTCTTTGTACATGCGAGCGTCGTTGCAATATGCTTCAACGCCTTTAAAAGGGTAGAGATCTGCAACTTCTTTTTGGACCTCTCCTTTGTCATCAACGTACTTGAAGTATTGATGGAGAGTAGAAGGAACAATATTGTGTTCATGAATGAATGGTCTCCCAAGAAGAGCATTGTAAGAGCAACCATGGTTATCTATGATGTAGAAGGTCACCTTCGTGTGAAGATTGCCAATTTGGAGTTTTAAGCGTATCTTGCCTAAAGGTTCACTCCTTCCCTGGTTGAATCCCAGGATGGTGGTGATAGTGCCAGAGAGGCTATGCACTGGAATCTTTAGAGCATCTAACATTGTCTTCGGCATGATACTAAGTGCTAACCCTGGGTCTATCAGAATACGATCGACCTTCGTGGTGTCGACATATCCTGTAAAGTAAAGAGGACGGTCATGTCGATTGTCATCCAACAACATGTCATCTTGTATGAAGGTAATGTTTGGAATTAATTCTAGCACACTATGACAGTGGAGACAAGAGACGGGTTCTGATTCAGGTTTCTTGAGAAGGGTTAGACAAGTTTCTGCCTGCATCAAAGCCTCACTCAGTGTTTCTCGAGTCTCTTTAGAGAGGCGTAAGAGCTCGAGATGGATAGCCTGGCCGGTGTGTTGGCCAATTGAGCCAATATGTCAAAGTTGTACGGCTTCTCAAGTCTAGAAGGGGAAGACTTCTTCAAAACTTTGTCGAAGCGGACTTGTTGTTTGCCTTTGTCGGCTGCTGTCGGTTTAGGAGGAGTTGGCTCCATAACCGGTAATAATGTAGAAGGGATGTCCTCCGTAGAGACAGGCTGCATTAGAACAGCCTCAGAAGATGAAGCAGGATTCTTCTGAGTTTCGAGATGCTCCCGTAGATAGGTTTTCCCTGACCTGGTGCCCAATAGGATCTCTTCTTCAACTATGGGGTCAAAAGACACCATATTGCAACTCTTTGTCTTGTCCTTAGAGCGTTCTTTTTGCTTGGAGGAAGAAGGAACTTCAAAATTCGAAACAAGATCAGGATGGATCCACATGATCTCGCCATTATCAAAGGATAAGGGGACAAGACCTTCACTTCGTGGAGAAGGCAGATTCTCAATCTCCAGAGTGGCCCTGGGAATGGGGATTATGCCATTCTGCACTACTTGTAGCGGAAAATCATCAAACTGTACAGAAATCATATTTACCGTAACAGTCTTTTCATCCTGTTGGAGAGTGATGACACCGGCGTTGACCAACTCTTGAATCTTGCCTTTGAGCACATAGTATGCCCGAGTAGGATGCCCTATGAACCTGTGATAAACACAATACTTAGGGTGGTCAGTTTTACCGACTTCGTCAGGCATCTTCGAGTCAGGGAGTTGCAATTTATTGCTTTTAAGCAAACAGTCGAAGATGCTCGCTGTATCATTTTCATCAAAGGAATACTCTACTTTTGGGCGAGGTTCCTTTGGTGGAGGTACAGAAGGAGCAGAGGTTGACGTGGGTTGAGCCACGTTAACGGCCAAAGATTCCTTGCTCTTGAGGTTGATGTTTAAGGTTTCTTTGTCCTTGCGGTTATTCTGGCGATTACCGCTACCGGATGCAGAAGGCTCATCTCGATCAGGGTTAGACATGTGTACCCCCAACTGTTTGAACTTCTCAGCGCTAACTTCAGCTGCTTTAGCATTGACGATGAATGATGGCCAATCCTGGAACTGTGTTGACCCCGTCCGCATACTGATGATAGGCAACAAGTTTGACTTACAAGTGTCTATTGTTACAACAGATGGAGTTCTGGGAGGCATTTTGAGTGCTTCTCGGCGGAATCGTTCAATAAAACTCTCAGTAGTTTCATTATGTCTTTGCTTGATCTTGTTGAGGGCGGATATAGTCATATCGTTGATACCCTCGTAGAATCGTTCCAGGAACATCTGCTTGAGCCTGACAAATGAAGTGATAGAGCCGTCAGGCAGACTGCGGTACCAATCGTATGCTGTGCCGGCTAAACAGTCGACAAAGACTCTAGTAAAAAAAGCATCGCTTGGCTGGAACTGGACAGTCATTACCTCAAAATGGTTAATAAACTGACTCGGAGAAGTACTGCCGTCAAACAGCGTGGTCGTAGGAATCTTGTACTTTGGAGGGAATGGGACTTCCTTCCATTCAACCGGATAAGGTTGTTTGATCTCCAGCCTCTGTAGACCATCTTTCTCTTTGAAGGCCTCGAACTGAGTATGAAGAAGTTTTATAGCCTCATTGGCATCTCCTGAGGATGGAGCAATAAAGGGCTGGCTTACCGTGTTAGGAGGAGGAACAACATGGTAAGCACTACCCACAGCCCCTGAATGACTGGGTGTAACTTGAATAGGTATTGAGGCTACTTGATGAGACGGTACCTCCAGACCTGCATTGACAGGTACCGATGATGCTATAATCTCGGGATTTACAGCAAGTGCAGTCGGTGATACTGTATGTTGAGCTACAATGACGGCATGCATATTTGTGATCATTTCAGCCATGGACTTCAATTTGTCTTCCAGTGCGGCTATTCGTTGCTCTTGACTTGCCGAACTAGAAGCGTCTGGATCTTCAGTAACAACATAGGCTGACACTTCTCTGGGTACAGTAGAAGACACTGTCTGCTCAGAGCTTTTGTTATATGCATCATAATCAGAGAAAGAATCATCCCCTGAGTGAGAAATAGAGAAATAACTAGAGGGATATTGGAGAAGATTCCTATGACCGACTGTGTCTCGACTTCGGGATCGGGTGTGTCGGAATACCCCTTCAGAAGATTCATGGAGTAAATCTAGATATCTTTGACTGGGCTTGCGGGGCTTGTCGTGCTTTGAACACTTCTTACCCCCAGTGTCTCTAGAAGCCATATTTACAGAGGCATAAAGCACCTTGTCTTTGTCTTCTGACATTGGTTCAGAAGTTAGACGATCGAAGACAGATCGTTTTGTTGTTTGGCAACAACACTTGATAACTACCTTGTGATTACAATGGTGTTCCGATGGTTGGATTGGAGGTGTTGAAGTGTTGTTCCGCTTCTGCTTGAGGTGTTTCCGGAGATCGAAAACAATGACGGGACGAGAAGAAGTTAAAGGGATATATTCTTTGACGACATTCGAAACATGATTTCAATTTTTTAGATGCTTTGTCCCATGAGTATACAGAGAAGTACTCAACTCGTTGGCATAGGTGTCAGGATTTTTCCTCCTGGAAGTTTGCTTCTGATGTAATTTCACCTTCGGCATTGGTTGTTTGCGTTTATTGAGATAAGTCCGTAAATCGACAAATTCACCCCCAGGGGCCTCCGTCTGAGACACCAAAAATTTCCTCTACTTTGATCGGGATATCCAAAGAGTTGGGAGATCTAGGAAGTGTGCTACTGGAGTAGGCAAGATGCCTCTCTGATCAATATTCTTCTCTTTAGCAGGAAGAGAAGAACTCTTGTTTGAGAGAGTTTTTGTATTGTTTGGTGCCGAGGCATGTTCAGATGGATCTTTCGAGGTAAAAACCGAAGAAGACTGGAAAAAGACCAAAGGGCCTTTTTCTTTATTTTGTGAACAAGGGTTGGCCAAAGAGCGTTTCCCTCTGTTGTTTTCCAGGTTTTGGACTACGGAAGATTGAGAAAAGACCAAAGGGTCTTTCCATTTGTTCTGAGACGAAGGAGGAATAGTCAAAAGACTACCCCCTATGGGTTGCGCCAGTACAACAGGAGGCTTTGGAAGGGGGCAGAGCCTTTCCCTTTGTTATTAGAAGAGGGAAGAATAGTCAAAGGACTATCCCCTTTGGGTTGCGCAGGAACAGAAGAGGCAACAACTTGCCCTCTGGAGGAGATGACAGATGGCTCCTTAGCCATGGAACCAGCAGGGGGTGCAACCTGTGCTCTGGAAGAAGCAGCAAGTGAAGCCTTGGCTACAGAGGGCTTAAGTTGCACTCTGGTTGAAGAGGTAGTGGATTGCGCAGGAGGGAAAGAGGCCGCCAACTGCGCCAGAGGGAGAGGAGTCTTGGACTTTGCCATAGCAGCATAAGTCGTAGATTGTGCTATGACAAGAGGAGTAGCGCGCTGCGCTTGGACCACATGAGCTGTAGATTGCGCTTTGGCGGAGTGGGTGGTGAACTGCGCAAGTGCAGAAGTGGCCACTGGTTCTCTGTCAGAAGAGACAGCAGGCTGCACAGAGGACTTCGGGGTCCACACTGAATGGACCTTGCTCTTGGCAGAGGTCACAGTGCGCCGAGTAGCCCCAGAATTGATCATTGCTTCGTAGGCGGTCTGGTTGACCTTCACAACCAGTGTCTTCTGCGTCTTTCCGATAGACGCAATGTCACATTGAGTTGTCACTTCCTCGTCGGAGGAAAAAGTCGTCCCCAGCAGAGTCGCCATTTTGTTTGCAAAAACAAAAGTTTTATTTCACAAACTTTAAAGAATAGTACAAAAGTACAATAAATTCTGGGAAAGTACAACTTTAGGAATCCGATCTGAAGACGATCGCTTTATTCCTTAGACTATGTGAACTTTGAAGACGATAGACTCTGAAGAATACAGCAGCACTTGGACAAGAACTCCTGATCTCTGATGATCTCGAAAATGATCTCATGTCTTTAATGAAGAACTTGAAACTCTATTTATAGAGTTCTAGAAATAACTGTTTTGTAGTTATTCTAGATTGCACACAATAGACTGCACCAGTGACAGACTGCGCAGGCTGTAAACTGCGCTGGCCTTTGGACAGTTGCTCGATCGTGGGCTAACTGTATTTAGACACGTGGCATTGTTTGATTAAAATGTGCTTGGTCGTGTACAGGCGGTTGCCACGTGGCGAGCAATTGATGGCATGTAAGCCACGTAATAAATGTCAGTTATCTTCAAAAAGCTTGATGGATCGTGCCACTTGAATAACGCTAGCTTCAGACTGCGTCCAGCTCTGATCAATAGCTTGCGCTGGGATTTGGGCAACTGGATCGCGCTAGGATTTGGACAGCTGGACCGCGCTGGGATTTAGACAACTGGACCGCGCTGGGATTTAGACAGCTGGACCGCACTAGGATTTGGACAGCTGGACCGTGCTAGGATTTGGACAGCTGTCCTAGAATGCAGCGCGACACGGGAAACGAGCAGACTCCTTGCTTTTTGGGCTGTCAGACTGTCAGTATATTTGATTTTCTTGTCAGGTAATGATGGCTTTGCCATATCAGCATAGCGCGCTCGGGCAGTGGTGCGGTTCAGTCTCGTGCGGTTGATTTTTGGTGCTGTTCATGTTAGCTTAGTTCATTAATGGATGCGCAGTTTGGACTTCTGTGTACTATTTGATGGGTGCAACTTGATTTTTAGGACTTACACCAGGTCCTCAGAGGGACGTAAAAAAATACAGGAAGAACATGCCATATAAATACTGAATATAAAATATGCCACAATCAAAGAAAGTGATAAGACATAAATAAGGTAACCTAACTGTACTAAAGTGATCATGTAGTTGAGAAACAATCCTTTCGACGTATGAGCCCTGGCTGTAAATGGGATCGATATAGTCCCCATATAGGGCACCAGGTGTTTGCAAAAACAAAAGTTTTATTAAAAATTAAAAAAAGAAGTACAAGAGTACAATAATTTCTGGGGAAGAATAACTGTAGAAATCTGATCAGAAGACGATCACTTTATCCCTTGGACTATGTGAACTTGAAGACTAGAGCCTCTGGAGAATACAGCAGCAATTTTGTAAGGGTACTTGATCTCTATGATTGATCCTTCAATAATGATTGGAAACTCTATTTGTAGAGTTCTAGAAATAATTGTTTTAGCAGTTATTCTGATGTGCGCGATGCTGGATTACGCCATATTGGGTTACGCTGACCTTATGTTGCGCTAACTTCCATTCAATGAATCAATCGTGCACTAACTGTATTTAGACGCATGGTATCATATGATTGAGATACGTATGGTCGTGTACAGAATAGTGGACACGTTTTGAGAGATTAGTGGCATGTGCGCCACATTATCCTGCTTTAGAAAATGAAAATTGTTTCAACTTCATCGGGTTGCGCGAGCGTCAGTCAACAAGTTAAACTGCGCCTGATTGGATTGCGCCTAGACACGTGGCAGCTTTTTGAGAAGAAGTCGTTCAGATTGTGCCTAGACGCAACTAAGAGATTTGTTTAGATTGTGCCTAGGCGCAACTCACAGGATGTGTAGGACAGTTGTCCATTTAATCTCCTCGAGCGGCACGTTTTGAGGAATTCGAAAAGATTTCCTTCGTACACTATGCTGTCAGTTGTCAGTTTTGTCAAGCGATGATGGCAATTGAATGTCAGATGCCACGTAGACTTTAGCGCAAAATGACTGGGGCGCAGTCTGATATGTGGTGCAACCTGACCAGGGGTACAGTTTGATCTCTGAGCTTCAGAATAATGGCACAGCTTGATTTTTAGGGCACAACTTAATTGCTGAGTAGTAAATACATTGCACAACTTGATTTTTAGGCCCTACAAGACCTCCTTCAAAGTTTTCGAAACTTAAAAATATTTCAAAGTTTTGAAATACTTTGAATTATGAATTTTACCGAGTCAAGTTGCGCCAGTCTCGTGCAGTCTGTTGCGCAATTGGGGGTGACTGTTAGGATTCTGTCTTTTTAGGTTATATATAACCCCTGATTAGCCGACTCAAATTCTTTACTTCTGTTTTAATCCTCTTGATAAAATTCTTCGAGCTCTTGCCTTCTTCTTTTCGACTATCTCCTCGTCGTAATTGCCTCCAAAAAGACTGTCGCCAATAAAGGGAAAGCCGTCGCCACCTCCTCGACCCATGTCCCGGCGGCTCGTGTACCACAGTATGTGCTGCCTTCCTCTCGACGAGAGACGGCCAACCCTATACTGGAAGGTGATTAAGGACGACCACTGGAACATGTTCAGTCTTCATTTTGACTTGCGCCCCTCTTCTTAGAGCATGGCGCATCACAAACTTTGTGCCACCCCTTTTTAAGGTGTAGTTGCTTCAACACTGTTCGTTCTTACGAATTGTGTTTACCCATGCTGTTTGCGCAACTTAGCATTTCACGTAATCGAAAATATTGCAAAACTAAGTTAAAGCACAACTCAGTATGTGGCACAACCTATGATGTTGCGCAACCTGAGTCTTCGCGTAATATAGTATGTGGTGCAACTCAGAATATCTGTGTGACTCAGTAATTTGTACAAGTCGTACACTTTTGTTTGCTTCTAATTTTGTTTTGTTTATGTATCTCTTTGCAGTTAATCTCAGGGAAGACCCAAATGCAGAAAGATTTGCTTCAACCTTCAATGTCCCGGAGTATAAGGAGAATTTGTCTCATATCACTTTCCCTCAATACGACGGTCCTAAAGCACTTAGGACTCTGCTCATTAATCAAGATAATCAAACTCTATTGAACTTAATGAACGGTGAACCCCTTCAGAGCCTGGATACTGTAGTCTACAAGAAACCTGTCTTTTTATTCGGAGATGCCATCAAAAAGACCTCTCAGGCCAAAGCAAGAAAAGAGATGAGAACCTTCTTAAAGGAGGACAAAGCCATATACTTAACAGAAATATCAAAATCTATGGCATTATCCCAGTATGCTTTTGCCAGTTATCCTAGAAGGATGTTATGGGATCTGACTCCTCTTCAGCAAGCGAGAATCGGCAAAATCTGTTATAAATTTGGTCCGAGGAATATGGACCTTTTTTACAGTACCTCTGAAAAATATAGTACATATTTAAGAGGTTTAAGGCCGAGCTGCATTCCTCCCGAGGATTCTTCCCTGCTCCTTCCGGTCAGAATACCTATTTTTGCAAATACATTTGCAAAAGTTGAAGGAAGATATCCAGACCGTGCTAAGCGTCTGACAGGTCTAGTTAATCCAGACATGAAGCGTTAGTGCAGTTTGTGTATCTGGATTTTAGAGGAATTCAAGGACCAGCTCCTCAATTTGGGTCTCTACAATGCCATATGTACTATAGTATATGTTATTCGCCCAAATGCACATATGTTTTTGGCTCTGGTAGAAAGATATAATGAAAGTACTGGGACTTTCATGACTCCCCATGGAGAAATGGGATTTGCTCTTAATGAGATGGAGTATCTGTCTCGTCTACCAATGGGTGACAATCCCTACGAAGAATATGTGCCTACCAACGATGAATTGGATGCCATGGCAAAGGAGAACCCACAAATGATCGCAGTTTTCCAAGAACTACTGTGTCATTACCAAATCTGTTCGCTCCATAACAAAAGCGCAACCGCAGGAACTTGTTACACCACCAAGTGGATGTCGTATCTTTTCTTGGGCCATGCACGAGAGGACAAACCGCTGGAAAGTCAAGCGTGTGATCCTCGTTTGTTTGAGCCCTTTGATAGAAACGACATGCAATATCTGATGGAGCAGTATGACCACGGGGATGTCACACTAAAAGAGGATGTACCTCCCTTCAAGGCCGGTGACACTCTTGAGAGCTATCTTAGACAAGGTTATAGACATGTCTCTAGAAGCCCAATTACGGATTTTCTATCTTTATAGCTACGGCGCTTTATAGTTCCGGAAGCCAGTGCTGTTGACCAATTCCATCGAGGCGTGTTGTTTGCTGCAACTGGTCTTGTCTTCAAATATAAGATGGATCTTTTATCGGCTATGGTGTGCCGCCTGAACGCAGGACTGCGTTCTTTTGTACAGACTATGCTGCATGATAAGGATGCTCGGTCGGATTTTCCTCGCACTGAAATGCCATATACTTATTTGTTCGGATGTTTATTGCTACACCATCCTTGTTTGATGAACCGTGACATGGGAGCTGTTGATGGAGACTTCATCGGGCGCTTCTCTAATGCTCACTGGCAATATACTGCTCTTTCAGAGTACAGATTTGCCTTAAACCGTGGATTAGGATGGAGTTTTCAATGTGTTGGACCTCCTCCAGGGTATGAAACTATGCCTCCACAAAAGATGGATTTACCTGAAGAAACACTCCGTTTAAGCCCAAACATCTTTTCATGGCTTAAGGCGATCCGGCCCTCTCACTTGGTCTATAGATTTGAAGAAGAATGCTATTTGGAACCGTACTTGCCGAGTCAATTTGCACGGCAGTTCAGATATGATCAGCTTCATGTAGGTAATGCAACCACTTGCTTACAAGCCAAGGGTTATCTCATTGATGGGGCTAGGGCTTGGAGTTATTACAACGCCCGGGGCACAAAAGCTATCTTTTCTATGCCTTATCATCTTCCACATAGCCTGCGTATGTTATATTCATACGCAAATTTCTACACTTCAGCAAATATATTCGCTGAAAACGTTCATCCTGCGCATAGCTTCGCAACTTAAAAGAGATTTAAACAGGGAAAACGAACTCTTCAGTCTTTTCGGAATGTAGAAGACAAAGATCCTGTCGATGTACCTCTGGAGGCGTCAATTTTAATGAACTATGCAGATCGAGTTCAAGATCCTTTAGACATATCCATAAAGGTACGGAAAGAAAAATCCCCTGTTAAGGGTTTGAAGAAGAGAAAGACTAAGGAGACGACGGCCTCTCCTCGGCAAGATAATACATCCAATTCTCCAAGAGCCCCGGAGAAGAAGAAGAAAAGAAAATCACTGGTTATCAATGAGCCAGTGACTACGAGAACAACTCGTTCTCAATCAAAACAGATGCTTCTTAGTTCTTCCTCTGGAGAGAAGGATATCACTCCTTCTTCTGTTCGAAAGTCGAGGAAAATCATAGAGGGAGGAACTTCTACTTCTTTAATTGATACAGAGAGTGATCGCTATGGAGTTGCTACAGAGCCAGACGCATCAATACCCAAAGAAGTCAGAAAGAAATTGATAATTACTGAAAAAGAACCATCTCAAGAAGGTAATATCGAAATTACGACATATCCTCATATGTTAATTCTTTCATCAAAGATATATATATCTAAATTTATCTTTCTTATATTGGTTACTTCAACAGATGTCCAGCCTCCTGTTATTACCATAACAGTAAATGTTCCCGCCAACGTACTTGCTGCGACAGGGATAACAATTCCATCTCCAACTCCTCTGAGCCCAAAAGCCTCCTCTCCAAAGCAGGATTTGCCTCCACAAGATACTCCACAAGCTCAAGTATCTACTCATTCAGAAGAGGGAATAATTGACGCATTGACCGATTGCGTTTTTGATGGTGAAACCTATGATGATGATTGGAATAACATCACTAAAGAAAAACAAACTTTAGTGAGTGTACCATTATCACAAGAACTCCCAGTTGATGAAGATCTTTCAGCTGTTGAAGACGAGGAGGATACGGTTAATTATGAGGAACATATCAATCCTCCTGAGGTTAATGAACCCATGGTCACTGAGCAGCCTGAGATGTCTAAGATGGCAGCAGAATTAGTAAATGAAACTCCGGTAACACTGCCACCTCAGACTGAATCAGGAGCTGGCAGTAGTCAAGCTATGTCTACAGAGACTCTGTCGAAGCTTCAGCCCGAGACAGTTAAAGCTGTTGAGACTCCTTGTAATGTGCCCAGCTCAGGTAAATTTCTAAATATGAACAACTTGTCATAGCACCTTTAGCATTATATGTTATTAACATAAATGACATATATGATTTGCAGAAGCACCTGCTGGAACTGTAGCAGGGGAAGGAAGCTCTTCTCATATTAGCGCTCCAGATGAAGTACCTCTACCTGCTGAAGCTGTAAAGACTTTTGCCAACATAGTAGCCACTCCAGGAGCCATGGCAGCTAATAAATTTATGGTGGCCTCTTTCACAAGAGTCTTCTTTACGTCTCTGGGGCCCTTAGTTCATAGAGTTATGGAGAGAGAGGATGTCCCTTTTAGTACCGTTTGAACTCCTACTACATTCTTAATCGAGGGCATCCGTAGTCAAGGAGACGAGGCTCAAGCTTCATTTTTGGAACATATTTTGGATGAACTAGAGGGCTTAATTAAGGCTTACAAGGAGCTGAAAAGAGGAGATATTGAGCCACTAATAAACACGGAATATGAAACTATGGTTCGAGAAGCAGAAATTAGTAAAGCCGATTTTGAAGCATTCCTGCTGGCTTTCACTAAGCAATTCTCCGATTTAGACATTCAAATCTCTGATGCAATTGTTATTGCTGAGAGTCATAAGACTAAGGCTATAGAGGAAGAAGAAAATGCTGCTGATCTGGAAGCCAAAATTGTTCAACTTCAAGCAAAACTCCAGACTGTTAAGCAGATCATAGAATAAAAAAATCACTTGTACCAATCTTCTGTTGATCAGGTGGAGGTTCTGAAGGACCAGAAGAAAGAATTTGAACATCCTGAATCAGGACGAGTTGAAGCCAGGTAGAGAGTGCTAGATTCCCGTGATGAAAGAGTTCAAGTTCTGAAGAAACACATTGCAGAACTTATCACCTATCCTTCGGAGTAAAATGGACAAATTTTGCTGTCTCTTTCTTTTATCACAATGTACTCTTTTTCTTTTCTTGCAAAAAGAAATAATAAAAACTTTTTATGTGGTTCCATTACTTATTGCATATCTTGCTATAGATATAAGTAATAGAATAGAAAATATATTCAGAGATATTGGACATGATATATTTCATGATTTAAAAAATAAAAATATTCATTATATCTGCTCAGAGGTAATGTGGACGTGGCAGAATATAAAGTTTAGTAATACTGTTATTGCAATAGACAACTTTATCAGAGGTAATAAGGACGTGACAAGTTGCTGATGTAAATAATCAGAATTCAGATGTGTAAAGGACGTGAATTCATATTATTTAAAACAAGAGGCAATAAATGCCAAATGAACGATAAGTCAAAGAAAGTGAATGAATGAACAGTCACTTCAATTTTTGAAGAAAAAGATGCTGGCACATTTGATTGAAAATAGTTTTTAAATCTTGGATGAGATCTTCCTTTAGACGACTTTTGACAGCAATATCGTCAACATAGCATTCGACAGTCTTTCGCAAATGATCTCGAAAGATAGTACTCATAGCTCGCTGGTAAGTTGTACCTGCGTTCTTAAGACCGAATGGCATGACTGTATAACAGTATACTCCGCGAGGAGTATGGAATGAAGTATGTTTTTCATCTTCAGGATTCATCCAGATTTAATTATATCCGAAAAATTCATCCATGAAAGAGATTCGCTCGAATCCACATGTATTGTCGATCATGACATCAGTAATCTGGAGAGGGAATTCATCTTTAGGGCAAGCATCATTGAGATCCCGAAAGTCTATGCAAACCCAAACTTTTCCAGTCTTTTTCAAAACTGGTACAATATTGGCCACCCAGTCAGGATGTTGTTCTTCTCTGATAAAACCGCAAGCTATGAGCTTTTTGACTTCATCATCAATTGCATCCAATATTTCAGGCTTGAATCGTCGTTGTTGTTGTTTGGCTGGCTTAGTATTTGGCATAATGTTAAGTTTATGAGTTGCAACTTGAGGATCTAATCCCGGCATATCTTCGTAACTCCAGGCGAAGACATCAATATATTCACGAATAAGGTGAATTAATTCTTGTTTGTCATTCTCGGAGAGATCCTTGCTAATGAAGATTGGTCGTGATACGCCCTCTTCTTCAATATCGATTTGGACTAGTTGATCCTCAGTAGGTGTTTCTCGTTGTTCAAAATAAAGTTCCCACTGATTGTCCATCCTTTGTGCCCAAGGGTCCACTTCAGGAGCTTCTTTAATGTCATCTTCGTCATTTTTTTAGAATTCGGTGGACACCATATTAGAAGATATTGTTATTCGATGAACATGACCAATGCTGGTATCAGAATCCCATGAGATGGAATAAGAAGAATTAGATCGCTCTTCTTCGTCAGATTCGAAAAGCTCTGGAGTCGGAAGTGGTGAAGTATAGCCTAAACCCCACTTCGATTTACTATGAAATTATTGTGATTTTTCTTTTTGAACAGAAATACGAAGGGGAGTTTGTCTTCCTTTACCGCTGTTGAGGCCTGTTCTGAAATCATAACCCATTTTACGGATGATTGCTTTGGCTTGTGGACTATAGCGACGTAGTTGTAGTATTCCTGTATCATCTCTATTATCATTATAGAGCATGACTTTTTGTTCCTCTCTTTTATTAAAAATTATAGGCCTTTCATCTTTCTTTCGAGAAGGAACTAAGAAGTATGATTCTTGTATTGAATCCAATGATACTACATTTTGTAGAGATGATACGACTCTTATTGTAAGTGGTTTAAAGCTATATAGCATATCCAAATAGCATTGAGTATAGTAAGAGACATTAATATACTGCAAAGGAGATGCTTTATTTATTTTTACACCATCATTTACAATAGGACCTTTAGCCTTAGCGGGCTTAGTCAGATTGATGACAAGAGGGGAGAAGAAGAGCGAAAAGGATGAGGGAGCTTTTTACGACGAAGGTCGATTACAAGCGGCTCAGAAGAGGTGAGCTTCCTTTATTCCTGGCTATCACCAATAGGCTGTTTCTCGTGAGAATGAGGATAGATGGTCAGTGGTTTGGAAGACCGAGGACAGGAAGTACGTCCTTTGACAGGAATCACCAGAGTATTATTTGGTATACTTTTCTGTTCTTCATCTGTATCCATTGCCAGTACCACTTTCATGAATTTGTCTTTGTACATGCGAGAATCATTGTAGTATGTTTCAACTCCTTTGAAAGGATTCAGATCTGCAACCTCTTTCTGGACTTCTCCATTACCATCCACATATTTGAAACATTGGTGGAGAGTAGAAGGTACAATATTGTGTTCATGGAGGAATGGTCTTTCTAACAAAGCATTGTATGAGCCGTAATTGTCGATCACATAGAAAGTTACTTTAGTACGAAGATTGCCAATTTGAAGTTTCAGGCGTATCTTTCTTAAAGGTTCACTTCTTCCTTGATTGAACCCCAAGATGGCAGTAATAGTTGTAGAGAGGTTATGCACTGGGATCTTCAAAGAATCTAGCAAAGACTTCGGCATGATACTAAGAGCAGACCCTGGATCAATCAAAATACGATCAACCTTCATGGTATCTACATATCCCGGGAAATAGAGAAGACGATCATGATGATTGTCTTCTAACAACATGTCACCTTGTGTAAAGGAAATATTGGGCATTAGTTCAAATACACTATGGCAATGTGCACAACTGACTGGCTCCTTTTCAGGCTTTTTGAGAAGAGTAATACAAGCATCAACCTGCATTAAAGCTGTCACGACCCGCACCCTAGAGATAGGGGCACGAGACGTGGGTATGTTCAGCCTATGCCGCAGAATCGGCGGTAGAACGCTGTATATAGGGTCTGTAAATACTACGACCAAAACAGATAAATGTACCTGTACAGTATATACACTCCGAATGGAGGTGACATAGCAATACAGTCTCAATCATATAAACAAAACTAAGGTAGATAGCATGGAAGGAACATAGGATAGATAAAAGAAGAAAAATAAGTTCAAATCCACACAAGTCCAATGCTAAACACAAAGTCACAGAGTAAAGAATATAATGTAGTGCTACAGTATGAAAAGTACTAGCTGGCTCGCAGGCCAGGCAAACCTAACTAAACTATACTACTCAGGGTGAGCAAAGTCTAGTGGCTCGACTATTAAGCCACGGTCCAAGTCTAATCCATCTATCCCGTCCCCATAGCAGGTCGGGCAATCAGCCTGTGAATCATCTGTAAAATTGTCAACGGTATCCTGTCAGGAAAATGAGCAAGTACAAACACCAACAGCAGTTCCATGTGAATTGACAAATACTATAAGAGACAGTATAATGAAATACAAGACAAAGATATAGACGACTTGGGAACCATTCGAAAGCCGAGTTACAACCCTTAAACCAAACAAGGACCGGGGTTGTAACTCTTCCTTCGAACATAACTTAGTCTCAAATCATGGTACAGTATAAAGGCAGGTTGAGCATGTGAGTAAACGAAATCATAGCATGGTGAGAAGTACTGGAAGTAAAGCTGAACTGAATATAAGATACGATAATAAATATAAAATATGTTTTGAACTATTAGAGCGATATGTGATCGACTTTTAGGTAAGTGACAAGACAAGTTATCCACTTGGCCCGACAATCCAAGGTGATCTCACGAAAAGTCATGTCGGCCAACCTGGATAACAGGCGCACGAAGGTATCTGCTACACCCTACGTGAGGTGAGGGTAGCGCTAGCAAAATAGTGACAGGAGGCTTTGATCACATAACCCCTAATAATTCCCCCATCCCCGAATAGTATCACGGATCCGGACATGGCACGTTATGGCACGGGATTCCATAAGAGGGTAGCGAGTCCTCTTAGAAATCGGTGTCTATATAAGTACACGAAACACGGAATGTCACATACCAATATACCAAAAAAGTCCAGGAATAACATCTCATGACAGGATCCGACGTATACTAGTCCGTGAGCTATCGTGTCAAGAATCAAGTAAGACACTATAACTGAATCGGATATAGTAAATATCACGACAATGAAAACTATCAGTGAATGTACTCGCCTGTGGTCCTGAGCTGATAAGGTGAACAGACGCTCAGAGCAAATCACAGACCTAAAATGAGGTACTATGAGTTAAACAGGGTTTCATAATGAAAAGAAAACTAATTTAAATCATGATATGCAAGTCTAAGTCAAACTAGGCCAATCTAGGTCAAACCGGGTCAAACTGGGTCATACTAGGTCATACTAGGTTACACTAGGTCTCTGGTAGTCAATCTAAGTCAAACTAGGTCAATCGGGGTCAAAGGTTGACTTACAGTTGACTTTTGGTCAAAAGTCAACCCTGATCAACTCTGGTCAACTCTGGTCAACTCGAGGTCAACCCTAAGTCAAACTAGTCTAATGTTGACCTACAGTTGACTTTCAGTCAACTGGTCAACTCTGGTTTGGTTTCGGTCAAATCTAGTCGCTTAAAGGCTAATTTTGACTCTCGGTTGACTTTTGTTGACTTTTGGTCAAAATGGTCAACCGAAGTCAAAACTAGTCTAGGAGCACTATATTTGATCGTTACCAACCAAGGGAACCAAGTTCTAACCACAACTTAGACTCCAAACTCAAATACCTTATTTCTAGGTAAAACCTATATTACCTTTACCATTTCCTTACTATGTATCATATACCACTCCTTACATTATTCTAGCACTCACCCACACAACTCACTCTCACACAACAAACATATAGGCATAAATAGGATACATGCATATAGGTTCAAGGGACTGAATATGAAAAGATGGGGATTGATCAACAAAACTGGACAGGGTTAAGTGAGACACTCATCCTCAACTGATACCACATGGACTGAAATTTGGATGGTGCTAAGGGGCAAATCTGGACAGCCATGGGCTATACATGGACAGCCAATAGGTGGGTTTGGAGACTGAAATGGACTGTCACTTGGCTGCTATTAAGGACAGCAGGAAGATGGGTTTTTAGGGGACCAAATGGGCTGTGTTAGTGGCAGGTTTTGGGGCTAATATCTGGACTATAATGTGGCAAATGGGGACAGCCAACTAGGCCAAAACTGGACTGTTAAAGGGCTAACAAGGGACAGCCAATTGGGCTGTGTATGGACAGCAAAGTGGGGGTTAAACAGGGGTGTACATTGGTTGAATGAAGGGCAGCATATAGGTGTTTAGGGGTTGTCTTCTAGGGGATGTGTGGGACTGATTTATAGGTGGTAGGGGACAGCAATCAAGGGCAGCAATGGCTGCTGTTCAGTGGGTTATCCCCCCTCCCTTTCACACCCATAAACCCTCTCTAACACTCTCACACCAACTCTCAAACACCACACATACACACACTCTCCATTCCAAACTAACACAACCACATACACACTCCAATACTTGGCCGACCACTCCAATACCCCATTCAAACACAAAAATATACACATTCCCACCATAATATATATCCACATACATATAAGCCATAATATATATATATATATATATATATATATATATATATATATATATATATATATATATATATATATATAGAGAGAGAGAGAGAGAGAGTAATATATATACCACCATATATATACATATATAGATATTAGATAATATGATACAATATAATACATAGGAAACACATTCCTAAACACTTAAAATCTGGAATTAAATGTTAGAACAACAATAAATCAATACACAAATAATTTTACATGTGTCCAAATAGGGGTTTTTCCATTAGGACACGATCCTACACAGAGGACACCTCTACAAGTATCCAAATGGACACGAAATGGACACAAAATCATGGAGGTCATTCCTATGGGTCAAATCCATCCTAATGCATGAGAGAAATGAGAAGAAGAAGGGATTTATACCTCTCGGTGATTCGGATCGAAGAAAAAGCTTCCCGATGCGCCACCGACACGTAGGAACCCAGAATGGACACGAACGAGCTCCGACTCCTCCCAAACTTGAGTAGCTTCCTCCTTGGCTTGAATGGAGAAGGAAAGAAGAAGGTTGGGTGAGAAAATGAAAGGATTTGGTAGAGAAATTTCTAGGGTTTGCTCTCTAAAACAAATTGGGGAAGAACAAGAGAGAGAATGGAAGAAGAAATAATGATGAGTGATGGAGCCCTATCCACACATGGTGGCCGGCCATAGAGGGGACTTTTGTCCTATTAGGGAATGTCTAAAAAGCCCCCTCTCTAATCTATTAGTTAATACATGGAAAAGGGTTTTAAGTCGGGGCTAGTTTAGTCATTCTAAAAACTAATCTAATTAATCCTAACCAAAATAAATTAGCCTAGTCACTAACTAAAATAATTAACATGTGGGCCATGGCTAACTAGTGTGTGGGTCCCACTAGAGTCAAAACTACCCCGGGTCCCCGATGCAAGTCGGATTGAGTTGAAATTCGAACCCGACTCAAATAACCCCAAAATAATATTATAAATAAATAAATAATTCTAAAATAATTTTAAGGTGGTAAAATGACCAAAATACCCCTGTTCATGAAAACTGAGGGTGACAAATCTACCCACCTTAAAAAAATTTGTCCTCAAAATTAAAACAAACATACACGGAATTCACATGCAGAAACATAAAAATTATACCTCAGGGCTCGAAGAGATAAGGGAAACGCTCCCGCATGTCGTCCTCTCTCTCCCAGGTAGACTCACCTGGAGAGTGATGCCTCCATGCAACACGAACCAAGGGTATAACCTGGTTCCGGAGCACCTTCTCCCTATGATCCAGAATCTCCACTGGCTGCTCTGGATAGTGAAGAGTAGGCCCCACCTCGATCGCTGAATGGTCCAATACATGGCTGGGATCCGCCACGTACCGTCTCAGCTGCGACACATGGAACACGTTGTGTACCCCCTCTAGCATAGGTGGCAAGTCTAGTCGATAAGCCACTGCACCGACCCTCTCAAGGATAGTGAAAGGTCCGATGTAGCGCAGACTAAGCTTCCCGCCTCCGCCAAAGCGAATCGTGCCCCATGTCGGAGAAATCTTCAGGAACACCAAAGCACCAGCCTAGACATAAAACAAACTCAGCACACACGACAGACAAAATCACAAGCATCACAAACAGGAACTGAAACTAACCTCGAACTCTAACGGTCTCCGGTGGTTATCGGCCCATTGTCGCTGCCTATCCTGAGCTACCCGAAGTCTGTCTCTAATCAACCTGACCTTCTCCGCTGCATCCACTACCATCTCCGGTCCAAGCAGCACGCTCTCGCCAACATCGTCCCATGACAAGGGAGTATGACATCTTCGTCCGTATAGAGCCTCGAATGGCGACATCTCTATACTGGCCTGATAGCTGTTGTTGTAAGCAAACTCTACCAGGTGAAGATGGTCCTCCCAAGAACCCCCAAAATCAAGCACACACGTACGAAGCATATCCTCCAAAGTCTGGATAGTCCTCTCCGACTGCCCGTCTGTCTGGGGGTGATAAGCGGTACAAAACTTGAGCGAGGTGCCCAAGCTAGCCTACAAACTCCTCCAGAAGTAGGAAGTGAAACGACTGTTCCGGTCTGAAACTATGCTCACAGGAACCCTATGCAATCGTACGATCTGACGAACATACAGCTCTGCCAGCCTCTCCGTAGACAGTCCCACCTTGAAAGGCAAAAAGTGGGCCGATTTGGTCAATCTATCAACTATGACCCAAATTGCGTCTTTCCTTCCTGGAGATCGTGGAAGTCCGAACACAAATTCTATGGTGATGTGCTCCCACTTCCACTCAGAAATGGGTAGTAGCTGTAGCAACCCACCAGGCCTCTGTCTCTCGGCCTTCACCTGCTGACATACCAAGCAGCGAGATACAAACTGAGCTACCTCGCACTTCATGTCGTACCACCAAACATGCTTCCTCAGGTCTCTGTACATCTTGTTGGCACCAGGATGCATAGAGTACTAAGAGCGATGTGCCTCCTGAAGAACCTCCTCCCGAAGCTCCCCAATCGGAACGTACATTCTAGCATCGTGCCGCAGTGACCCATCTTCGACAATAGAGAAATCATCGAGCAACCCTGTCCGCACCTGCTCCCTGATGCTCCTCAGGGCAACATCATCATACTGTGCTGATCTGACTCTGTCCATCAACTTAGACTGAATCTGCAAGCCCCATATCTGCACCTCCATGCCCGGAATAATCACCTCGATTCCCAAACTGTCCAGGTCAGCCAAAAGATGACGATCTGCTGTCAGATACATAGCTACTGGATACCTGTTCAAGGCATCTGCAACTACGTTGGCCTTTCCTGGATGGTACTGTAAGACGATATCGAAGTCCTTTATCAGCTCGAGCCAACGTCTCTGCCGCATGTTCAGCTCCTTCTGTGTGAACACGTACTTCAAGCTCTTGTGATCAGTGAAGATCTTAACCCGCTTTCCATACAAGTAGTGTTTCCACAACTTCAAGGCAAAGATGACAGCGGCCAACTCCAGATCATGAGTCGGGTAGTTCTTCTTATGAGGACGTAACTGCCTAGATGCATAGGCAATCACCTTTCCGTACTGCTGAAGAACACAACCCAAACCCCTGCCAGAAGCGTCGCTGTAGATCGAGAAACCGCCGGTCCCAGACGGTAATGTCAAGATCGGAGCTGATGTCAACCTCTTCTTCAGCTCATCGAAGGCGACCTGACACTCCTCAGTCCAGACGAACTCTACGTCCTTTCTGGTGAGTCTAGTCATCGGCTCCGTAATCCGCGAGAAGTCCTGGACGAACTTTCGATAGTAGCCCGCCAATCCCAGAAAGCTCCGAATCTCGGCAACTGTACTAGGTGTAGACCAAGACTCTACCGCAGCAATCTTCTTCTGGTCTACTGAGATCCCGTGCTCGGTCACAACATGACCCAAGAACTCGACCTGTTCCAGAAAGAACTCGCACTTCGAAAGCTTCCCGTACAACTGCTCCCTCCTCAGAGTCTCGAGCACAATCCTCAGATGCTTCTCGTGCTCCTCCGGCATCTTCGAGTAGACTAAGATGTCATCAATGAAGACCACCACGAACTTGTCAAGGTACTGATGGAATACCTTGTTCATCAAGTTCATGAACACTGCAGGGGCGTTGGTCAACCCAAATGGCATGACAGTAAACTCGTACTGGTCGTACCGAGTCCGAAAAGCCGTCTTCGGAATGTCTTCCTGCTTCACCTTCAGCTGATGATAACCGGACCTCAGGTCTATCTTCGAAAACACCCTAGCGCCGCTCAACTGATCGAACAAGTCATCAATCCTCGGCAACGGGTACTTGTTCTTGATAGTGAGGTTGTTGAACGCCCTGTAATCGATATACATGCACATCGTATCATCCTTCTTCGGTACAAACAGAACTGGCGCTCCCCAAGGTGATGAACTAGATCTGATGAATCCCTTCTCCTACAGCTCATCGACCTGCTTCTTCAGCTCTGCCAACTCGCTGTTATTGACCCTATAGACGTGCTGTGAGATAGGCTTAGCGCCCGGCACTAAGTCTATAGAGAACTCAATTTCTTTATCTGGCGGCATCCCAGGCAACTCCTCGGGAAAAACATCCATAAAATTAGCTATCAATGGATGCGGCAATGCCTCTCCCGCCAGCAAAGCTCCACAGAACCCATCTCCCTGCTCAGCTGCTCCCCTGGCAAACACAATCTCTGGCTCTTCCAGCGGCCTAAACAGAACCCTACCTCCTCTACAGTCTATACTAGCATAGTGCATGCTCAACCAATCCATTCCGAGTACCACATCGTACCTCTGAAGGGACATTACGAGCAAGCATGTACCCAAATCCCGGCCTCCTATAGTAACTCTCTACCCCTTGCAGATATTGTTAACCAGGATGATGCCTCCCCCGGTCAATATCTTGCAAGTCCTACCCATAGATTCAGCAATAATGTTGTGTCTCAGAGCAAAGGAAACAGACACAAAACTATGAGTGGCACCGGAATCAAACAAGGCAAAAGCAGGGAATGAATCAAGACGAACGTGACTTGCCACAACGTCACCCACTGGCTCTGCCTCCTCCTCTACTGTCAAGGCGAACACTCTGCCCGCAGGGGCTCCCCTCTGGTGCTGTACAAAGCGCTGCTGCTGGGTCTGAAGTGGAGGACCTCTATGCTGAACTGCTGGTCCTCTGGCCTGCTGCGCTCTGTCCTGGCCTCCTCGGGCTCCACGAAGACGGCAATCCTTCAGCTGTGGATCGGACGCCCCACAATTTAGGCAGGCGCCCAACCTCTTCCTACAGACCTCTCGAGTGTGCTACAGCTTCCCGTAGAAAGTGCACTGAGTAGCCTGTCTCTGGCCCTGGCCCTGGTGCTGTTGGGAACACGCCGGTGCCTGTTGAAACTGCAACTGAGGCTGCTGCTGAATCTGCCTCTGCTGGAAATGAGGGTGCTTCGCCGGCCCCGCGCTCGAACTTCCACCTAGAACATCGCTGCCCCTCTTCGGCTTCAGGCCGAAGTCCTCCTCTGCGATCTGCACCTCCATCAGAATCTGCTCGAACGTCGCATCTCATCGCCCAGATGTACGAGTGCGTACTGCATGGATAAGGCCCCTCCGGAACTTTCGGGCCTTGTACCCTTCATCCTGGACCAAACTAGGTGCAAACCTGCTCAAGCGGAAGAACTCCGCTGCATACTCGTCTACCGGCGAGTTCTCCTGCACCAAACTAGCAAACTGCCCCTCCAAAGCTGTCAAGGCCACATCTGGGTAGAACTTCTCCTTAAAGAGCTTCCTGAAGTCCTTCCAAGACAAACCCCTTACCGACGCATGCGGGTCCGTGCGGTACCAAGTCAGCGCTATATCGAAGAACTGGCTCGCTGCAGACGTCACCCAAAGTCCTCTCGGGACCTCTGCCAACTCCAGACTCTGCTGGACATCCTCCAGCCAGTCAACCGCATATAGGATACCCTCGGTACCCTTGAACTCCCTCGGGTTCATCTTCCTGAAGTCTAGGTACGTACCGGGCCTCCCCTGACCCTGCTGCTGTACTGGTGCTCCCTGAACTGTACCCGGTGTACCCCTCTCTACTGCTGCCATCGCCAGCTGATGGGAAGTTCTCTATGGTCCGCCGTAACAACTCTGCATGTGCACTCTGAGTCTGCAACATCTGCTGCAGAAGGGCCATCACCCCCCTGAGTATCCGTCGGTAGCGGAGGCGGCGGTGGAAGAACATCAGGAATGACCATGGACGGTCCTGCTGCTGGAGGTAGAAGACCTCCTGGGACCGTCGCTGCTGCTCCCGCCTGAAGGGCAGGAACTGAGATGGCAGCTCCCTCAGCTGTAGCTCCCGCAGCCGGAGGTGGAAGACCTCCTGGAACTGCCACTGCTACTCCTGCCTGAAGGGCAGGAACTGGGGCTACTGCCCTCTCGACTGCTACTCCCGCAGCCGGAGGTGGAAGTCCTGCCGGATCGGGCCTCTCCGGAACAGCACTAGATCCGGCTGCCTGAGAGCGAGTAATCGTCATCCTGAGGATATATTGAAACAAGGAATCAATATGGCACATGATAGGAAATATCAAAGAAGGACAATTAAATTTAATACAAAAAGTTGTCATGGTAATCAAAAGATCAAAATTTCCTAAAATGTGATTGAGTAACTCCTATCATACCCTAGATCCTACGTCCTAATTGCAGGCTCGTAATTAGTACTCTAAGTCGAGCACCATTACGAGTTCGTACTAGTTGCGATACTGACCTGCATGGGCCACCACAAAAATGTGTCACGACCCGCACCCTAGAGATAGGGGCACGAGACGTGGGTACGTCCAGCCTACGTCGCAGAATCGGCAGTAGAACGCTGTATATAGGGTCTGTAAATACTACGACTAAAACAGATAAATGTACATGTACAGTATATACACTCCGAATGGAGGTGACATAGCAATACAGTCTCAATCACATAAACAAAACTAAGGTAGATAGCATGGAAGGAACATAGGATAGATAAAAGCAGGAAAATAAGTTCAAATCCACACAAGTCCAATGCTAAACACAAAGTCACAGAGTAAAGAATATAATATAGTGCTACAGTATGAAAAGTACTAGCTGGCTCGCAGGCCAGGCAAACCTAACTAAACTATACTACTCAGGGTGAGTCATAAGTCTAGTGGCTCGACTATCAAGCCATGGTCCAAGTCTAATCCATCTAACCCGTCCCCATAGTAGGTCGGACAATCAGCCTCTGAATCATCTGTAAAATTGTCAACGGTATCCTGTCAGGAAAATGAGCAAGTACAAACACCAACAGCAGTTCCATATGAATTGACAAATACTATAAGAGACAGTATAATGAAATATAAGACAAAGATATAGACGACTTGGGAACCATTCGAAAGCCGAGTTACAGCCCTTAAACCAAACAAGGACCGGGGTTGTAACTCTTCCTTCGAACAGAACTTAGTCTCAAATCATGGTACAGTATAAAGGCAGGTAGAGTATGTGAGTAACGAAATCATAGCATGGTGAAAAGTACTGGAAGTAAAGCTGAACTGAATATAAGATACGATAATAAATGTAAAATGTGTTTTGAACTATTAGAGAGATATATGATCGGCTTTTAGGTAAGTGACAAGACAAGTTATCCACTTGGCCCGACAATCCACGGTGATCTCACGAAAAGTCATGTCGGCCAACCTGGATAACAGGCGCACGGAGGTATCTGCTACACCCTACGTGAGGTGAGGGTGGCGCTAGCAAAATAGTGACAGGAGGCTTTGATCACATAACTCCCTAATAATTCTCCTATCCCCGAATAGTATCACGGATCCGGACATGGCACGTTATGGCACGGGATTCCATAAGAGGGTAGCGAGTCCTTTTAGAAATCGGTGTCTATATAAGTACACGAAACACGGAATGTCACATACCAATATACCAAAAAAGTCCAGGAATAACATCTCATGACAGGATCCGACGTATACTAGTTCTGTGAGCTATCGTGTCAAGAATCAAGTAAGACACTACAACTGAATCGAATATAGTAAATATCATGACAATGAAAACTATCAGTGAATGCACTCGCCTGTGGTCCTGAGCTGATAAGGTGAACAGACGCTCAGAGTAAATCACAGACCTAAAATGAGGTACTATGAGTTAAACAGGGTTTCATAATGAAAAGGAAACTAATTTAAATCATGATATGCAAGTCTAAGTCAAACTAGGCCAATCTAGGTCAAACCGGGTCAAACTGGGTCATTTAAAACCTTAACCTTATCTAACCATATATATAGTGTATTTAAATATATTTACATATCTATATATATTTAGCTTGCAAAAAATCATAATTAACTAAACAAAAGTATATATTGAATTAGTTCTCAAAATACATTATAATAAATTAAAGTAATAAAATAATCAAATGAAATTTTTTGGTGGACATATATATACCTCTTATCCGGTCCAAAAATTGTACGAATATTGTAAAACATTATTTAAATAATAAAATACCAATAATCTCACAAATAATTAAATTATTAGAAATTGTACGTAAAATTCTAAAGTAATTTAGGAAAATATTTCTACGTACATAAAATATGTCCACATGGCCACCTTGGTCCCATCACATGCCTATATGGGCTTAAATTTGGTTCGGGCCCAGTTCGAGCTGAATTGGACAAATCGGGTCATCTAAAAATCAATATATAAAATAATATCTTATTAAAAATATTTAAATAAGTCAATTCACAACTTAGCCTGATTTTTTTAGTTTGGACATCACCATGGCTAGGCTTCCCCTGGCATGGTTAATAAACTAGTCAAGGCACACTGCTACAACTTTCGTGCTAAAAGTTATGGTCGTCTATTGCTCCAAAACTCAACAATGGCTAAGGTCATTTCTACTAACAAACATCATAAATTGCATAAATTTATTTTAAAGTCTTTTTAAATAATAAAAAATATAACATAAACAAATTTAGGGGTTTTACACTTACGACGAAGCATTAGAATGGTACAGAGAAGTTGGAAGGCAATCAAACACAATTCTTGTGATTTCACGGTCATTACGATCCTGAGCAAGTCGTAAAACTATAGATCTTGGATGTGAAAGAGGTGGGACGTTTAGGGTTCATCATAAAAAAGCTGAACTTCCCCCAAGAAAGTTCCCGAAAAAAGCGGTAGGGACAAGGAAATGTGGTTGTCCATTCAAGGTAGTGTTGGTGTGCAAAAATAATGAAAAGTGGCTAGTTGTTGTAAGGAATGGGACGCACAATCATACTCTGGCAGAGACACTTACCGGTCATCCGTACGCCGGAAGATTGAACGATGATGAAAAACAGTTAGTTACAGAATTGTCAACTTCCAGAGTTGCTCCTAAACAAATTTATTCCGTGGTGCGTCAGAAAAATAATAAGAACAAGTCTACTATGAGGACAATCTACAATGCACTATCGAGGTCGAGAACAAATACTCTAAAAAGAAGAATGGCGATGCAGCAAGTGTTGAAGTTACTCGTCGAAAGTCACTATGTAGAATACCATAGAATACATCCTCGGAGCACTGAAGTCATTTGTATGTTTGGGCCCATCCGGATTGCACACATTTGACACGGTCCTTCGCCAATGTTTTGGTTGTTGATTGCATGTACAAGACTAATAAATTTAAGATGCCTCTTTTTCACATTGTTGGGTTCACTTCTACGGGTAAAACATTTTTAGTTGCCTTTTGTTTCTTGAAGAATGAAACAGTAGAGGGCTATACATGGGCTTTGGGCAAATTGAAGTCACATTACACTGGACACAAAGAGCCGTCTATTTTTGTCACCGACCGAGAACATGCTTTGATAAATGCTATTGATATCATATTTCCTAATACTCGTAGATTATTATACACTTGGCATATAAATTAAAATATTCAAGCACAATGCAAGATCAAGTTTGAAAAAGTAGACGATAAAGTCGACAAGGACAGCTTCGAAGAATTCTACAGCGATTGGACCCTTGTATGGCGAGCAAGTACTCCTCCCACTTTTGATCCAGCATGGTACATGTTCAAAGAGAAGTGGGAAAAAAGCAACCCGGCATGTATATCTTATATCAAAGACACATGGCTTGATCAACATAAAGAAAATTTTATCTTGGTATGGATGATTATGGTAAAGCATTACGGCATGACCACTACCAACCGTACCGAAGGAGCACACGCAAGACTAAAAAAATATCTACTTCATCGGTTGGTGGTTTCGTGTCAGTTTGGCAATCAATTATTCTAATGACGAATTCGACGGTGAACGAGATAAATGCTTCATTTCAGATAAGCCTCAACATTGTAAAGCACCAACACAAGAAAGAACATATGTTGTCTGATTTAATCCATGTAGTGTCCTACCACGCATTGACATTACTATTTGATGAGATTGCTCGGGCAAATTCAGTCGATTTTGATACCGAAGTATTGTAGAAGCATGGAAAATAATAATAAAGAAAGATCCATACGGCCAAGAAGCCCATGCGGCTCGCAGATTCATGCGGCACGAGGGACTATGCAGCTCAAGACGTCCTATGCGGCTCAGAATATAAGACACGTGGCTTACAAAACAGTTCTCCCTTCCTGCATTAATTACTTTGACGGCTGACAACTCTGAAAAAGTGACAGCCCTGACACAAAAGAGGTAATTATGACTCTGTCATAATGACAGACCCCTAGGAAAGTGAAGGAGATCTCTGACACAATCCCCCGAGATCCAGAGAATGCCACGTGGCCCTGACACGTGGACAGTCATATGCGGCTCGAGCGAAGACTCCCCATGCGGTTCAGGATGAAGCTGCCTTATGCGGCTCAGGCAGAAACAGTCTCATGCGGCTCAAGCAGAGGCCCTCATGCGGCTCGCAAGGATCATCTCCATGCGGCTCATTACCCATTATGCGACTCAAATTATCATATAGTTCGAAGGTTCGGGGGGCCACTCCCCGAGCAGACCCGACACGTGGCCAGTTTTATGCGGCTCTACCCTTATGCGGCTCAACCCTCCTCAACGGCTCTCAGGACACGTGTCATAAAGCCAATCAATTTCCCAGATTTACTGCAATCAAAGATTGGATCAAATCCCAATAATTTGGGACACGTGGCAGGAGAATAAATTAAATTTATTCATTCAGATTCGCAAACATCAACAGATCATCATCATGGAGATTTATTCTAATCAGCATTAATTACTGGTAGAATTTGGTACAATCTACACTAAATGGTCCAGATCCATTGCACTCCAAATAAATAGCCCAGATTGATCGATCAACAGGTCGCCGCCACTTTGAAGGGCAATCATTGTGAACCCTAATGAGGTCCCCCATTCTTATAAATAGCAGGGTGCCATTCCCTTGCAGGACACACACAGAGAGACATACGCACATATACATACAGAAATGAGCACTTTTCGAGATCAGAGAGAGCACCAGAATACTTGGAGGAAGAGAGCGGAGAGAGAGCAAAGAGAGCATTTCTTCAACGCCAAGCAATCTTCTGGAGTCAAGGCTGCGTACCGATCGTCCAAGGAGTAAGACAGAGCTGCCGTCGCTTTCCCGAGCCTCTATCATCACCCCCCAGAATCTAAAATAAACAATTGTACTTAGACTGCTGTACCTAGGTTTTCGTCCCTAGGCTTTCTTTGTACAAGCGAGTTTGTAATATGAAGTAAAAGTCCAGTCCTCCGATAATTGTTCTGCTCTTTTATATTTCATGGCAAACACGATGGCGACTCTACTGGGGACAAACTTCTCCACGGCTGAGGAGTTGGTGACGCAGTCGGATGCAGCCAAGCTTGGCTCCACGCAACAGAAGATGGTCGTCCGTTTCGACCAACAGGCGTTTGAAGAGATGCTCTCTGAAGGAAGTGCTGGCCCGATCCAAAAGCGAACCCGCACAAGGAAAGCTCGCTGCGAGTGGAGGCTAAAATCGTTCGCTCCTCCACAAGCTCTGGACGGGGTACTCTCTACTACCCAAAACGGCGAGGTCGATTCTCATACGGCTCCACTTCGAGCCGTAGAGAACTCTGCTGTCCCCAAGTCCAGCAGAGGAAAGCATTACGATCCCTGACTTGCAGGGACAAAGTGCGACTCTATGCGCCCCAAGAAGAAGCCGAGCACTCCTGTGGCCGAATCTGCCAACCACATGCAGGAGGCTTATGCGGGTGGATCCACCAGCCGCATGAAGAAAATCCATACAGCCAGATCATCCAGCCGCATAAAGAAGACTCATGCGGCTGAGACTCCCGGCCGCATGAAGAAAGCCTATGCGGCTACGTCTGCCAGCCGCATACGGACCACCGATGACAGCCGCATGACGCCTACTCCACGCGGCTCTATCATCGACTGCCTCTCGTACGGTCCTGATCTCTTGTGCTCCCAAGAAGATATGTCTGACTCTCTCCAGTATCACTTAGACTCTTCCTACTATGTGCCCTTACGCACTAGAGCAAAGAAGTCTAAAGCAGCACGAACCTGGCGAGTTCGGTCCGCTGATTTGACCTCTGACCATCCGAGCATTCCACATACTGTTACGCGGGCCTCGGATGGGAAGTTGTACAGAACCACTCGAGTCCAGCCCCCGGCGGCAGACGGACAGAGAGGTTCGCAAAAGTCTTCCAAGATCCCGGGAGCAAACATGGTCGATCAAGACCCATCTGACTTGCGTGAGGCCATCCTCCACAAACGCAAGGAAAGAGAAGACGCATCGGGGTGCAAAGAGTCCTCCCACGGATGTCACTGCACCCAAGTCATCGTCAACTGCTGCTGCAACAGCGCGACGGTGCGAGAAGACCGGCAGTCTGTCTTTCAAAGACTGCAACAGCCATCTTCAGAAGACGAGGCACTTGTCACGACCCGCACCCTAGAGTTAGGGCACGAGAACGTAACAACGCCCAGCCTACGCCGCAGTGTCGGCGGTAAAACGCTATCCTAGGTCTCAATGCATCTAACAGTATAAGACTAAACAGTTTATACTCCCCGAATGGGGGTGACATAGCAAAATAAAAACTCAATCACATCTAAGGTAGAGCATAAAGGAAGATAGATAAAACATGAAATCGAAAAGAGATACAACAGATAGAAGTCTAAGTGTCTAATATACAAACTCAGAATACATCTCAAAACCCAAATACAGTAATCCATAAATACAACTCAAGATGACTGAAAATAAACTATAAGCAAAACCCTAGCTATCTATGCAACCTCTACTGTCTTTTCTAGGCTAGCAGGCAACCTCCAGGCTATCTGTAAAATTTATCAACAGGTCCAGTTAGGACAGGAGCGAGCACAGTATATCTCAATAAGTCATAATAGGATAGAAAATGTAATCATGCTAGAGAATAAAATACAAGATCTGAAGAAATAGCATAATGTAAAAGAGAGACTGTAAGTAAATATCTATGATATATATAAAGAGAGACAGTGCTAGTGATTCAGAGTACTGCATAAACATGTGAATGGCTAAGGACTGATTCATGATTACACTACTGGAAATTGATTCATGATTACACTACTTGGATTTATTCACATGTTCACTTATACTCCCCCATCCCCAATCAATACACAAGGATCCATTCAAGTTACGTTAAGATTCATGATTATACTACGTTGCCCATAAAGGGTGATTCATGAATTGATTCGTGAAGGCTCGGTGATCATGAGGGTACATGAGTCACTAGCTGATTCCCGAAGATTTATGATGATAGAAGCATATGATACGTGATGTAAGTGAAACACACATGACAAAAGTATCTGATGCTTCCGAGAGGGATAACATCTCATGAAGGGATCCATATAGTACCAATCCGTGTTACCAACGTGTCAGCATCAAGTAAGATAGTCTAAAACAGGAAATATAATCCTAAACATGATATAAAATGATCAGAAAATGTACTCGCCTGATATCTGAATGTCCAAGGTAAAGATACTGTCCGAGGAGAGGTATCTGGCTCCTAATTAGAACAGCACAAGTCACAACATGTCCAGAAGGATAATATAAAGCACTACAATGCATTCTACATGAATCTAGGTTAAACTAGGCCAAAGTTAACCTTTGGTCAACTCTGGTCAACTGCACTAGTCAAGCTAGGTCAAACTAGGTCATGTCCTAATCCAGCAAGTCTTACTAGGCCTAACCAAGACTATCCTAGCAAGCACACATCAATACAAGGCTATACAAGCCAACATACACCCAACTCTATATAGCATGCAATTATTCAATACTCAAATAGGCAAGAATTCACATTGGTTATACACTAGGTAATCTATTACTTTAAGCTATATATGTCTACACATATATACACATGCATATATTGGTATTCAATATTAGGTCTATAATCATGGCATTTCAAATGGTTATATAAACTTATATATTACAACACAATATGCTAACATATATATAATATACATACATAGCTAAGTTAACTATATTCATAAATACTTATTTAAGAGGCTATGTGTGTGTATGTGAACATAGAAAAGGGGCAAGTGAGGGTTAAATGGGCATACATAGTGTATACATATCAAAGAGTGTCAAAATGTAAGTGAACAATGTGTCAAGTGTGATAGTGTCAACATAGTGTAAGGGGGTACATGAGATAATATAGGATTTGTGTTAACATAGAATATTACATCTCATTAACTTGTATATTGCATACATTACATCTATTATTACATTACATTCATGCTTGCATTCATTCATCATTCATTTATTCTCTTGCACTACTATATGCACCATACATTACATACTATGGAACCTACATATTCATTACAAGCCATACTTATACATGCTTACATTAGATAGGATACTTACACCTCATACATTATTTATTTAACCATTTACTCATGCTTGCATTCTCTATTTAATTATATAATGTATATACATTAACATGGGTTAAAATCAAATAGAATATTATATTACACACAAGGGTGCACAAAATGCATATGCCGAATAGTAACTCCTACTAATAATCAATACTGTACCATCTCAACATGAATTAAAATCTAGGATTAAAGTATGTTATAGATCTATGTATTAGCTTTCCGAAACTTCAAACGGATCGCATTTTCGTTTCCGAAAACTCCCGGAATCGCGAAAACACCGAGAACGCATTTATCTTTCGTACAGCTGACACTCAAATAATTCTCCAGAAAGTTACAGAAAGAATTAGGCCTATTAATACATGTTTTTGGAATGGTAACTTCAATACGCTTCTTTTTAAAAAAACGGGAGATTAAACCGAGCTTTGACCTAGACGTTATGACATTTCTAAGTTAGGACTGAAATTAAAAACGTGGATAAAAATCATGACGGATTTGGGTAGTTTGAGACAAAAGAACACAAGTATATAAAATAATATATCAAGAACTCACTCTCTACACTAATATATATATATGAGACACTGTAGAACACATCTCCAATACAAAAATATGAGATTAAACATGTAATAATTTATTCATACATTACAACAACACATAGTGTGTCCAAATTTGGGATTTTTCCACATGGACACAACCACAACACAAAGGACACTCCTATGACCTCCAAATGGACACGAAATGGACACAAATGGAGATACAACCATGGGGGTCATTCCTATGGGTTCAAAATAGACCTATATGCATGAGGAAATGAAAAGAAGAAGGGATTTATACCTCCCGGTAGATCGAATCGAAGAAAAGTCTTCCCGGAGCGACACCGACACGTAGAGATTCCAAAAGGACGCGAACGAGCTCCGAATCCTCCCAAACTTGGGTAGCTTCCTCCTTGGCTAGAATGGAGAAGGAAAGAAGAAGATTTGGTGGCAAAATGGAAGGATTTGGTGGAAAAATTGCTAGGGATTGCTCTCTAGGAATTTGGGGAAGAACAAGAGAGAGAGTGTGGATGAGAATAATGAAATAAACTTGAGCCTATCCTCTCCCAAAGTGGCTGGCCATATGGGGCTATTTGTCCTATTATGGTAAGGTCCAAAATGCCCCCACTAACCTATTCTATGAGTATTAGGAAAGGGCTAATTGGTTGGGGCTAAATTAGTTATTCTAAAGTCTCTAATCACACTAACCTTATCCATAATAATTAGTCTAACCTCTAACTAAAATATTTCTATCATGTGGACTAAATTTAATATCATGTGGGCCATGCCTAACTAGTGTGTGGGTCCCACTAGAGTCAAACTACCCCCGGGTCCCCGTTTCAAGTCGGATTGAGTTGAAATTCGAACCCGACTCAAATAACCCAAAACAATATCATAAATAATAAAATAATATCAAAATAATTCAAAGAGGTCAAATGCAAAAATATCCTTAGGCCAAAAATGATATTAAAATATCATAATCACATGGTAGGCTCTAGGTCAAACAGTCTCTAAGGTTTCACTAGCAAAACGTCAAAACCACAAGTCATTGATTTAAATAATTTTAAAATGATTTAAAATCACCAAAAATTATATCATGAATTAAATATCATTATTAAAATAATTATAAACACAAAATTTTAAAATTACCCTTATTTGGGAAACTTGGTGCTACAACTCTATCCACCTTAGAAAAATTTCGTCCTCGAAATTTAAGATCGATAGTACTCCTTCTAGAGCTTCTAACCTACCCAATATCTAAGGTAACACTTCCTAACACTGGAATAATAAACGGACATCTAAAAAGTGTCAATCTAGGAATACCTCCAATACTGCTCTGCTGTACGGCGGTAATGGAACTTCAATAAAATATAGACTGGAACCTATATCCAAGGGACTGGACCTATTTTAAAGTGGTCTTAACTAAGGATGAAAAGGAACTGATCATAGGCTATAGGTATGCTCAAACTATTATCTTCCTATTAACCATCTATTAATACATTCTAGTACCATAGGAACGATGCATTACTAAGACGTATAGGCCCCTATCTCTCATAACACATTTATACTCACCAAAAGACTAGTACATCCTATCAAGGCTGATACTATAATCTCTCATAAATCTCATAAGCTACATGTTTATAGACACATATCCCCACATCAAGGACTAACCTATATATATCTACAACTGATACTAATGGGGTGACGTCCCTATTTTCCAACAATCAAGGTCTAAATTTTTTTTTCTAAATCATGCAATTTGAAGGAATAGTATACAAGGTCAGGGCATACTGTAGCAGTTGGAAGTCTCACCTAGGTACACTAATCATTCTAGGTCAAAATAGTACTATGGTATCAACACACAAACAATCCAGGGTGTCCTAATTGGGAAGGTAAGGGAACAACAATCATCAAGGTCGTAGGGCTGTCTACCATCCTATATAAAAAATTGGTCATTAACAAGCAACTAAGAAATTATTAAAAGGTTACTATTCCATAAAATGGCAAAAATTGAAAATTTAGGCACAACAAATCATAAATAGATTTTTGTCTTGACACGATCTAAGTTGATCAATTTTGGGATAAAACGAGATTTGGACAATAAGAGAAATCAATGAAATCAAAGTATGAGCACGAGCATCCAATGATGGAGGTTCAGGTCATGATTAAATTTAATTCGACTGAGTATGAATACGAGGTTCATAGGCGATGAAAATATTTCAAGGAGAATTGTCAAGGCTGTCGCGAATGAGACTCTAGGGTCAAGTTTAACTATGTCTCCATTCTCGTAGATTGATACATGAAAAAGTGAACCAAAGTGCAATAGGTTGATCAGACCATCATGTACCGGTTCTGATTAGACAATATGTTAGTGGGTGGCCACCCAATAAAATATGTCATGAACAAGCTCGAAAATAGATAAGCTTGCAAAACTAAGGCTAATTTAACAGCACAAGATATAAGGGTGGTAATGATGAAAGGAATTACATAGTCCAAGTTTCTTAACCAACGGGTCAAGTAATCAGATAAGGTACAAGGTTAAGCATCTAAGGAAACAAGCAGAACACCATCACATGTCGGGTCAAAAAAATTGAGTCAAGGCTGGATTTCTAATTGAAATAAGAAGAAATTTAGTATAATGGTAGAGGTTATAGTTTAGCCAGTTGACCAGAAAATCATATCAAGAAAATAGAGTACAAGAAGACGAGTTTTAGTGGGACATGATATACCTACACGAAGGTGAGCTCGTCTAGGTCTTGCATATAAGATTTGTTGGAGGGTAACAGCTAGTATTACATTCCGAATATCAAAGTCACGATAAGAAACGTTAAGGATCTCAATTAGAAAGTGGGAGTTCAAGAGGTGGTAATTAATGCACAAAAATAATGAAGATCGAGTTAGTCATCTGCTTCTGATACTCTTAAGTTCATCTGGTCATAACTTGCCAATCATATCTTTACCTCACTAGTCTCCATATAAAAATTTAACCTTTACTTAAACCCTTACCATGACTACCGTAGGCAATTTCCAATTTCCAAACATCACTCTTGAAGCACAGCCCTCACATTTAGGAATCAACATTAACCATTTATTTAAATTTCCAAGTTCTTTCACCTTGTCTTAAATTTGACCCAAAACCTCTAAATCCCGTTTACGAATTCCTTGAACTTGTTCAAATTGTTCTCCTCGTATTATTTAATTTAAATCTCTAGGCCTTACAAAACTTATCTTCCATCATAAAATCAACTTCCGTATTTTCTTCGACATACACCCTTGAATATTATTCTCCTAAAAATATTTCACAACAATCTCTAAACTTCCATAACTTTGTGTTCTCTCTATCCCTAGTCATTTCCTCGCAACATCTTGTTTAATATCCTTATTAAACACAATTAACTTCTCTTTTCCATTACTAACCTTCTACATAGCCTCAGAGTAAAAGTTTTCCCCAGAATCAATAACCAAGATTTTCTAAGTTCTCAAAACTAGGTTGACCTCTGATATCCTCATTAGTTTTGAATACACCTATAAACTATCTCATAACCCCAAAATTTCTCTAAATGTAATTGTTTCCAGATTGGCAGTATACATCTCCTTATTCTATTCGAGACCTTTACCACATTTCTATCTCAAGTTTCCATATGGAACACTCCACATTTGATTTCCTTTAGATCATCATAAAATAACCAGTTACGACTTCTCTGAGCTACATAATTTACGTCACTTCCTTAGCCTTCCCCATGCAAAAGATACGAAGATTCAAGGATTTTGAAGTACATCTGGTAGGGACGACAAGATATGGGTAATTAATGTAATGAGACAGAGTTTAAGATAAGAGGTAAATAAGAATGCAAGGGAATAATGGCGAGAAAGAATAATGAAGATATGTTCCTTCTCATCGGTTCAAACGAGAGGAACCCATCAAGCTTAAATTCAATAGCAAGGAATGAGGGTGAATCCAAACAAGAGGAAAAGGAATTCCAATTGAAGTTCAAAATGAGTTTCTCAGGGGTCGTCCCAGAAATCTCTCAAAGAATCCTAAGTGTGATTGAGTACCCTAGATTTAAAAATATTAATCTAAATACAAAATTAAATCAACAACTACAAAATTTTATCAAAATCATCAACTAATACCAGGATTCAAAGTTCTACCATGAATCCACAAAATCAAATTCAAATCAAGGAAAAAGGTGAATCAAAACAAGGAAAAGGAGTTTAAATCGGAATTCAAAATGAGATTCTCAAGCGTCATCCCAGGAATCTCTCAAGGAATCCTAACAGTAATTAAGTATCCTCTCATCCTAACACCTTAATTTATATATCCTATAGCAGGCTCGTAGTAGTACAACTAAGTCGTTGCGCTACTACGAAATCGCACTAATGCGAATCTCGACCTGCATGGGCCACCACTAAAAATGTATCACGACCCGCACCCTAGAGTTAGGGCACGAGAACGTAACAACGCCCAGCCTACGCCGCAGTGTCGGCGGAAGAACGCTGTCCTAGGTCTCAATGCATCTAACAGTATAAGACTAAACAGTTTATACTCCCCGAATGGGGGTGACATAGCAAAATGTAAACTCAATCACATCTAAGGTAGAGCATAAAGAAAGATAGATAAAACATGAAATCAAAAAGAGATACAACAGATAGAAGTCTAAGTGTCTAAGATACAAACTCAGAATACATCTCAAAACCCAAATACAGTAATCCATAAATACAACTCAAGATGACTGAAAATAAACTATAAGCAAAACCCTAGCTATCTATGCAACCTCTACTGTCTCTTCTAGGCTAGCAGGCAACCTCCAGGCTATCTGTAAAATTTATCAACAGGTCCAGTCAGGACAGGAGCGAGCACAGTACATCTCAACAAGTCATAACAGGATAGGAAATGTAATCATGCTAGAGAATAAAATACAAGATCTGAAGAAATAGCATAATGTAAAAGAGAGACTGTAAGTAAATATCTATGATATATATAAAGAGAGACAGTGCTAGTGATTCAGAGTACTGCATAAACATGTGAATGGCTAAGGACTGATTCATGATTACACTACTGGAAATTGATTCATGATTACACTACTTGGATTTATTCACATGTTCACTTATACTCCCCCATCCCCAATCAATACACAAGGATCCATTCAAGTTACGTTAAGATTCATGATTATACTACATTGCCCATAAAGGGTGATTCATGAATTGATTCGTGAAGGCTCGATGATCATGAGGGTACATGAGTCACTAGCTGATTCCCGAAGATTCATGATGATAGAAGCATATGATACGTGATGTAAGTGAAACACACATGACAAAAGTATCTGATGCTCCCGAGAGGGATAACATCTCATGAAGGAATCCATATAGTACCAATCCGTGTTACCAACGTGTCAGCATCAAGTAAGATAGTCTAAAGCAGGAAATATAATCCTAAACATGATATGAAATGATCAGAGAATGTACTCGCCTGATATCTGAATGTCCAAGGTAAAGATACTGTCCGAGGAGAGATATCTGGCCCCTAATTAGAACAGCACAAGTCACAACATGTCCAGAAGGGTAATATAAAGCACTACAATGCATTCTACATGAATCTAGGTCAAACTAGGCCAAAGTCATCCCTTGGTCAACTCTGGTCAACTGCACTAGTCAAGCTAGGTCAAACTAGGTCATGTCCTAACCCAGCAAGTCTTACTAGGCCTAACCAAGACTATCCTAGCAAGCACATATCAATACAAGGCTATACAAGCCAACATACACCCAACTCTATATAGCATGCAATTATTCAATACTCAAATAGGCAAGAATTCACATTGGATATACACTAGGTAATCTATTACTTTAAGCTATATATGTCTACACATATATACACACGCATATATTGGTATTCAATATTAGGTCTATAATCATGGCATTTTAAATGGTTATATAAACTTATATATTACAACACAATATGCTAACATATATATAATATACATACATAGCTAAGTTAACTATATTCATAAATACTTATTTAAGAGGCTATGTGTGTGTATGTGAACATGGCAAAAGGGCAAGTGAGGGTTAAATGGGCATACATAGTGTATACATATCAAAAAGTGTCAAAGTGTAAGTGAACAATGTGTCAAGTGTGATAGTGTCAACATAGTGTAAGGGGGTACATGAGATAATATAGGATTTGTGTTAACATAGAACATTACATCTCATTAACTTGTATATTGCATACATTACATCTATTATTACATTACATTCATGCTTGCATTCATTCATCATTCATTTATTCTCTTGCACTACTATATGCACCATACATTACATACTATGGAACCTACATATTCATTACAAGCCATACTTATACATGCTTACATTATATAGGATGCTTACACCTCATACATCATTTATTTAACCATTTACTCATGCTTGTATTCTCTATTTAATTACATAATGTATATACATTAACATGGGTTAAAATCAAATAGAATATTATATTACACACAAGGGTGCACAAAATGCATATGCCGAATAGTAACTCCTACTAATAATCAATACTGTACCATCTCAGCATGAATTAAAATCTAGGATTAAAGTATGTTATAGATCTATGTGTTAGCTTTTCGAAACTTCAAACGGATCGCATTTTTATTTCCGAAAACTCCCGGAATCGCGAAAACACCGAGAACGCGTTTATCTTTCGTACAGCTGACACTCAAATAATTCTCCAGAAAGTTACAGAAAGAATTAGGCCTATTAATACATGTTTTTGGAAAGCTAACTTCAATACGCTTCTTTTTAAAAAAACGGAAGATTAAACCGAGCTTTGAGCTAGACGTTATGATATTTCTAAGTTAGGGCTGAAATTAAAAACGTGGATAAAAATCATGACGAATTTGGGTAGTTTGAGACAAAAGAACACAAGTATATAACATAATATATCAAGAACTCACTCTCTACACTAATATATATATATGAGACACTATAGAACACATCTCCAATACAAAAATATGAGATTAAACATGTAATAATTTATTCATACATAACAACAACACATAGTGTGTCTAAATTTGGGATTTTCCCACATGGACACAACCACAACACAAAGGACACTCCTATGACCTCCAAATGGATACCAAATGGACACAAATGGAGATACAACCATGGGGGTCATTCCTATGGGTTCAAAATAGACCTATATGCATGAGGAAATGAAAAGAAGAAGGGATTTATACCTCCCGGTAGATCGAATCGAAGAAAAGCCTTCCCGGAGCGACACCGACACGTAGAGATTCCAAAAGGACACGAACGAGCTCCGAATCCTCCCAAACTTGGGTAGCTTCCTCCTTGGCTAGAATGGAGAAGGAAAGAAGAATATTTGGTGGCAAAATGGAAGGATTTGGTGGAGAAATTGCTAGGGATTGCTCTCTAGGAATTTGGGGAAGAACAAGAGAGAGAGTGTGGATGAGAATAATGAAATGAACTTGAGCCTATCCTCTCCCAATGTGGCTGGCCATATGGAGCTATTTGTCCTATTATGGTAAGGTCCAAAATGCCCCCACTAACCTATTCTATGAGTATTTGGAAAGGACTAATTGGTTGGGGCTAAATTAGTCATTCTAAAGTCTCTAATCACACTAACCTTATCCATAATAATTAGTCTAACCTCTAACTAAAATATTTCTATCATGTGGACTAAATTTAATATCATGTGGGCCATGCCTAACTAGTGTGTGGGTCCCACTAGAGTCAAACTACCCCCGGGTCCCCGTTTCAAGTTGGATTGAGTTGAAATTCGAACCCGACTCAAATAACCCCAAAACAATATCATAAACAATAAAATAATATCAAAATAATTCAAAGAGGTCAAATGCAAAAATATCATTAGGCCAAAAATGACATTAAAATATCATAATCACATGGTTAGGCTCTAGGTCAAACAGTCTCTAAGGTTTCACTAGCAAAACGTTAAAACCACAAGTCATTGATTTAAATAATTTTAAAATAATTTAAAATCACCAAAAATTATATCATGAATTAAATATTATTATTAAAATAATTATAAACACAAAAATTTAAAATTACCCTCATTTGGGAAACTGGGTGCTACAGCACTCCCCGTCGTCTCCTGCAACTCTGCTCGAAAAGTCCCCGCTGATGGAAGGGGGAAGAAGACAAATGTTTCCAGCCCGAAGATTTCAACCACGGCGATTAAAAGACTATCGTCTAAGCGGGTGCCCACCATCGGAGTTTTCCAAGGTACTCGCCCTAAGACAAAATCTGCTACAGTGGGAGATTCGTCGTCCACAACGCAGGGGGTTGCCGAGGCTGGGGGTAGCACTCCTTCGAACCTCCACGACAACCCGATATTCCAAGAAGACGATCCGGGAGAAACAACTCTCTCATCAGATGCAGCAAACCCCGACGTCTCTGAGGACGTCCACAACTCCCAAGACGAGACGAACTCGAAATCTGGGGGTACTACTCCTTCAGCAATCTGAATGAAGCATGCCCCAAAGATGAATTCCCCCTCTCTATCACGGACATCATGATTGACAATACCTGTGGCTTTGAACGTATGTCATTCATGGATGGCTTCTCGGGGTACAACCAAATCAAGATGTCTCCTGACGACGAAAAGCACACATCATTTCGAACATCGATTGGCACGTATTGCTACACAGTCATGCCTTTCGGTTTAAAGAATACTGGCACCACATATCAAAGAGCCATGAGTATCAACTTCAGAGACCACTTATGCAAGACGGTGGAGTTCTACGTTGATGACATCACCATCAAGAGTCGCTATAAGGGGGACCATCTGCATGATCTGAGGACGGTATTCGACCAGATATGAGCGCACAATTTAAAAATGAACCCTACGAAGTCCTTCCTGGGCGTATCCAGCGGGAAGTTCTTGGGCTTCATCATCACCGTCCAGGGTATCCATATAGACCCTGAGAAGACAAAGGCAATCATGGAGATGGGTCCCTCGAAAAATCTCCACGAACTCAGAGGCCTTCAAGGGAGTCTAGCTTACATTAGGAGGTTCATTTCTAACCTCTCCGGGCGATGCCGACCATTCACCCACCTCATGAAGAAAGGCGTCTCGTTCGTATGGGACGAAGAATGTTAGCAGGCCTTCGACAGCATCAAAGAATACTTGTCAAACCTTCCAGTCCTGGTGGCCCCGGTTGCTGGAAAACCATTCCTGCTCTACGTACGAGCAATGGAACATTCCCTCGGGGCCCTGCTGGCACAAAACAACGATGCAGGCCATGAACAAGCCATATATTACCTCAGTCGAATGATGATTGGGCCAGAACACCGATACACCGCTGTGGAGAAGGAATACCTTGCCCTGGTGTTCGCCATTCAGAAGACACGGCACTATGTCACCGGACAAACAATACATGTGATCTCACGAGTCAACCCCCTCAGGGTCCTCATGACTAAACCAGGGGCACTCAGCTCTCGCCTCGCTACATGGGCAATATTGCTATCCCCCTATCATATGATCTTCGTCCCACAAAAGGCAGTCAAAGGCCAGGCCTTGGCAGACTTTTTGGCAGCCCACCCGGGCTCGGAGTCATCCAGAATATATGAAGAAATCCCAGATGAGGTCGCCGACTCGCATGCAACCTCCCACGATGATATTTGGTGAATGTTCTTCGACGGTGCTTCGAGAACTGGACCCAAGGGCAACATCGTCGTCGGAGTCGGGGTGGTGCTGGTTTCTCCTTCCGGATTGGTGATCAACCGTGCTGCTTATTCTCTCACAGAACCCTGCTCTAACAATGTGGCCGAGTACAATGCTCTGGTCATTGGCCTCCAACTTGCAAGAGAGCTGGGGGTAGAATATCTTGAAGCATACGGTGATTCTCAGTTAATCGTCAATCAGATCCGGGGCTCATACGAAGTCCGCCACAAAGACATGATCCCCTATCACCAAATAACGATCGACATCATCTCGTCGTTCGAGGGGTTCTTCATCGAGCATGTTTCCAGACTCCGAAATATCGAAGCCGATGCCTTAGCAGGTCTGGCCGCTTCCCTAGCAGTGCCAAATCATACTCAACAATCGGTGGATGTGATAGGCCATGAACTGGTCTAACCCAAGAACAACGTTCAATTCGTGGCAAGCTATTCCGCTCAGGCGATTGATGATGCCCCGGATTGGAGAGAACCATTCATCGACTTTGTCGTCTACGATATCCTGCCCGAGAACCCAAAGGAAGCCACCTCCATCAGACGGCGTTCTCTCAGATTCTTCTACGATACGGAAACAAAAATGCTGTATCGGCGATCCTACAATGGATTATTGCTTCGGTGTCTGTCAAACGCAGAAGCCAAAGAAGCCGTACGAGAAGCTCATGATGGTGTTTGCGGGGCCCATCAGCCTGGCCCTAAACTGCAAGACCGTCTTCGTCGGATGGGCTACTACTGGCCCACGATGGTAGCAGATACGATAGACTATACGAAAAAGTGCAAAGCCTGCCAAGTCCATGCAGACTTCATACACCAACCATCCAAATTTCTACATTCGACAGTGGCGTCCTGGCCGTTCGAAGCATGAGGAATGGATATCATTGGTCCAATCACTCCACCTTCCTCCCGAGGACATCGCTTCATACTTGCCATCACAGAATACTTCTCCAAATGGGCGAAAGCTGTCCCGCTTGCAGAGGTCAAGACTTCAAACGTGATCAGCTTCCTTAAGCATCACGTCATCTATCGCTTTGGACTGCCCCGGAGGATCATCCACTATAATGGTCCACAGTTTGCAAGCCACGCCTTCTATCGATTCTGCGACAAGCATTGCATCCCGAACATTGCTTCTACGCCATACAATCCAGCAGCGAATGGTTTGGCAGAAGCATTCAATAAAACCATCATCAAGTTACTCAAGAAGTTCGTATCGTCCAACAAACGCGACTGGAACGAGATGCTTGGTGAATGCTTGTGGGCATACCGTACCACGGTCCGAACGGCCACAGGGAACACACCATTCTCCTTGGTGTACGGGAGTGAGGCAGTTCTCCCATTAGAGACTCAAATACCCTCGCTCAGCGTCGCCCTCACTTATCAATTGACGACGGATGATAACTACCGACGCCGACTACAAGAGTTGGAGGCCTTAGATGAAAAGTGCCTCCTGGCTCAGCAAAGGATCGAGCTATACCAAGCACGCATCTCTGGAGCCTTCAACAAGAAGGTCAAAATCAGAACATTCCAAGTGGGCGATCTTGTTCTGGCAGTTCGGAGGCCGATGGTCATGACTCACAAGACCGCCGGCAAGTTCCAGCCAAAATGGGAAGGTCCATTTATCATCGAGGCCGTATTCTCCTACGGTGCTTGCCGGCTTGCCAAGCACAACGGAGACTTGCTCATGTTGCCCGTCAACGGCAACTTCCTGAAGAAATATTATGTCTAAATAATATTTTCTAGATTATCGAGTCACGTACCCGCTGGTACCGCTGAACTCACCCTCATAATTTTCCAGATCATCGAGTCATGTGCCCGCTGGTACCACTGAACTCACCCCACAATTCTCCAGATTATCGAGTCATGTATCCGCTGGTACCGCTGAACTCACACTCACCATTCTCCAAATTTTTTGAGTCATGTACCCTCTCGTGCTGCTGAACTCACATCCACAACATCTCAGATTATCGAGTCATGTACCCGCTGGTGCCACTGAACTCACACTTTCACAATATCGAGTCATGTACCCGCTGGTGCCTCTGAACTCACATCCCGGCCACTCTTTCAAATAGTAAGTCATGTATGATCATACCTCTGAACTTTCTTCCTGGAAGAGATCCTCCCTCATGATCTAATACCCGCACTCCCAGTGCACAAAAAGGGTAATCGATCCACAAATTTTCAAAACGGCCATGTCCTCATTACCTCTGAGTCGTTTCATTTCCGCCAAAAATAAATCACCCCTTGCATAGAACTTCTATGTCCTCATTACCTCTGAGTCGTTCTATGTACCCTCCTTCATTGAGCCCACTCCTGCCATGTCCTCATTACCTCTGAGTGGAAAGGCTCCGTCGAAGAAACCTTCATACTTGCCATGTCCTCATTACCTCTGAGTAAGTATGATGATTCCCTCGACTTATTATCCGTACCACAAAACAAAAACCTCCAGGGTACGCCAAGGATAATAGGTCCACAAATATTCTTTGTTGAGTCCACTTCTACCATGTCCTCATTACCTCTGAGTAGGAAAACTCCACGGTAAAACCTCCGTACTTGCCATGTCCTCATTACCTCTGAGTAAGTATGTTGGTTCTCTCTCGTCTTATTATCTGTACCCTGAACCAGGGTACGCCAAGGGTAATAGGTCCACAAATGTCCTCTGTTGACCACAAATGTCCTCTGTTGACCACAAAATGTCCTCTGTTGACCACAAATGTCCTCTGTTGACCACAAATATCCTCTGTGGAGTCCACTCCTGCCATGTCCTCATTACCTCTGAGTAGGAAGACTCTACGGCAAAACCCTCGTACTTGCCATGTCCTCATAACCTCTGAGTAAGTATGTCGATTCCCCTTCATCCTATTATCCATATCCTAAGTCGGGGTACGCCAAGGATAATAGGCCCACACATGTCCTTTGCTAAGTCTCTTAGTACAATCCCACCATCTCATCATGCCCCGGGAGCCCAGCTGCTCTACGGTATTCTTTTTCCCGATACCAAGAGCACCCATGACCACTTTGCCATGGCTGTTTCAGATATCCTAACCAAACTTGTTATCCGTACCTAAAACCAAGGTATGCCATAGGTAACAGGTCCACAAATAAGTCCCCTAGGCGGGGAAAACATCACCATAAATACCACAAGCAAACAAGAAATACAAATGAAGGGTAGAAAGGAAAGTACTCTTTATTTGAAGGACAAAAAAAGCATTACATGTTTTGGGACCACGTCCCTCTCAAAGAAAAAGAAAAGAAAAGGAGCAAAAGAAGAAAAAGCCGATTATAGTTCGACGTTACACAACTCTAAGAGGCAGTTTCTCACCAAGACAGTCCCCCGCTCAAGCCTCTGTTTTGCTCGACGCTCGGTCTCCTGGGACAACTGCTCTGCATCATTCAGATACATATATGCCTGCCAGTCGTTCTCCATCTTCTTTAGGACAAGTTCTAGATTGGCAAAAGCCCTATTAAACTTGTCAGCCTCCTGAATGGCAATTCCTTTCTCAGCACGAGCAGCTTCGAGCTCGGACTCCAAAAAAGCCAGCTTTCTCTAAAGCTCGAGGATTTGCTCCCTGGTGTCAGCTACCCCGGGGGAGGCCGCCGCTTTTCGAGTCGCACAATCTTCAGTCCGACTATTCTATTGATCATATGACTGAGTCAGATCCTGGCGGTCCTTCAATATAGTTGGCTTGATCGATTCCCGAGCAAGCCTAACCTTCTCCACCGCGGTCATAAGGAAATTGCACTCTTGGTTTATTGTCGTGGGTAAATCAGCTTGCTGCAGCCTGCGAAACTGGACCACGAGACGATCAGCCTCTAACAATTTAGGCTCCAGAAGCGCAGCCAGTTCCCCTCCACCAGGGAGTGTCCTAAGGATATTGATCTGGCCACCGGCGTATTGACGGGCCAGAGTAAAGGGAGTCCCCTTTTCCACAGCTGCCTCGATCCCCCTCTTCAGGTGGCGGTGGAAACTGTCGACCACATCCCGGGATACTTCATCCAAAATCTCTGTAGAGGACGGCGTCAAAGGGAGTGTGGCAGGCAGTACTGAAGGAGTAGCCTCAGAAATTGCCGCCCCCACCACCAAGGAAGCAAATTCCGTGCGGAAAGATGCTTGAATAGCGGCTGGCTCTTCCTCCGCCGTCCGAAGAGCCTGGATGCTCGGCAGGGCGGAAAGGTTAACCCCCGAAACTATATTCGCAGAAGAAGGCGCAGGAAGCATCGTCCCTTGTCCCAGCCGTACTGCTACCTGGGCTCCCGAACTCGACCCAGATAGAGGCCCCTCAATGCAAGGAGGAGACACGCGTGCTTCCGTCAGATCCCCTCCGGTAGGGTCCGCCCCAGCAATGTCCGTCACCGGCAATAAAGGGTTGGGACCTGAACATCCAAAGCAACCATTAATCGACGTAACCCGAAGGATAGGCTTCTTCACAAGTTAAGGTTTGACTTGTATTACCAGGGAAAGAGCATGGAGGCAGCGGTTCGTTCACAGCTGGCGTAGTTTCCCTACCCGCAGCTTCCGATTCGAATTCAACTGGTTTCTCTGTCACGGCCATCCCTGAAAGGGAGCCAGCCAGGACAGTGTCATCCTGTTGGAGTTCAGATATCTCCGGGATGGGCACAGTAAAACCCCCATCCCTCGGAGTTGAGGTCCCAGTAAGGCGAGACTCCTCGACCGCCTTCGGAAGAACCCCAGCAGCAATGATAGCAGTACACACATCACTGACCAAATGGGACAGGATCGGATCAACCTCGGCAATCGGGTCCTGAGAAGCGAACTCATCTGACGCCTATAAAGAGCAAAAGGAAAAAACGATTAGGCCATAACATAGAAGAAGAAAAAAGGAGGTAGTTGAAACTCAAATCACCTCAGAAACAACGTCAGCATCGTCAATAAACAGCCTGCGACGTCTTACCGCAGCGTGCTTTGTGGAGTAGGGTCGGCCATCAGCGGTAATCACGCGCCTGCTTCGCTTACGCGAAGGGCCAGACACAGCAGATAGTTGATCCTCCACCACCTCGTCAGACCAAGTAGGCGGCTGACCCGCCACCCTTTCATCTGGCATAATAGGGGGCTGACTCCCAACTTCCTCGTCCGAAGAATGCGACGAGTCATCGGCGTCTTGATCATCATCCTTCTCGTTCGCCATGGCGGACTCTGAGTCCGGTGCAGGAACCCTGTTCGCCCCTCTCTTCCTCTTCTTGGATCCCTCTGGCTTCTCAGCCAAACCAGTGCCAGCAATGAAGCTAGTATTTATATCAAAGTCGACAGGAGGCTTGCTCGCTGCAACATGATAAAGGGCCACTATGTACAAAATATCTTCTACCGCCTTGGCATCAGGGACCGAGAAGCTAGCCAGGGTATGGACCGCATTGTAATAATGCCAAGCCCGGATGCCATCGAGTACGCTGCCCTCAAAGCTCAAGCAAGCGCTAGGACAATCAAGGAACAATTGACTATACCCGAATTGACGGGAAAATCTACTGGGCAGATAAGGCTCCAGATATACGTTATTTCGATAATGATATACCAGGTGCGCGGGGCGAATGTTGCGCAGCCAAAGAAGCATCTTCTCAGATAAGAGTTGGGGAGGATCAACGCCGTCAACATGTACTCTCCTTACTTCTCTAGTGGTAAACTGAGGGAGAGAGACAAGGAAGTCGGGTCCGTCGACTCTCGCCAACACCCTCCGACAGGCTGGCATGGTGTCGCGCTCCCAAGGCTGATGACGGTATCGGAAAAGGAAGGCGTCATCAGCAGTAACATCTTCTTCAGTTTCTGGCCTCATCAACGACCGATAGTACATTAATAACCACCCCATGAGGTAGTGGTATGGTAGTTCTATCCGTTCAAAGTCCAGCGTCGTCTCGCGAGCGATGACTTTGGACGAAAAGGTGCGGAGGCCGTGGTGTATGCTACACACCATAGCCGGGAGAAGGGCCAGTCTAACTTTGAAGACCAGCTTCACAGCAGGAAGAATGAAATGGCGGCTGATCCTTTCCATAGAACCTGCTCCTCCCGAGACTACGCAATTTCGTAGCCACACCATCAAGAACCCGGATAAGATTGCTTTATCGGACATTTCTCGGGTACCGTAGTGGAAGTAACTGAAGGAATCAGTGCGGCTCCCGAACCTGTCACGGGTGGACCTCGACCTTTTGGCCTTCAATATTATGTCCTTCACCTCCTCCGGGGTTTGAGGACCTCGAGACGAAACTCGACCGGAAGGACGTAATTTGAAAAGGTACGCAACCCAGGCCGTGGTGTGAGGGGCATTCCCTTCTGAGCTATTTTCTTTCTTGATAGCAATCTGGTGGCAGATGCTAGGATGGCAAAATAGTTCTCGGTACACGGCGACGAAACCAGGAAATCGTCGATCCAGGTCATCGAATTCCTCGTTTGTCGGGGTATATACTTCAAAGGTCTCGCCTCCCCACGGCAGCTTGGAAACAGCATGCATCTCATGGAGAGCAAGCCCCAACTCTCCCCCGGAGGCGAAGAAAGTCCCCGTACGTCGGTTGTACAGCTCCAAAAGGGCCATGAACAAAGGCTTGTTAATAGGCAACCCGTAACAGGTGCCCCGGACGGCGTAGTAAAGGTCAATTTCCCGAAGAGATTCTCCATATTTTCTCAGGATCCATGAGGTAAGATTGGCCCATGTAGGAATGGGGTTTATCCAATTCAGCAGCGACAACCTGCCCATCGGATAAGACCCCTTGCGAGCGAGCTGATTCAGAAAGGTATCAGCTCGAGTGAAAGTAAAGTTAGGACCAGTCACGTTTACAAAAGTGCCAGGGAGCAGCCCCATCACACTCTGACTAATTGAATCATTGCTCGCACATGCTGAACTCGTGCGCCTGTTGTATTGGATGTTGCCCACAAACATTCCTGGTCGGGTGGGAGTCAGGGAGCCCACCATTGTCCTGCCCAACGGTACTATGTTAAACCACGAGAGGGGATAATGCCGCTCCATCTCGGGGATATGGATCTCCACTCCGTCTACAGAAAAATCCCAGTTCTCAGAAACATCCTGCAGTCGGGAGTTCTTTATGGAAAAGGCATCCCCAAAGAGAAAAGCCGATTTCAAATATTCTCCGTCCAACTTTCCCGAATTCATCATAGAACAGAGAAAGTAGAAAGGTTGGTTGTTAATGACAGCCATCCTCTCCCTAGGTTCATCAGTAGGAAGCTGATCCACTATATATCGAATTAAGCCGTCGAGCCGCACGCCCACAGCAAACTGAGCTGAACCCATAAGAAGCTCTCCTGCTAGGTTGGTTGGGAGGCTCACTGAAAAAGGACAACACGAAACAGGATTAAAAGATGGTTACTGAACTCAAGTCCCTACGAACCTATGCAGCTCGGATCAAACGAAGCCCTATGCGGCTCAATTGTAATTGGGTTCCAGGTGGCACGGCCCCAAGGGAGCTTATGTGGTTCAGCCAACACAGCCTCATGCGGCCTAAATCAATTGGGAGTTCCATATGACATTGGTTCGATAGCTTATGCGGATCAATCGAACATATGCGGTTCTAAGCAGAAGAGCTTTTGTGGCACTGAAGCGCTATACGGATCAGTTTGTTAGAAGCGTATACGGATCAATCGAACATATGCAGTTAGAAGCTTATGCGGCTCCGTTCAAGGGAGACTTCATGCGGCTCAAAACCTTCTCATGCGGCTCAAACATAGGGTATCTCCGATGCGGCTCGGATATGAGAGGGTCATGCAGCCCATACAGCATATGCGGCTCTATCATAGCCGAACTTGGGTGAAGGCTTGTGCATGAATATGCAACAGAGCTATGGATTCTTAGGATTCAAAGTATCCAAATACAACCCTTACCATTAAGGGTAGGATGGACATCAGGGTGCACTTCGGGAACGACGGCTGACGAGGAAGTCGCCTTCTTGCCCTTTGCAGCAGCGGAGGCGACCTTAGAGGATTTGGGGGCCATGACTGACGATCGGAGAAGGGAAATGAGGAAAGAAAGGCAAGATAGCAATAGTTGAACGAAGGAGAAAGTAAAGAAATCTCCCGACCGTACTCATCCATATTTATAAACAAAAGTGAGGCGTTTCGATCCCCGTGCATACACGAAGACCGACTCTTCAGTTATCAAGGTGAGCCGCCAAAAATGAAGGCCAAGCTCCTCGGATCCCGTACCGAAAAGTGGCCTTTAAAGCTGACAGCAAATCAACAGCATTTAATGCAAAAGATTGCCATACGTGGCAATGATGACGTGGCCGAAAGTCCCCTGCGGCTAAGCCCTCCATGCGGATGAAACATCCATGAGGCCAGGACTTCATATGCGGCCAGAAGAATACAACCATGCTTCTTATTCAAAGTATTTCAATTTTGCAAATTGAAAACTTTGAAGGGGGTCTTGTAGAAGCATGGAAAATAATAATAAAGAAAGATCCATGCGGCCAAGAAGCCCATGCGGCTCACAGATTCATGCGGCACGAGGGACTATGCGGCTCAAGACGTCCTATGCGGCTCAGAACAGCAGACATGTGGCTTGTAAAACAGTCCTCCCTTCCTGCATTAATTACTTTGACGCTGACAACTCTGAAAAAGTGGCAGCCCTAACACAAAAGAGGTAATTATGACTTTGTCATAATGACAGACCCCTAGGGAAGTGAAGGAGATCTCTGACACAATCTCCCGAGATCCAGAGAATGCCACGTGGCCCTGACATGTGGACAGTCATATGCGGCTCGAGCGAAGACTCCCCATGCGGTTCAGGATGAAGCTGCCTTATGCGGCTCAGACAGAAACAGTCTCATGCAGCTCAAGCAGAGGCCCCCATGCGGCTCGCAAGGATCATCTCCATGCGGCTCATTACCCATTATGCGGCTCAAATTATCATATAGTTCGAAGGTTCGGGGGGCCACTCCCCAAGCAGACCCGACACGTGGCCAGTTTTATACGGCTCTATCCTTATGCGACTCAACCCTTATGCGGCTCAACCCTCCTCAGTGGCTCTCAGGACACGTGTCATAAAGCCAATCAATTTCCTAGATTTACTGCAATCAAAGATTGGGTCAAATCCCAATAATTTGGGACACGTGGCAGAAGAATAAATTAAATTTATTCATTCAAATTCGCAGACATCAGCAGATCATCATCGTGGAGATTTATTCTAATCAGCATTAATTACTGATAGGATTTGGTACAATCTACACTAAATGGTCCAGATCCATTACATTCCAAATTAATAGCCCAGATTGATCGATCAACAGGCCGCCGCCACTTTGAAGGGCAATCATTATGAACCCTAATGAGGTCCCCCATTCTTATAAATAGCAGGGTGCCATTCCCTTGCAGAACACACACAGAGAGACATACGCACACATACATACAGAAAGGAACACTTTTCGAGATCAAAGAGAGCACCAGAATACTTGGAGAGAGAGAGCGGAGAGAGAGCAAAGAGAGCATTTCTTCAATGCCATGCAATCTTCTGGAGTCAAGGCTGCGTACTGATCGTCCAAGGAGTAAGGCAGAGCTGTCGTCGCTTTTCCGAGCCTCTATCGACATCCTCCAGAATCTAAAATAAACAATTGTACTTAGACTGCTGTACCTAGGTTTTCGTCCCTAGGCTTTCTTTGTACAAGCGAGTTTGTAACGTGAAGTAAAAGTCCAGTCCTCCGATAATTGTTCTGCTCTTTTATATTTCATGGCAAACAAGTATGTGGTTGTACACATCGACATTCTCTCGACCTCCCTTATGCACACGAGATCAACGAATATTGACGTCAATGTAGACCTATTCCAACAATGGTCGTTGATCAGCGTTAGAGACAGCTGTCGATCATGCCTATGGTGGACAGTCACAAAGATTTCTTCTCCATGCCACAGATGAAACTTCTTCATGCAAGATGGTATGCCACACTAGAATCTGAGAGAAAGTCCATTGAGCTTAAAATCCAAGAACTTGCCCACCTGGCAAGTAGTCATCTGCAGGAGCCATCTGTTATCATTGCTCCGAAGGGTAGACCGCCAACATGACTTACAAGAACACAAAAGAAGAAACTCGAGTCTACTAAGCGAGAACTCTCACTATTTGAGTATATTGAAAGAAGCGTGGAAAGGATAGTCGTTTCGAAGAGGAAGATCAAGCTCCCTACTCATAGAAAGAAACAGAAAATGAGTGTTACAAACACGCTCGATGTGTACATTGGTGCATTTTTGCCCGTCATACGGAAATACATTTGGTCTATTGACGATATTCCCAAAGATGGACATTGTGGATTTCATGCGCTTGCACAACATCTAGGCTATCCCGCTAAAGATGGATAGAGACAGGTTAGAGCAGAGCTATACAAGGAGTTGGAGTCTCGTCTTCCATTCTACAGCGAATTACTTAGCCAAGAAGATGTTGGAGTATTGTTGACAAGCATTCTGTGCGCTGAGGAGACTACTGGACCAGAACATTACATGGATGTACCTTCTGTTGCATATCTATTCGCTAATAAGTACAAGATACCAATTGTCATTCTTTTCCAGGACATTAATAATACATTCTTTCCAATGTGCGCTCCTCCTACGGACTACAGTCTATCCAATCTACATACAATTGGACTCGACAAAAATTACTTTATTATCCCATGATTGATCGATCACTCTCATATTCCTCTCCCTCCGTCAGTTTGGTATAAACATGCTACAGAATCGATCGCTTGGATAACACCCTATACCGATGCTATAAATGTTTACAAGAAGATCACGAACTATGTGAAACCTATACCAAGGCCAGAGGGACACTATGATGTATTAATTGACTGATGTATATGTGTACTGTCATAACATTTTGCATAGAAGAATAGAAAAAATATATCACATTTTGTGTATCTTACTGAGTATCACTTATTTAGTATGTTATTGAGTATCCTATTGAGTATCACTTATTGAGTATCTCATTGAGTATCTTATTAAGTATCACATATTGAGTATCACTTATTAAGTATCTTATTTAGTATCACTTATTGAGTATATTACATTCGTGTCACATATTGAGTATCATACTGATTCATGCACACAGTAGACTGCCAGGAAACTGGGCAGTCCCACTCAAAACTTGTTGTGAGCATGGACTGCCGAGTTTCTAGGCAGTCCTTACTCACAGCAAGTTTTGAGTAGGACTGCCTCATTTTTTGGCAGTCCACTTGTACACAATGAACTGCCCACACAGTGGACTGCCAGAAGAATGGGCAGTCATACTCAGAACTTGCTGTGAGCATTGACTGCTTAGTTCCTGGGCAGTCCAAGTATATTTACTATCATGAATCAGTATGATACTCAAACTTATCGTCAAAAAGATACTTAAGAAGATACATCAATGATAATATACAAACTTGGCGTCAATAAGATACTTAATAAGATACTCAAATATAATACGCAAACTTGCCATCAATATAATATGAAATTAACAAAGTACTGTTGACACAAAATTGTTCAACACAAATTGTTATCATTCTAGTACAACTAACTACAAAAGTTTAACATCGACGACACACACAGTCTTCAGATACAAACTACAAAGTCATTCTTTTTCATGACGCATCTTCGTGCATCGCTCATCTTCGAGAAATGGGTAATTAGCTGTGATGTTTTGTATCTGGGTACCAACATCTTCGTAGTTCTCGCCCTTGCACATGATGAGACTTTTTCCCAATTTTTTAACTTTCGAAGTCCGCATGAATAAAAATTATAAATTTAGGCACCGACACTTTACCACTTCAGAGGGGTTAATTCAACAAATTACACTTACCATCTTCTGCAGTGCATCATATAGTATTGACTTTGATGGTAGAAGGGCTGCTACCGGCACATTAGCACTTCACTTATCAGGATTCAACATCATACCATGTCCGACATCCACATAATACTCTATATAGTCCTCACTACAATCCTACATCTCCACCGCTGGAGTTTGTTTGGTTTCACCGACAACATGATGTTGCCACTCAGTGAAGAAATATGATCCCCAACGGTAGTCCGACGGGACATAGGTCAATGGTTTCTTCCCTTTTGAAGCAGTCCTCAAATTTAATGTGCTCGGGATAGTCTGTACGTAACCAAACTGACGAAGCACTCTGTCTGGCATGTGAGGCTCCTTAATTTTATGACAAAATATCAGACCTTGAAATAGTGCAACTGGTTGCACAGGACGAGTAGTATTTTGCAGATCCCGATATGGATGCCAAATAATCTACAATATGTATTCATTACTTAAGGAGTTATTAATTAATGCGGAATACTAGAGTAGGATTGTAAGTAAATGCTACTTTAAGTTAGTATTGTTTCACCTCCTTTACTTTCATATCTTTTAGAGCGACACGTATGGTAGCCAACGTATGTGGATGTCTGGCATCTATCTTAGCTGGCTTCCACATATACATTATAGGCATCTGCTCATCATAATCTCTATTAAGAGTAGTCCTCTTAGGCGTCGAAAAATGCTCATATATCCATGCCTGAAAATGAAAAATATAATAATATCATCGTTATCGACATAATTTTATGTTACCTATAAACAAAGTATGATATTATTTGCTTACATGGAGCAGAGTTTGACAACCAGCTATTGTCTTCGACCCGACTCGAGATGCAGCACCAAGTTCGCGGTAGAGATGTGCTAGTATACCACTTTCGAATGATATTTGATCCACAGTGTTCAAGTCCGCAAAATTGTTTAGATATTTTACATGCAGCACGGTTTCAGACTTGTCCGGAATGCCGACGGCCTCTAGGATGAACTGTATATATCCCCGGGCCACAAAATTGTCATCAGCATCGTCGTCGTCGTCATCATCATCATTGAATGTATTCCATAAAAAACCTAAAGGAACTCAGTACAACTTCTTAAATTCGGGGATGGTGACAAAAGTCTCCGCCTCAACCCCGAAAGAATTGGCAACCAACTCCACCATCTTATCATACATCTCAAAGTTGCCCTCAGAATAATCCATCGATATTTGACGACCATCAACTCTAACTCCCAAAATATGGTGGACGTCATCAAGGGTGATCGTAAACTCTCCGTCTGTGAAATGGAAACTATTGGTTTCTGGATGCCATCGCTCGACAAACGTAGAAATCATTGCGTGGTCCAATATCTGATACGAGTATTTTGCCAAAATTTTCAATCTGATGGTGGTGATTTTGGCCTTAACACTCTCTTTCAACTCATCAAATTTCCAAGTACTGTACATCTTTGCATGGTTTATTACCCTCAAAAGATGCGAACTTTTCTGCAAATAAAGCAAGATAAAGAAAGTTCAAATATTAAATATAACTATTATTTTGAATAGGTAATTTATACTCAAGCTAATAAACTTATCGGATCCTTCCATATTTCGTAAGCAATGTGGTTCTCGATTGACTTCAATAGAGAGCAACCGATTGGGCTCACATCTTCCTCGGCTACATTAGAAGGCCCGGATCCAACGTTACCTCTCCTTGCACCATACATCATCATCATCAGAGAAATCATCAGGACGAGTCATTAGTTGCTTCGAATGACTTACAACTTGTTTGGTTCCACATTTTCTTATCTGAGGGGGCACCTCTGGTTCTCTGATTGTTATCGGTTTCTCGACAACTCTACCAGCTTCACGTGCCTTGCGCTCTAATGCGGTAGGACATTTTTTTAGGCCCGACATGAACGTCCTTCTCCTTCGGATTCGGTTCGTGACTACCAAATATTAAACATCATACTTAGAGAACATTGAAATTTATTCACAACAAGTTTTTGACTTGCTGTTCAATAAGTACAAACAAGGACTGCCCAAATCATTGGCAGTCCTACAAACAAGTAGGACTGCCAGATATGGTGGCAGTCCTAAGTCACAACAAGCTTAACAAAGGACTGCCCAGTTATCTGGCAGTCCTACATACAGCCAGAATTGCCAGAAAACTGGACAGTCCTTTGATAAACTTGCTGTAACTTAGGACTGCCGCTATTTCTGGCAGTCCTACTTGTTAGTATGACTGCCAAAAATAGTGGCAGTCCTAAGTCACAACAAGCTTAACAAAGGACTGTCCAATTTTATGGCAGTCCTACATACAACCAGGACTGCCAAAAAACTGGACAGTCCTTTGATAAACTTGTTGTGACTTAGGATTGCCGCTATTTCTGGCAGTCCTACTTGTTCGTAGGACTGCCAGAAATATGGGCAGTCCTAGTCGACGCATGTCTCGTTCGTGCATACATGGGTTTCATTCGAATGGGTAATTCCCAACTCCGAATGTAGTTGAATTCAAATGGGCTACAAATAATTGAAATAAATAGTGTAATTGATGCTTGAGTTTCGAAATAATTTTCTAGGGTTTTGGAAACAAATAAAGAAAGTTTTGGAAATAGTTTCTACCTTGTTTGTGAGTACGGTTTGGGTGCCATCGGTCTTGTTGAGAAGAGGATGATGGTGGAGGAGAAGATGAAGAGGTTGGACAAAAAGAAGATTTTAATTTCTTGCTTAGGGATCAAGGAATGGTGGAGGAGAAGAGGAAGAAGAAGAAGAGAGGATTTAGGAATTTGGAAGAGAGTGTAACTCCCTAAATTCATTTTTAGATTTCCTATATTTTTCTATATTTTTCTTTTCTTGGAAAGGTATCATTTTCTACAAACCTTGTTGGAATAATTCAATTTGATTTTTATTTTCCCTAGTATTACTAATTGCAAAACCTTATCATTACTAGCTATTTAATTTTGTTTATTGGTTAAAATTCTAAATCTATTTTTGGTTGCTAATATTACTTGCTTTGCTTGCTAAAGTTATTTATTACTGATTTTTGTGTTATTAGAGATTATTAAATTTTTGATTAGTAACTGGCTTTATTGATTTAATTACTATTTGTTACTATCTTGTTACAATTGGCCAGAACACTTAGCCAGCCCCTAAATTGATCCATGAAACCAACATTTAATTCCTTATTTCATAAAGCCAGATGGCTTATTACTTCACCAGGCCGATTGGGCTAGCCATAAGATCCCAACCCATTGCATATAGCTAACACACATCCCTAACACTTAACTCTACCCAGGCCCATATCCCTACCAACATTTAAAGACCAGGCCATCTCTACGTTAAATTCCCTATTAAGCCAACCCAAGACCAGTCATTTTCCTACACAGCACATGGGCTCGACCCATGTGGAAGAACAATTTGAAATCTGATTTCTCCCTCCATTTCTTTTCCCTTTCTCTAAATTTCTAACAACTTGGTAACTAACTCTAACAAATTTCTAACAGCTATTGGTGTAGTTTGTAATAAAACATTTTATTGGGGTCCTTTTGGTATAATACCAATTCTTTCCTAATGTTTCTATTTAAACATAACTTTTGTTCTCTCTCAATTCCACTTTTCATCTCATTCCTTTACAGAGCACTACAACTCCCCGAAGTCCTTCCCTCCTCTTCTATTTTTCTCCAAAACCAAATCTAACCCTAACCCTAAATTCTGGGGGAGAAGCGACCGGCGATGGCGATAGAGTTGGTGGCGGTTTGCTCCTCCTCCGGCGGCTAGCCAGCTCCCACCAGCGGCGGTGTACGCGATTTCAGCCATGGCGGGGCTCCTCACTCCGGTAGTGCGCGGCCTCTTCTCCGACAGTGCACATCGCTGACAGGGACGAGGCTTCCCTCCACCGCAGCGATGGCGAGGTGCTATTTCTCCAGCGGACACACCACTGACGGCAATTCGGTGGCGACAGTCTAGGCATTTTACTCCCGACGATTATGGGAGTTCCTTGGCGATGATGCGTCACGTCGACGGCGAGATCCGTAGCATTCTTCTCGGCAAAAGACGGCTAGAATCATTCCGCCATGGCGAGCAGCTCGTTTTCTCCGACTTATACTTCTCTTACTCCACGAGATCATCATCTCCGGTAGATCGATCCGAATTTCCAGTGAGTTTTAATTAAATTTCTTGAGAATACAATGGGTTCAGGTTCTTCAAAGCCATTTTTCCTGATCGATTTACTCTATTACTTTGCGTCTATTAAATTCTGGGATAGCGCTCATTGTCGCTGGATCGATCGAAGTCCCTTGTTCCAATCTGGACGATGACGAAGCTGATTTGAAGAAGGATGGATTAATATGGTGAGCAATTGATTGGAGATCGGAATCAAGTTGTCGCAGCAAGGAATTGAATATCGAAATTGACTCCTTGAGACGTGTCCTCGATCAGTTTGGGTTCTACTTTTCAGGTATTATACTATTTCCTTTTTACTGTAGTGTTGATACGATTTTGAATGTGTGTGTGTTGGCCAGGCCAGGATCGGGGTTCAATAGGGTGGTTCGTGTCCGTGTGCGTGTCCAGTGTGGGTGTGTATGCTACCAGAGTCGTGTCATGTTGATTCACGCTGGTATCGGATTGATTGCAGTAGCACAACTTTGCTTTCTGTGATTTCGATTTGGCTGTATATATATTTTTATGTTGGTTCTGTAAATCTATTTGAGTTTTGATTATTCTTTTGAGTAAGTGTAGCATTGGTTTAAGTTTTGTGTAGTTTTATGTTCTGTGGACACTGTCCTTGGTGTCGAGAGATTGACACTGGGTATGAGAGTGCACTGGCTTTTCGTTTTGGGATTAGAGGTTGAGTACGGGGGGTTGAATGTTTGCAGGAATAAGTAACAGAATTGTGGCTTGGTATATTAGAGTTGTGTTTTTCTGAAGTATAGGTATGATATATGTGGAGTTGGTTGGTTCTGTGTTTGGCTAGGATTTGGTTGGTTGGGCTTTTATGTATAATTTTCTGAGTTAAGTTGCTGTGCTGGTCTTGAAGTTTCTCTCAAGCTCTGAGTATGTTCCTTTAAAGCTTTGGTAAGAATTGTCCTTAACAAGCTGTTGGCCAACACTTTGTTGATGTGAGGAGGGTTGGGCTTAGTAGGCCGAGTCCATTCTTGGGGTATCTGTGTTGAGTTGGTTGTAACCTTGCTGTAGTAGAAAGTTAAGTGTTGGGATCACATATTTTTGTGTATATATTAGTTGGGCATGGTTAGATGTGAGCTTGGAGGTGTCGGTTAATGTTACATATTATATTTGTTGCTTGAGCTGTTGCTCTAGTTTAACAAACATAATTATGGACTTGGTTGTGAGTTGGATATATTTCATGAGGGGTTTACTTGTTGTTGTAAAGTTTTGGGTCAAGCTTGATTTTGCTGGTTTAAGTCTAAGTTGCACGTCTGCATATTAATGGGCCTAACAAGTCCATTTTTTCCTATAAAATTTTAACTCAATGTAAGCTTAGTATATGAATGTTTTGGGATGGGCTTAGCCAGATGAGTCAGGCCGTAAAGGAAATTAGAGTGGACAAGAAAAATAGGATTGGTGCTGGGCTAGAATTAGGCTGGAGTTGGTTTTGCTAATATTTAATATCATTAATATGGTTATATTTTAGATAAACAACTATTTTAAAGTTTTATTTCAAACTGTTTTGCTAAAAACAATTATTTTGCTAGTCAAAAATTTGGTTTGGTAACATATTGTATTTAACTACTATTGTTTTATTAAAAATCTATTTCTAACTCTATATGGTTACTAATATGCTAAGTTGTGATAGATACTTTGCTAGTGATATTTTGTAATGATTTATGTTGAAGTTAAAGTTAAGGTATTTTACAGCTATTTATCTTGATTAAAGTTAGAAAATATATAAGTATTTCCTAAAACTATAGTTAGCTAGAATATATAAATAGTGATTTTAGCATGTTAGCAAATAGCTAGTCAATATCATTAAAAGATTCTAACCAATTATTCCCCAAATTGCTTCTAGGTGACATAGTGATTACTACTTTTCTATTCCCGATCATCCAAAGCAAGAAAAGTACACCGACTCGAATCTTTACTCTGTATTTCTGTCTTGCTTCATGTTCTCATATTGACACGTTGTACACACGATTGTTCATTATTCACCGTTCATAGTTCATTGTTCTTACTTGTACATTGGGGTGGAGAAATACTACATATATGTGACCAATCCTATTTTAGCTAGGCATTGAGTAATAGCTTAGGTCTCATATCGTGCACGTGGGACTCTAAGCCGTACCATTATTCATGTGCTTTTGTTCATTGTTTACCCAGCCGGTCACATATTCTGATAGTTATTTCACTTGCATGTTATGCTGATAGTCTAGTTCATTATTCAGGATCTGGTACTATAGTTTTATCGTTATTTATGTACCACAAATTCATATTCTTGTCTTATACCATAGTTCATATTGTGATTCTTTTTCATGCATTTCAGTTTACATTGTTTAGTCTTCTTGTCGGGGTTGTACTTTGCTCTTTTTTTGACAGGATACGTTGCAGGTATGCTTGAGGATATTGTTCTATCTTCATGGGCCAGAGCCCAAAGCCAGGATAGAGATGTCACATTATAGACTTAGATTGCAGAGATATAGTTAGAGTCTTCTTAGATTTGTTTTAGAGTTTATCATGTATTGTATTGAGGATTCAGGATTGTATAATTTTATTCATGTTACCGGATTTGTCTCCGGATGATATTATATGATTTGGTAGATTGTGGAGATTTGTTCTGGGAACGTATATAGTAGCTGTGTTGTTTTATATATCTTGTATCTTGGAGTTTTCTTTAGAATTGTACAATTTACTTCGTCGTGTCCATCGACGAAAGCTGGGCGTGTCCGACTCGTGTCCGATTATTCGGAAGCGGGTTGTGACATGATTTTAGTGGTGGCCCATACAGGTCTGTCCTAATGGCACTTAGGCTATAAAGTGCTATTGGAGAACCTGTTAGACTAAGGAAAACTCATCACAGCATAGGATCTGTGGGAAATGGTTATTGTTTTACTAAGGCTGTTGTTATCTTATAGTTTAGGCCTAATATAACTGGTTTTCTATTTTTCAGAGTGGTTCAGACACGCAATGCCAAGTATATTGATTCCTCTGCGCTCGAGGCTTCTAAGATTATCTATCTAATATATTTTACTAGTATAAATATTTGATTTGTAGTATTTGAGCTTTCATTATATTTCCTCTTAATATCTATAATTTCTATAAAAAAAATTCCTTGTTGCCATTCGAGTCATTGTTTCTTATTTAAGATCTGTTACTGTAGCCTCCTTGTCCTACTAAACTCCTCGTTTTTTAAAGAACAGATAACTTCACTTTCTATCATGATCAAGACCTAGAACTTGTTGAACTTTCATAAAACCCTTTGGAATTCCTATGGATAAAGTTGAGAGAGTATTCGATTATCTATTATGACGTGGCAGATGCGCACTGCAGTCATTTATCTGAATTACGAAGACCGCGGGTTCATTGCAGCCAGCTGTGCACTGGCGAGGCATGAACTCTAAGTTAAAATAATTTTAGGTATTCATAGGTCCTCGAATATTATTGAAGCTATATCCTAAATCATAAATTTTGATCTCTTGAGTTATTTCGATAATATGGATAAATTTGATAGAAATATTCGATAAATTAAAATTATTTAAATCATTGAGCCAAAGGTTCATTGCAGCCAGATGTATACTACACTGGCGGGGCACGAACTCTAGGCAATGTGATTTCGGATTATATGATTTCCGGATACTATTGAGACTTGTCACGACCCGCACCCACTGTGAGGGTACGAGTATGTAACAGCGCCCAGCCTACGCCGCAGTGTCGGCGGTAGAACGCTGTCCTAGGTCAATCATCTAACAATATATAAGGTACCTGTACAGTATATACACTCCGAATGGAGGTGACATAGCAATACAATCTCAATCACATCTAAGGTAGAATACGATAAAGATAGATAGATATGAACAGAAAAAATCCACAGAGGTACAACCCAGATAAAGACTAAGTACCTATGATACAACTCCACAAACATCCAAATGAAATAACTCCCAATATATACAATAATGTATCAATGAGAAAGACAAGTAAGAGTCTAAGCTATCTATACTAAGCATGGTATCATCCTCAGCAGCTGCCTGAACCTCCCCAGGGGTCCAGGTCGCGAGCGTCATCTAGGCAAGCTCCAAGGTAAGGGGTGCAGGGTTCCTCATCATCCTCTGTAAAATTTTCAACAAGTCCAGTCAGGACGGGAGCGAGCACAATACATCTCACACAGATCATAACAGGTTAGAGAATATAAACATGCAAGAGAGTACGATACATGAAACTGAAAGAAAGTACATGATGTAAACAGAGAGAGAACTGTAATAGAAATATCTACTATAAGTAGAGAGCTACCAGTGACTAGTGATTTAGAGTACAAAGTCGACATGTGAACGGCTTGATTTGCACATGGCTGTACTAAAGAGGCGTACATGGCTATACTACTTTGGAATTGTTCACATGACTATTTATACTCCCCCATACCCCAATCAATACATAAGGATCCATACAAGTTATGTTACGTACATGGTTTTCATATGAAGCCCATAAATGGGTGCACATGAAGTATACATGAGAGCTTATACATAAGTGCACATGAAGTTCACATGGGGGGCCCATAAATGGGTGTACATGAAATTCACATGAAGGCTCATAAATGAGTGCACATGAAGTATAGGTTATACATGAGATTCATGAGAAACACGACCGAACATGATAGCACATAAGAGTATACGAGCGAGCACGAACGAGCATGTAGCACATGATAAACATGAATAACATGAGAGCGAGGAATACACGATGTACATGAAACACACGACATGATGTATCCGATGCTCCCAAGGGGGATAATATCTCAATGTAGGGATCCATATAGTACCAATCCATGATAATATCGTGACAGCATCAAATAAGGTAAACTAGAGCAGGAATATAATTCTAAACAAGTTATAAAATGATCAGAGAATGTACTCGCCTGGTATCTGAATGTCTGAAGTAAATGTACTGTCCGAGATGAGGTACCTGACTTCTAGTTAGAGCAACACAAGTCAAGATGTATACAGGGGGTGGTAATTGAAATGTACAATGCATCTGCATGTTGTCTAGGTCAAACTAGACTAGAGTCAACTCTTAGTCAACCATGGTCAACTTACACTAGTCTACTAGGTCAACTAAACCATTCCAAGTCTAAACCTAGACTAACAAGTCATTCTAGTCAATATAGGCCTAACCAAGCCTACTAAACCTAAGCACACCAATACAACAATGTCACGGTATCACACACAAGTTTTATGTATAATATATAGACTAATGAAATAGACAAGGCTATAATATGCCTATTATTCACATCAACATCACAACTCACATATATGAAATACCAAGACTCTCTATAGGAAGCTCTATATAGGCACATACTTATATACATACATATATATATTTAGAGAATGGAAAGGCCACACAAGTGAGGGTGTGTGTTGTGTCTATTGACAGAAAAACAGTGTCAATGTGAATGTGTCATATGAGAGTGTTATATAGGGTAGTAAGTGCCATATAGAAAGTTAGTGTATGGCATGGTGTGTGTGTTAGCATGGGTACATGGGAGTGAACTTATGATTCAGGACATGTAGTGTATTGCAAGTTGGTGGCAGGATGTCTATAACTAAATATATGCAGGATATGCAATGTATGTATTAATATGTGAAGGATCAAGTGACAGTACATGGCTTTAGATAGGTGTCCACAATCTCAGATTTTTAATATAAAACAGTCTCAGATTTTGATGGTGAACACAAGTCAATATGAATGCATACAAATCAGGATTTAGTGAAATCAGTTAACACAGTTAAGTTCAGTTAAGGAAAGCCATCTCAGGTTTTTTTATAGAAAGAATAGCTCATGTTTTGTGACTGATTCTCAGTTATCTACCTATATCAACTCATATTAACCACAAACCAGTTCAGTCAATAAATCCCCAAGTATATATATATCAACATTCGAAACTGGGAAAGGAAGTCATTTCAGCTCAAAACAGGTTCAGGTTGACAGTTAATCTCTTGAATCAAAATCAGTGAATCAATGCATGAGAACTCAGTCATGGTAACTAGATTTCTAAAACAGTTTAAAACTGGAAAACAGTAGGGGTGAGGATACATGTGTGTGTTCTCAGGTTCCCTATACCAGTGTGTGTGTGGCATGAATACATGTGTGTTGCTGTGTACAGGAGACCATGTGAACCCTGTGCGTGTATGAGTACTTGATTTAGGTAGGTGTGAAGGATGTGTGTCTGTGTATGCTCACAGAAATCCCAAGGACAGTAAACATATGGTGTTGACAGGAACATGGAATGTGCTAATCTTAGTTAAGACAGGTTCAGTGTTTTTGATGTGAAGACAGTGCCAACCAGTCATCCCCTGAAAACTGAATGCAACAAGTGAAACCATGGGTGTACATGTGTGTTAGAGTGCTACAATTTACAACATCTAAATAGAATGAAATCAGTTGAACTAATGAACATAGAAGAATACCAAAACAGTCCCATTCAAACTTAAAATCTGAGAATACTCAGTGTTCTCAGGAATGCAAGAATTCTCAGGTGACAGTGAACAAGTATTGGAATTAGCATTATTTAAGGAAGGGAACCATTTCACAGTTTAAAATAGGAAATGACCAATGAATCTAAGTTACAATTTCCAGGTTAATTCACTGACATTTAATAGGAAAAGCCAACAGTGAAAGAGAATTCGAAGGACATGCTAGCAATAGTTCTCACAAACTTGACAGTTCAAAGCAATACAAATCCAAACATTCCACACATAAACTCCTACATGATCACTAGCTATTTAGCCATTAAACTCTAGCTAATAATATTATAAATCATTAAGAAACAGGGAATGAAAACTGTGCTACACTGATATATGAAGTATCAGTCGATACATTGATTTCGAAAGCCACTCAATATTAATTTCATATTTCAGTAATGCAAAACCTATCAACGTGTAAACCTAACTAACAGAAATCATTAACCATATCCAGGATATTAAATTAACAATTAAATCATAACAAAACACAATGTAAATCATTAAACAACAGGAATTGGTGAACAGTGTTCACTGATACAGGACGTATCAGTCGAATGGGAATCCCCCATTCCTACATTCAATTAACAGTTTATTGATGAAAAATAGGTAGGTAGTTAATGGTGGATATTAGTGTGTGTCATACTAGCAAAATGGTGTCCAAAAATAGGACACAACGTGTCCAAATCGATATAACCCAAAAATAAAGCAACATGACACAGAACCAAACACTACATCGTGCACGTGTTCATCGTATTCATGGACACGACACGACACGACACGAATTAGGACACGTGCTCGTGCATACGTGTACGCCCACACTAGGGCTACACACTGCACTCAACACGAGATGTCCTCGTGTCCCCGTGTCCACGTACGAATCGTGTATCCGAACCCAAAACTCGACTAAACGACCCAGTGTAAAACCTGTGCACACTAAATTATGTGTCTGACATGACATGATAGGTCGTGCATGTAGCACCCACTTTTTGAAATTAGGGTATTTTAGTCATTTTAGTCATTTTAGTCATTTTGTGATTTTCTAGAAATTATTGACTTGTGTTTGATTTAGCTTTTGGTTTAACTTTAGAAAATCCACATTGAGACTAACCATGACATATGATGATCATCTAGCTAATTAGAATTTATTTTATACTTTGGTTTAATTTAGAAGGCCATTTGACCATTTTTAGGCTATTTAATTAATTGGCCTTTTTAGCCTTTTTGTTAATGGGCTTAAACTCAACTTAGATAGAGAAGAGGGGCCCATGAACCAACCCTAACCCTAGTAGGACTTGTATGGCCGACCAAAATAGGAAACCTCCTTTTCTATATAAGCATTGTATTAGTATGGACACCCCCTTAACAAAACCCTAGTTTCCAGCTCTCCAAAATCCTAACTTTTTCATCCGACCTCCGTTTCACCTCAAACGAAGTGTATTGTGATCGTAGGAAGGAGGAGAATTTGCTGGAGCATTGCTAGCAAGGAGTTGGAGGCGTTTGCTCGGTAGAAACTGGTCGTCTCATTGATCGAAGAATCAATTTCTTTGGTATTTCAACTCGTAATAGGTAAACACCTAAACACCATAGTTTCTCCTGATTTTTCTTCATAGTAGCATGCATCTAGGTACCCTAGACCCACCCATGAAGTTTGGTTAAGTTTCGTGTCTGTTTGATAGGCGTGTCGGACACGTATCAGTTTAGGGTTTAATGTGTTCGATGAATTGTCTCTTAGATTTCAACACTGTTATTATTGCAAACTAATTTCATGATTTGATAGCCCTAGATGTAGGGATTCCCAAACCCTAGGTTTGTGCAAGAGTCGACGCGTGTTCGTGTCCAAAACTGGACACGCACGTGCAGTACGAGGACCGCACGCGTGTCCTGTTGCTGCCGTGTCCGTTCTCGCTGGACACGGCGACTCAACGCACGAAAATTGATGAGTGGCTAGGGGCCATGACTGACATGGTGCTCGTAAAATTTGGTAAGGTTTCATGGAGAATCGAGGGAGAAATCGACGTGGTATCGATTTCGGCCTGTCGCGCGCGCGTGAGTTTGCGGCGTCCGATACGCACGTCGTGCGGCTCGGACACGTGTCGAGAGTCCAGTGCAGACACGTGGACGTGTAGCCCTATAGGTGGGCAACGTGTACGAGTGACCACGTATCCTATTTCGTTCTGTGTCAAGCCCTAGGACGAGCGACACGCGTGCACGATGTTTGGGGTCAATTAGGTTCGATAGCCTAGTTTTGTTATTTGGACACATCGTGTCTTATTATCTGGACACAACACGACCTGGGTAGCACACACACACACGCAGGAATCATTACCAACCTTTTGTCTTTGATTATTATGTAGATTTTCGAATGTTTAGGTCAAGATAGGTTTTGTGTTTTGATGTATCGGGTAAGTTCAGTTTTCTTTACTATTTTGTAATTGTTGTTCTGTCCAGTTTTCAATTTCATATAATTTTTGTGTAAAACCCAACCCACAGATCCTTTTTAACCCCATCTATGTGATACCTAGTAGTTTGCATCTTGGGAAAGGCTGTATTTGAATTTGGGTTAGCATAGGTACTCGGGTTCTTTAAATTCCAGTTTTCCTTACTATATGTATGTTGTGCAGTCCCAGTTTAGTTTTCAATATAATTCTTGTATTAAACAGAGACTACAAACCCTATTTGACCCTACCTATGAGATGCAAGTTAGTTTGCATCAGGAGAAGGCTGTGATCGAAATTGGGTTTTCATAGAGTATCGAGTTAAGTTCAAATTTCCAGTTTCAAGTTTCCTTTACTGTTAAGTATATTTGGTTCTGTCCAGTTTCATATTTCAATTTGGATTTTGTATAAACCCAACCATTCAGACCCTATTAGACCTATGTAAGAGATTATTTGCTGGTTTACAAAGAGATAGGGCTGTGTTCAAATTGGGTTAACCATAGGATTTGCTCGGATTAGTTCAATGTTCCAGTTTCTTCCCTTTCCTGTTTCAGTTTTGTTGATATGTCGCAGTTTCAATTTTCAATGTAATTCCTGTATTAATCAGAGCCTATAGATCCTGTATGATCCTACCAAGAGGAGTATCATGCTAGCTTGGCATCATGGAGAGGCTGTGGTAGAGTTTGGGTTTAGATATAGGGTACTCGGGCTATACAGGATATCAAGAGATGGGTATTTTCCTATAACTGATATATGAATGGGTTAGTGTTGGGTTTGATTGTAGGATTTCTAGAGTTCAGGTTACTGAGTAGTTGGGACTTGTTACACCAAGTTCAGTATGTTGGTTAATTAGGACTCTGTTAACTGTTAGTTAGTTAATACATCAAGTTAAGTTTATTTTGATTAACTAAGTTAAGGACTAGTGTTGAAGTTAAAATAGAGTTTAGCATTGAGATTTCCTATTTTCTAAAACTAGAATTTTCCTAAGAGATACCCTAACCTAGAGTCTTGGTATATGCTAGTCTAAAGTATAGATATTAGATTAGGGTATTATGAGTTAAGTATTGTGAATTACATTGGTTGTTAGGATTAGGCTTCTTGGACCTAAGATAACACCAACACATACCCAAAATCAACTCTAGGACTAGTATCGACCTAAAAATTGACTTATAGACTAGTTGACCAAACTTTGACCTAGTTGACTAGTCTGGTTGACCAAAGTTGACCCAAGGTTGACTTTGACTTAGATTGACCCAAATCATGTAGAATTTGTATTGAAGGCTTTCCTTATGATATTTTAGACTGTATTATGACATGTGGTTGTTTTAAATAGGATCTTATTACTCCAGTCCAGTCACTTTTCATCATCAGCAGTTCGGATTGCCAGGCGAGTACATTCTCTGATCTTTTCATGCTTTTTTTGATATGTACTCTTGTTATAGACTAGTATACTTGATGCTGACACGACGTTCATACGGATCAGTACCCTCTGGATCTTTTCATGCGATGTTATCCCCTCGGATACATCGAGTATGTCATGTTCATGTACTTTATCATGGTCATCATGTACTCCATGTATTCACATTTATCCATGTGCACTCATATGTTATTCATGTACACTCATGACCATATGAGCTCCATGTATACAGTAGTTGTTATCCATGTGCAATAATATAACATGCTTTGATCCTTGTGTATTGGTTGGGGGCAGAGAGAGTATAGTTGGTTATGTGATCATTATCCCCAGTAGTTATCCATGTGCATTCCATAGTTGTATCCATGTGCAACCCAAGCTATTTACATAACCAATTCATGCTCTGATTCACGTAGAAGGTTATATTCTTTACTTACCATATTATATCTCAGTTATATCTTCTCTCTTGTTGATTTTTCTTTACAGCGATTCATGTATAGTTTTCTATAGCTTACTTTACATGCCCATTCCTGATATGAACTGTTGTGAGAGATATGTGCTCGTTCCGTCCTGACTGGGCATTTTGAAAATTTTACAGATGATGATGAGGAGTACTGTCCTACTTATTATGGCATTGGCTTAGATGACACTAGCGACGTGGACCCACAGGAGGATCCCACAGTCGCTGAGGACTTGCCCATAGTCTAGTTGAGACTTAGTACTTTATTTTGTATTTTCTGTTTGAGACTTTTATGAGTTGTACTTGAGATTATTTTGGTGGTTTACACCTAGACTTTTATTGTGACTCTCTTGAGATTCTTATTCTATTCCATCTTAGCATTGTGATTGAGTTACGTATTATTTTACTCTATATTCATAGTTATTTAGATTGTGTTAGATATGGTGACTCAGGACAGCGTTCTACCGTCGACACTGCGGCGTAGGTTGGGCGTTCGTTACTTCTCGTGCCCTTACACTGGGTACGGGTCGTGACACATTTTTAGTGGTAGTCCATGCAGGTCCCCAAACACAATTAGTATGATTCGTAGTGGTACTCGAACTAGAGTATCATTACAACCTGCAGTAGGATATAGGAATAAGTTAAGGTACTCAATCACATTAGGAAAAAAATTTATCAAATTCTTGCTGTTAATTGTCTTCTTTTGAAAACAACTGTCCTCCTTTGATGATTTCGCTTCTTTTTCAGTAATTGATTCCTTGTTTGATCTGTCTTCAAGAAAGTTATGGAGACACGATTTCATCCCTCCGGTCCATGCAGGACCACATTCGCATTAGTGCGATGTCGTGGTAGTACGATAATTTAATTGTATTACTACGAGCCTGCTATAGAGTATAGGAAGTAAGGTGTTAGATTGAGAGGATACTCAATCACTATTAGAATTTCCTGAGAGATTCCTGGGATGACCCTTGAGAATCTCATTTTGAGCTTCGATTTAAATTTTATTTTCCTTTATTTTTAATCCACCTTCCTTCCTTGATTCTTGTATCTTGTTTGAACTCTTTTCACAAATACCCTTACTTTTTTGTACTTAATAATGGTTAGGAAGATGGCTACACTGCTATATACTCATTGGTCAAATACATGGCTAGAAGGATTACATTAAGAAATTGGAATACACGGAGACTTTGATTAAGTTATAAGGGCATTTTTCTAAATGGATGATTTAATGATTAGTAGTTTGTAAGTTGAGATATTACCAAGGAAATTTATCTTGAAGATTCTAAGTAGTAATCACCAGAGGATTATAAAATTATATTTTGATACTGGAGGAAAATAGTTCGAATCTATATAAATAGATTTCAGGAATTGATGTGATTCATGAATTATTGGATTATGATTATACATCCTTGAACGTATATAGATTGGTTTGAATGATCAAAAAGGGGGTGGCAGTATGAACTATTAAATTGGGTCGTACAAGTTGCGATGAATATGTTTATTGAATTTCAAATTTAAGTGGAAGCAATGATATTAAAATTTGGTTTAAAAGATTGGGAAGATATGAAAACGATTGTTTTGGAAAAAAAAATCTCAAATTTGAAATTGTGTCAATTGATTGAAGATTTAAAAATCTATTTAGATTTTGGTTTAAGAAGTAGTGATTATGTTTCAATGACTTAGAAAGAGAAGTTATGGTTGATAAATGCGTTAAAATACTGAGCTGTTAATGCTAGATTGCCGTGATAAGCTAAGTGTCTATTTTGAGGATTATTTGAGACAAATTGGGAGTTTTTAAAGTTATGAAGTGATATAAAATTTTATGGATTCATGATTCATTAACTCTGGAGTTTAAAGTTGGATTGAAATGTTAAATTTTGGAAAGGTTATTAGTAATGTGATAAAAGTTATTATGAGATTTATGAAAAGGATTTGAATGTTAGTCGTGATTAGATTGGATGGCTTAGAGTGAATACAGATTGCGGTAGTTATTTTGAAATTTCTTTTTAAAGGAATGCAATGGTAGGCCATCAAGGTAACCTTAATGAGATAGAAGTGTTCCACACTAATTGCCATATCACTCATGACTATGATAGTAGTATCTACTCCAGTGTTGTTAGTCGTCTGCCAAACTATGGGACTGTATCTCAACCTTGACTTACTCAACCTTCCCTAAAATCTAGATCTTTTATTGTGACTTTCTAACCGTTTGTATTGATCGTTCCTTAACAGTATTCGCCTTTAGAACTGTGTCCCTAAATTATTTTACTGGATTCTTATTAAATTTATTTTCATGCTTCAACTTGATTTCCTTTATTCTGGTATTAGTTGTCACCTCTTGAACCCTTACCATGATACTAAATTACTTTCTGACTTAAATTCGAGATCCAACCATGACTCAATTCTTTCGACCCGATATGAGATGGTGTTCTTCTTGTTTCCTTAAATGCTTAACCTTGTACCTTATCTTGACTGCTTGACCAGCTTAGTTAATGATCTTGGACTATTTTTTTCTTCTTCATCATTACCTCCCATACTTATATTTTGACTACCTTACGCTGCTAATTTAGCCTTAGTTTTGCAAGCTTATCTCTTTTTCGAACTTGATCATGACATATTTTATTGGGTCGACCCACTAACATATTGTCTAATCAGAACCGGTGTATGATGGTCTGATCAATCTAGTGCACTTTGGTTCGCTTTCATATATTACTCTACATGGAAGAGACTCTAGGGCATATGTCTCATCCACGACAGTTTGGCAATTCTCCTTGAATTATTTTCGTCGTCTATGAACCACGTATTATACTCAATAGCATCGTCTTGAACTCTTTTTACTTTTGTCTTTTACTTATGTCAGAAAGACAAGACACTGTACTTAATAGGTCAACCCAGGGTATCACGTTTAGCTTCCTTATCCAAAGAAGGATATTAACTTATTTCTATATTCTCGCAGTATTCTTTAGGATTTCAATAGTGTTGAATTCTAAACCCTTGATCGCGACCAGTCGACTTGGTCATTCTCCTTATCATCCAATGTTTGGAACCTTATTCAATTGAATTAATTCAATTGTGACATGGATTTCAAATCTTGGATACTTATGCCCAGACTTCAATGACCTCGTTCTCCATCTTTCCAAATCTCGATTCATCCTGTAATTGATCAACTTAGATCATATCGAGACTAAATTTCTTATAGATATATATATAGTGTGCTTGGATTTTAGTGTTATTGACAGTCGTGCTTTAAACTTTCGATTTTGATCATCTTTAGAATAGTAATGCTTTATGGTTAATTTTAGTTGTTTTTTTATCACCAGTATTTGTGTAGGACGATAGACTGCCTTACAGCCCGATGATTTATTATTTTTCCTTATCTTTTCCAGAATGGCACCCATGACCAGAGTTTGTCCCCAGTGCACAGCTGCAATTCCGAATGAGACCGAGATTGTACTTTCCCTTTCTATTACTCAGGAGGTGTTAGTAGCCTCACCGAAGAATTTTCCTCCATCTCCTATCCTTCAGGAGAGGACTGCAGTTCAGCCAGAGATTGAGGGCCTTTCTTTGCCTCCCAGAGTGGTACCCATGCCATTCCTGATGGAGCTTATATTTACAGACTTCTTCAGGATGTGCAGGAGGTGCAGAGACTTCAGGCCGAGCTTATGAGAGAGCAGAGCCTCAGTTTTCAACTGTTATGGGATTACATGCATTTGAGGAAGGAGCCTAGTCCCAAGAGAGCGAGGAGCAGTTTTTACCCATAGCCTCAGGAGTACCCAGGCTTTCAGCCTAGATCAGTCTATCCAGTTCAGATTCCTGTCCAGCAGAGACCAGTTGAGTGGATGCCTACCTGTACTTTCTGTAAGAAGCTTGGGCACGTATGGAAGGACTGTAGGAAGAGACTAGGATTGTGCCTATTTTGTGGGTCAGCTGCACACAAGATACGAGACTGTCCTACTACACTTGCACCTAGTCGAAGCCTACCTCTGGGAGAGAGTTCCAGCTACCAGACCCAGTAGAGGTGAGTTCTTGACCCATACCTTATCCTATCTTGATGATTACTGTACCCTACCATAATGTCTGTATGCTTGATACCTTATGACTACTTTTGATCTAGTATAACTATAGTGGCTAGATGAGACCCCAAACTGATTACCTGTCGTAATCATTATGATATCTTTCCAACTATAGGATTAGATAAGTTTTCTGAAGGACCATGATTGTTGGAGGATTTTGACCTAGAAGGGTAGGATCATTTTAATTTCGAGGACGAAATTATTTTAAGGAGGGTAGACTTGTAGCACCCACTTTTTGAAATTAGGGTATTTTAGTCATTTTAGTCAGTTTAGTCATTTTGTGATTTTCTAGAAATTATTGACTTGTGTTTGATTTAGCTTTTGGTTTAACTTTAGAAAATCCACATTGAGACTAACTATGACATATGATGATCATCTAGCTAATTAGAATTTATTTTATACTTTGGTTTAATTTAGAAGGCCATTTGACCATTTTTAGGCTATTTAATTAATTGGCCTTTTTAGCCTTTTTGTTAATGGGCTTAAACTCAACTTAGATAGAGAAGAGGGGCCCATGAACCAACCTAACCCTAGTAGGACTTGTATGGTCGGCCAAAATAGGAAACCCCCTTCTCTATATAAGCATTGTATTAGTATGGACACCCCCTTTACAAAACCCTAGTTTCCAGCTCTCCAAAACCCTAACTTTTTCATCCGACCTCCGTTTCACCTCAAACGAAGTGCGTTGTGATCGTGGGAAGGAGGAGAATTTGCTGGAGCATTGCTAGCAAGGAGTTGGAGGCGTTTGCTCGGTGGAAACTGGTCGTCTCATTAATCGAAGAATCAGTTTCTTTGGTATTTCAACTCGCAATAGGTAAACACCTAAACAACATAGTTTCTTCGGATTTTCCTTCATATTAGCATGCATCTAGGTACCCTAGACCCACCCATGAAGTTTGGTTAAGTTTCGTGTCTATTTGATAGGCGTGTCGGACACGTATCGGTTTAGGGTTTAATGTGTTCGATGAATTATCTTTTAGATTTCAACACTGTTATTATTGCAAACTAATTTCATGATTTGATAGCCCTAGATATAGGGATTCCCAATCCCTAGGTTTGTGCAAGAGTCGACGCATGTTCGTGTCCAAAACTGGACACGCACGTGCAGCACGAGGACCGCACGCGTGTCCTGCTGCTGCCGTGTCCGTTCTCGCTGGACACGGCGACTCGACGCACAAAAATTGATGAGTGGCTAGGGGCCATGACTGATATGGTGCTCGTAAAATTTGGTGAGGTTTTGTGGAGAATCGAGGGAGAAATCGACGTGGCATCGATTTCGGCCTATCGCGTGCGCGTGAGTTTGCGGCGTCCGATACGCACGTCGTACGGCTCAGACACGTGTCGAGAGTCCAGTACAGACACGTGGACATGTAGCCCTATAGGTGGGCTACGTGTACGAGTGACCACGTGTCCTATTTCGTTCTGTGACAAACCCTAGGACGAGCGACACGCGTGCACGATGTTTGGGGTCAATTAGGTTCGACAGCCTAGTTTTGTTATTTGGACACATCGTGACTTGTTATCTGGACACAACACGACCTGGGTAGCACACACACACATGCAGGAATCATTACCAACCTTTTGTCTTTGATTATTATGTAGATTTTCGAATGTTTAGGTCAAGATAGGTTTTGTGTTTTGATGTATCGGGTAAGTTCAGTTTTCTTTACTGTTTAGTAATTGTTGTTCTGTCCAGTTTTCGATTTCATATAATTTCTGTGTAAAACCCAACCCACAGATCCTTTTTAACCCCATCTATGTGATACCTAGTAGTTTGCATCTTGGGAAAGGCTGTATTTGAATTTGGGTTAGCATAGGTACTCGGGTTCTTTAAATTCCAGTTTTTCTTACTATATGTATGTTGTGCAGTCCCAGTTCAGTTTTTAATATAATTCCTGTATTAAACAGAGACTACAAACCCTATTTGACCCTACCTATGAGATGCAAGTTAGTTTGCATCAGGAGAAGGCTGTGATCGAAATTGGGTTTTCATAGAGTATCGAGTTAAGTTCAAATTTCCAGTTTCAAGTTTCCTTTACTGTTAAGTATATTTGGTTCTGTCCAGTTTCATATTTCAATTTGGATTTTGTATAAACCCAACCATTCAAACCCTATTAGACCTATGTAAGAGATTACTTACTGGTTTACAAAGAGATAGGGCTGTGTTCAAATCGGGTTAACCATAGGATTTGCTCGGATTAGTTCAATGTTCCAGTTTCTTCCCTTTCCTGTTTCAGTTTTGTTGATATGTCCCAGTTTCAATTTTCAATGTAATTCCTGTATTAATCAGAGCCTATAGATCCTGTATGATCCTATCTAGAGGAGTATCATGCTAGCTTGGCATCATGGAGAGGCTGTGGTAGAGTTTGGGTTTAGATATAGGGTACTCGGGCTATACAGGATATCAAGAGATGGGTATTTTCCTATAACTGATATATGAATGGGTTAGTGTTGGGTTTGATTGTAGGATTTCTAGAGTTCAGGTTACTGAGTAGTTGGGACTTGTTACACCAAGTTCAGTATGTTGGTTAATTAGGACTCTGTTAACTGTTAGTTAGTTAATACATCAAGTTAAGTTTATTTTGATTAACTAAGTTAAGGACTAGTGTTGAAGTTAAAATAGAGTTTAGCATTGAGATTTCCTATTTTCTAAAACTAGAATTTTCCTAAGAGATACCCTAACCTAGAGTCTTGGTATATGCTAGTCTAAAGTATAGATATTAGATTAGGGTATTATGAGTTAAGTATTGTGAATTACATTGGTTGTTAGGATTAGGCTTCTTGGACCTAAGATAACACCAACACATACCCAAAATCAACTCTAGGACTAGTATCGACCTAAAAATTGACTTATAGACTAGTTGACCAAACTTTGACCTAGTTGACTAGTCTGGTTGACCAAAGTTGACCCAAGGTTAACTTTGACTTAGATTGACCCAAATCATGTAGAATTTGTATTGAAGGCTTTCCTTATGATATTTTAGACTGTATTATGACATGTGGTTGTTTTAAATAGGATCTTATTACTCCAGTCCAGTCACTTTTCATCATCAGCAGTTTGGATTGCCAGGCGAGTACATTCTCTGATCTTTTCATGCTTCTTTGGATATGCACTCTTGTTATAGACTAGTAAACTTGATGCTGACACGACGTTCACATGGATCAGTACCCTCTGGATCTTTTTATGCGATGTTATCCCCTCGGATACATCGAGTATGTCATGTTCATGTACTTTATCATGGTCATCATGTACTCCATGTATTCACATTTATCCATGTGCACTCATATGTTATTCATGTACACTCATGACCATATGAGCTCCATGTATACAGTAGTTGTTATCCATGTGTAATAACATAACATGCTTTGATCCTTGTGTATTGGTTGGGGGCAGGGAGAGTGTAGTTGGTTATGTGATCATTATCCCCAATAGTTATCCATGTGCATTCCATAGCTGTATCCATGTGCAACCCAAGCTATTTACATAACCAATTCATGCTCTGATTCACGTAGAAGGTTATATTCTTTACTTACCATATTATATCTCAGTTATATCTTCTCTCTTGTTGATTTCTCTTTACAGCGATTCATGTATAGTTTTCTATAGCTTGCTTTATATGTCCATTCCTGATATGAACTGTTGTGAGAGATATGTGCTCGTTCCGTCCTGACTGGGCATGTTGATAATTTTACAGGTGATGATGAGGAGTATTGTCCTACTTATTACGGCATTGGCTTAGATGATACTGGCGACGTGGACCCACAGGAGGATCCTACAGTCGCTGAGGACTTGCCCATAGTCTAGTTGAGACTTAGTACTTTATTTTGTATTTTCTGTTTGAGACTTTTATGAGTTGTACTTGAGATTATTTTGGTGGTTTACACCTAGACTTTTATTGTGACTCTCTTGAGATTCTTATTCTATTCCATATTAGCATTGTGATTGAATTACGTATTATTTTACTCTCTATTCATAGTTATTTAGATTGTGTTAGATATGGTGACTCAGGACAGCGTTCTACCGTCGACACTGCGGCGTAGGCTGGGCGTTCGTTACTTCTCGTACCCTTACACTGGGTGCGGTTCGTAATAGTGCCACTTGGGGAGTGTTGTGTCAGACACTGCCCTAACATGTCCAACCAGTGTCACGTGTCCACGTGCCGTGTCCAAGGTGCAATTGCCCCCGAGTAGCAGGACAGCTGACCCAGGCTACTGTGCAGCGTGTCCAAGAGCCAAACGTGACACAAAACGACACAAAAACATGCTCAGTGACTGAGAAATCAACAAGCCATATCAAAACCATAAATCCTATTCAAACACAACCTGAAAACAGTAAAGGAAAACCTATTGAGGCATTAGGTCGAACACCTAGGAGACCTACTGATACGTATCTGATACGGACACGTATCCGACACAGGTTCAGTTCAAATCCTACCCGAAGCTAGAGGGGACCTAGGGCTATGCATCCATGATGATAAACCAATAGTTTAAATGGAGGATGAAGGATTTACCAATGGGTGTCTCAAGCTCAAAAACTGTCAATGTGCAGTCCCTTCTACTGTAGCCTGAGCACTGTGGATTCCCCAAATCAGTATTCTACCTTCATGGACAGTAAGAGGGTGATGGTTAGGTCATAATGCAAGAAGTTTGGTTGAAAAAGGATGAGGAATGGAGAAGTTATGGAGAGATGAAGTTGAGCTCACCTTGTTCTTGAAAAGAGAGAGAATGAACAAAGAGGCAATGATTTGGGAGGGATTAAATAGGCTCACCTAGGGTTTTGGGCTGGCCACTTCTAGGGTTTTGGGATCCCATCAAATGGCCACCCTCACATCATATCAAATCGATGGCTATGATGGAACCTAGGTTTCAATGCTAGTCTCAACTAACTATAACTAGCTAGTCTAACTTGATCATTCTAACCAATGACTAGTCATGACTAATCCAAGCTAACTAACCCTAGTCTAGGCCATGTCTAATCTGGGTTTGGGCTAAACTTCTAGGTTAAGGACTAACATAACTCATAGCAATATTTAATTAATAATAAATTCACATGCATCCCAATAAATTCTAATAAATTCTATTAAATTCAAATAAATTCAAATTGACCAAAATACCCTTAGGCTAAAAATGATATATGAAACACCCTAATCACATGGCTAGGCTCTAGGTCAAGCTGTCTCTAGGGTTACACTAGCAAGACACCAAATCACAAGTCATAATTTTAAATAGTTTAAAAATGATTAAAAATCACCAAAAATCATAATATGAAATAAATATCAATAATAATAATTATAATATACAAAATTTCAAAATTACCCTCATCTGGAAAACTGGGTGTTACAATCCTACCCACCTTATAAAAATTTCGTCCTCGAAATTAAGATGATCGCACCCCCTTCTAGGTCAACATAGTCAAGGGTCAATCACTAGTCAATTTTTTCAACATCCTAGTACTTGGTCATTAGCTGGTTAACTTCTTAGGACTTTACCTATGTCAGCTATCTAAGTGTTGGCAACCAGAATTTAGCAAAAGAGAAACTCTATAATAGGCTAGCCCTGAACTTCCCAATCCTATCAAGTCACCCATAACTAAATACCTACAAGCTAAGCACACCAATCCCAATACTACATATACATAAGCTCAAGAACAACAACCCATCACATATATCCTAAGTATATCATCTGCAATCTATATGTATATAGGCCTCTCAGTCTTAGGTGAACTACAACTATACTCAAGGACGGGCTCTGGTCATGGGTGCCTCACTGGAAAAAGGTAAGGAAAATAATAACAATCATCAAGGCTGTAAGGCATACTAACATCCTATATGTAAACTGGTTGGTATTATAATAACAGAGAAATCATCTACAATGGGTTACTATTCTAATACCACTACTAACTACCATCTCTAGGGTACAGACACCCTACAAGTCGTCATATCATTATACTATGAAGGAACTACCTATGAATAAGCTCTACAAAACTAAAATATCCCTACTCTCAAGTTATTTATAACAACAGAAGGGTATGATAGAGATGATAGGTTAAAACCTTCTCAAGATAAAATCTGATAATCATATGCGTTTGTCCAAAATCATGTTATTCAGAGTCTTCGTCATGCTAGTGAACAAGGCTACGATAATCACAGAGTCCTCGACTAAGGTACATACCTCTAGTTTCATGGTATTTAAAATTTTCGCATTGCCGCATGCGACGGCGAAAACCTTAAATTCCTACACCCGAAAAATATGTCCAAAATCTGACTATATGTCCTCACTATGCCAGCTAACACGACTATCAAAGATTCTAGATCCCATAACTGAGGTAACCTAGCCCATATGATTTTCTCAGAAGAAAAACAAACATAACAAAAGAGCAACATGACAAAATTAATCAATCAACAAGAAACAGATGGAATCGGATTTCAAGATAGTTATAAAAGATAATTGCTGGAATGGAATCGAGAAGAACGAAACTTGCAGCAAGATCTCCAATAGTCTGTGCATCATCGACTGTCCTGACGATAGCTCGCCCCCGCTAGTTTCCCCTGGTCTGCTGCTGATGCTGCATGAACCGCTGTTGCTGAGAGAAATCAGAAATGACGGGAAAAAGTCTCTGTACAGACAGAGGTGCACCTCCAATGTAGCAGAAACGCCAACCTGAGTCGGCACAATAGGAGCTGCGGTCTCGAGGCCCTGATGAACAGGACGAATGGTGGCCAGCCTCTCGATAGTATTCCCCGGACCGGAGCGATGAGATCGTGTCTTCATAACCATTATGAAGACAGATCAAAACAAGAAGCAATTTCTGAGAATAAAGCAAAAATTCAAAGGGGGACAGTTTATATTCAAGGGAAGTCAATAAGCAACAATTTAGATAAGAGAATCTGATTAAGAGTTTTCCTAGTGTGATTGAGTACCCTCAAAAATATCCTAATCCTACTGCAGGCTGTAGTGATACTCTAGTTTGAATACCACTACATAAACTCGACCTGTATGGGCCACCACTGAAAACGTGTCACGACCCGTACCCACTGTGAGGGTACGAGTACGTAACAGCACCCAGCCTACGCCGTAGTGTCGGCGGTAGAACGCTGTCCTAGGTCAATCATCTAACAATATATAAGGTACCTGTACAGTATATACACTCCGAATGGAGGTGACATAGCAATACAGTCTCAATCACGTCTAAGGTGGAATACGATAAAGATAGATAGATATGAACAGAAGAAATCCACAGAGGTACAACCCAGATAAAGACTAAGTGCCTATGATACAACTCCACAAACATCCAAATGAAATAATTCCCAATATATACAATAATGTATCAATGAGAAAGACAAGTAAGAGTCTAAGCTATCTATACTAAGCATAGTATCATCCTCAGCAGCTGCCTGAACCTCCCCAGGGGTCCAGGTCGCGAGCGTCATCTAGGCAAGCTCCAAGGTAAGGGGTGCAGGGTTCCTCATCATCCTCTGTAAAATTTTCAACATGTCCAGTCAGGACAGGAGCGAGCATAATACATCTCACGCAGATCATAACAGGTTAGAGAATATAAACATGCAAGAGAGTACGATACATGAAACTGAAAGAAAGTACATGATGTAAACAGAGAGAGAACTATAATAGAAATATCTACTATAAGTAGAGAGCTACCAGTGACTAGTAATTTAGAGTACAAAGTCGACATGTGAACGGCTTGATTTGCATATGGCTATACTAAAGAGGCGTACATGGCTATACTACTTTGGAATTGTTCACATGACTATTTATACTCCCCCATACCCCAATCAATACACAAGGATCCAGACAAGTTATGTTACGTACATGGTTTTCACATGAAGCCCATAAATGGGTGCACATAAAGTATACATGAGAACTCATACATGAGTGTACATGAAGTTCACATGGGGGCCCATAAATGGGTGCACATGAAATTCACATGAAGGCTCATAAATGAGTGCACATGAAGTATAGGTTATACATGAGATTCATGAGAAACACGACCGAACATGATAGCACATGAGAGTACACGAGCGAGCACGAACGAGCATGTAGCACATGATAAACATGAATAACATAAGAACGAGGAATACATGATGTACATGAAACACACGACATAATGTATCCGATGCTCCCGAGGGGGATAACATCTCAATATATGGATCCATATAGTACCAATCCGTAATAATATCGTGACAGCATCAAATAAGGTAGACTAGAGCAGGAATATAATTTTAAACAAGTTATGAAATGATCAGAGAATGTACTCGCCAGGTATCTGAATGTCTGAAGTAAATATACTGTCCGAGATGAGGTACCTGACTCCTAGTTAGAGCAACACAAGTCAAGATGTATACAGGGGATGGTAATTGAAATCTACAATGCATCTGCATGCTGTCTAGGTCAAACTAGACTAGAGTCAACTCTTAGTCAACCATGGTCAACTTACACTAGTCTACTAGGTCAACTAAACCATTCCAAGTCTAAACCTAGACTAACAAGTCAATATAGGCCTAACCAAGCCTAATAAACCTAAGCACACCAATACAACAATGTCAGGGTATCACACACAAGTTTTATGTATAATATATAGACTAATGAAATAGACAAGGCTATAATATGCCTATTATTTACATCAACATCACAACTCACATATATGAAATACCAAGACATCTCTATAGGAAGCTCTATATAGGCACATACTTATATACATACATATATATATTTAGATAATGGAAAGGCCACACAAGTGAGGGTGTGTTTTGTGTCTATTGACAGGGAAACAATGTCAATGTGAATGTGTCATATGAGAGTGTTATATAGGGTAGTGAGTCTCATATGGAAAGTTAGTGTATGGCATGGTGTATGTGTTAGCATGGGTACATGGGAGTGTGAACTTATGATTCAGGACATGTAGTGTATTGCAAGTTGATGGCAGGATGTCTATAACTAAATGTATGCAGGATATGCAATGTATGTATTAATATGTGAAGGATCAAGTGACAGTACATGGCTTTAGATAGGTGTCCACAATCTCAGATTTTTAATATAAAACAGTCTCAGATTTTGATGGTGAACACAAGTCAATGTGAATGCATACAAATCAGGATTTAGTGAAATCAGTTAACACAGTTAAGTTTAGTTAAGGAAAGCCATCTCAGGTTTTTTTTTTAAGAAAGAACAGCTCAGGTTTTGTGACTGATTCTCAGTTATCTACCTATATATATCAACATTTAAAACTGGGAAAGGAAGTCATTTCATCTCAAAACAGGTTCAGGTTGACAGTTAATCTCTTGAATCAAAATCAGTGAATCAATGCATGAGAACTCAGTCATGGCAACTAGATTTTTAAAACAGTTTAAAACTTGGAAAACTGTGGGGGTGAGGATACCTGTGTGTGTTCTCAGGTTCCATATACCAGTGTGTGTATGGCATGAACACATATGTGTTGCTGTGTACAGGAGACCATGTGAACCCTGTGCGTGTGTGAGTACTTGATTTAGGTAGGTGTGAAGGATGTGTGTGTCTGTGTATGCTCACAGAAATCCCAAGGACAGTAAACATATGGTGTTGACAGGAACATGGAATGTGCTAATCTTAGTTAAGACAGGGTTCAGTATTTTTGATGTGAGGACAGTGCCAACTAGTCATCCCCTGAAAACTGAATTCAACAAGTGAAACCATGGGTGTACATGTGTGTTAGAGTGCTACAATTTACAACATCTAAATAGAATGAAATCAGTTGAACTAATGAACATAGAAGAATATCAAAACAGTCCCATTCAAACTTAAAAACTGAGAATACTCAGTGTTCTCAGGAATACAAGAATTCTCAAGTGACAGTGAACAAGTATAGGAATTAGCATTATTTAAGGAAGGGAACCATTTCACAGTTTAAAATGGAAAATGACCAATGAATCTAAGTTACAATTTCCAGGTTAATTCACTGACATCTAATAGGAAAAGCCAACAGTGAAAGAGTAATTCGAAGGACATGCTAGCAATAGTTCTCACAAACTTGACAGTTCAAAGCAATGCAAATCCAAACATTCCACACATAAACTCCTACATGATCACTAGCTATTTAGCCATTAAACTCTAGCTAATAATATTATAAATCATTAAGAAACAGGGAATGAAAACTGCGCTACACTGATATATGAAGTATCAGTCGATACATTAATTTCGAAAGCCACTCAATATTAATTTCATATTTCAGTAATGCAAAACCTATCAACGTGTAAACCTAACTAACAGGAATCATTAACCATGTCCAGGATATTAAATTAACAATTAAATCATAACAAAACACAATGTAAATCATTAAACAACAGGAATTGGTGAACAGTGTTCACTGATACAGGATGTATCAGTCGAATGGGAATCCCTCTATTCCTACATTCAATTAACAGTTTATTGATGAAAAATAGGTAGGTAGTTAATTGTGGATATTAGTGTGTGTCATACTAGCAAAATGGTGTCCAAAAATAGGATACAACATGTCCAAATCGATATAACCCAAAAACAAAGCAACATGACACAGAACCAAACACTACATCGTGCACGTGTTCATCGTGTTCGTGGACACGACATGACACGACATGAATTAGGACACGTGCTCGTGCATACGTGTATGTAACTCCACTTCCCGGTTTTTAAATAAATAATTAGATTTCTAAAAAATATATACTTGTTATTATTAGCTTTAAATAATAAATGGTTTTAAATAATAAATTTTGGATGATATATTTTTGGAGGGAATTTATTTTGGGCTACTTTTCAAATTTAAAAAGTTATTGTGACAACTTTGGGCCCCATGTGAATTCTTAACTGATTTTTATCCATTCTCGAATTAATGAAAAAGGGGGAGGGGGTTTTTGTAAAAAATCATTATAGTGGAAGGGCCGGGTTGTAATTTATAGAAAGGGGAAGGGGGTAGTTGCAAGTTTGCCTTTAGCGGAGGGGCTGAATTGCAAAACTGCAATTTTTCTTTTAAAAGTCGAGGAGAGAGATAGAGCAGAGCATTCATTTCTTTCCTCGTTCTCAACGTTCTCTCGAATTCTCCATTCTTTTCTCGAGTCCTCCACCGACCTCTCGAGTTCTCCAGCCCCGCCGCCGGCGACTTCGATGGTGACGGCGATGACCTGAGCGGGAGCAGCGACTTCAACCGACCGGCGGCGACGATCCTGACGGCTTGACGATGACCACGACTTCGGCATTTTCCTTCGACGACCACGGCGATGGGATTTCTTCTCCGGTGAGCTTCCTGAACCGACTTCAACGGTTCTCCGTCTCCGTAGTTTCCTTCTCTCTTTGACTTATTTTTCGATTTAGGTTCGAATGATGAGTCGATCTGCTAATTTCTTCAGATCGGTCAATTTCGAGCAAGGGCTGAGAGGATCGATCGGAGATCTTTCATCTCGGTCAAGTTTTCGTTAGATCTGGTGAGTTGTCGATGGTTTTTCCTTTCATGCCATTTTAATTCAGTTGATGGAAATTCCTTTCCAATAACTTCAATTCTTCTCTCCTCTTGCTTGTTGTGTTTTCGAGATGTTGCAGAGAACTTGAGTTCAGTCGATCGAGGGACATATTATTTCTGTGTCTTCTTAATCAGAACTTTCTTCAGGTAAATTCTCATCAGATTGTTGTTTATGCAATATTTTGGGTTGTGATCAATTATATTCGTGTTCGTTTCATGTGTCTTGATTCGTGCCTGGAATGGTGTCGGTTCGTGTACGAGTTGGGTGCGTGTCTAAGGATGGATCGAAGTTGCTGTTGTGTTGGCTTGTGTCGACTTTAGATCGTGTCCAATTCTGGCTTGGTGTCCGATTTTGATTATTGTTGTAACACCCAGTTTTCTGAAATTGGGGTATTTTTGAAAATTTATTATTTTTATTATTTATTAATGGTGATTTAGTCATGTTATGAATTTTGGTGATTTTTAGTTAGATTAAAACTATTTTCTAAGTCATGGCTTATGACTTTGTGATTTTACTAGTATAACCCTAGTATAAACCCTAGAGATTTCATAACCTAGAGACTAACCATAACCATGTAAGCCTAACCAAGTGATTAGGATATCAAATTGCCACTTTTTAGTCAAAAAGGTATTTTGATAATTTATTAGAATTTATTTAGATTTATGTAATTTATTATTATTTAATTAGTTGATTAGTGTCTTGTTAGCTTCTAACCTAGTTTAGCCTAATCTAGAGGTTAGCAACTAACCTAGAAGACTAAGTAGAGGATGTTAGCTTTATGTATAAATATCTAGTTTATAAATATCTAGATATTACCTATCTAAGATATTTCCTAGAAACCTAAATATCTATCTACTTGGTCCAAGACTTAGAAGCTAAGTTAGCAAGGTGGATGAACCCTAAATATCTACCCCTACCCCCCCCCCCCCCCCCCCATGGCAGCCCAACCCTTCCATATAAACACACCCCCCATTCATTCAAGCCTCTTTTCATACACCCTAAAAACCTAATTTTTCCTACAACTTCACACCCTCACCACTTAACCAATTTGACTCCAAATTGAGCCTAGTTTCTTGCATTAGAATTTCCTACACTAGATGATACCAATTGTGGCTTGCTAGCAAGGAATTGTGGAGCTTTGGACATTAGGAGTTGAAGGAGGATTTCATTCAAATAGGCCTATTATTGAGGATTTTGTACTCATAGGTAAATATCCCTAAACCTAGTTTATATTGTGTTTTCTCTTCATAATTACATGCATATAGGTAAACCCTAACTGTGGGTCAAGTTTCGTAGAAAATAGGTTTGGTTTGGTGTCCGTATCGGACACGTATCTGTGTTTAAATTGCAGTGTTTGGTGAAATGCCACTTAGGAATAAAAGTTGTTATTTTCCAAAACAAAATACATTTTTGGGTAGCCCTAGACTTGTAGGTCACAACCCTAGTTGACTGAGCACGAAATCGTATCGTGTTCGTGTCCAAATTGGACACGAACACACTGTTAAACACCACACTGTGCACACTGTTAAACCCCACTGTTTGACACTTCGTATCATGTCCACACGTGTCGTGGACACGATACAGGAACTTGGACACGTGCCCTGACACCCCACTTATCCTAGGACACGACCACGACACCATAGGTTGTACATACGTGGCCCTAGACTGGCCGACACGCGTGCACGAGACTGTGCACGCTGTCCTGCTACTTGACACTGATTGCAAACACGACCCAACACGTGGACACGTGCCACTTGGCACGAGGGTAGGGGCACCCTCTGACAACCTACCCACGAAGTTTCATGCGACCACGTATCGTATCGGACACGAAATCGCCTCTGTACTGGTCACTCACTGACACTATAAACACGAACTCGAGGCTCTGATACGCCTCTCTTACTCGGACACGACACGACCCCGACTCGATTCAGGGTGCTGGACACTTAGAGTAACCCTAGGCGAATCTACCCACGTGATCACGAGACTTCTAGACCCTTGTGTCGTGTCCACGAGACACATGAACTCGTGCACGACGCGGTGACTGAACTGTTTACCCGATTTGGTATTTTAAAACCTGGACATGCCGTATCGTGTCGTGGTGCACACCTGGGGACACCTACGACACGTACACACCTAGGGGCACGATTACCAAACACTGTATGGGCATCTTAGTTAGGTTTTGGGCTTTGAAATCGGGTTTCCCTCCAAATATCCTCACTGTGTTCAGTGTTCCCGATTCAGTATATTTTTCAGGTTTTATATTTGAATTTCAATTCAATTTTTGAGTATATATATATATGTATTTGTGTATTTATACATTGTATATGTGAGTGTATGTGTATATGAGTGTGTGTGTCTATGTATAGTGTATGTGAGTGTCTATATATGTAGATATGGGTGTGTATATAAATAGGTATATATATGTGTATGTGTGTGTGTTGTGTTGGTTCTCAGTTTTCTGAGAATAGAAAACCCCCCTGCTGTCTACACACACACACACCACTGCCTTCCCATGACCCCTCCCCCCCCCCCCCCCACACACACACCCTCTCACACCCTTTCACTCTCATCTTTCTCTCTCTCTCTCTCTCTCTCTCTATATATATATATATATATATATATATATATATATATATATATATATATATATATATATATATATATATATATATATTATATATGTTATGTATATAGTTAGCTATATATATATATATATGTGTATATATATATATATTTAGTTGGTTATGTATATAGATATTGGCATATGTATAGTTGAGTATATATATGGTATTATATAAGTTGGGTATATGGTGTATACATTGTAGATATGTATATATATGAGATGGCCTATGTATATATATATTGTATAGATATGAGTATATATCTAAGATACCTATATATATGTGGTAGTGTCCTAGATATACTAGCCTATGGCTAATAGGGGGTTGCCCTATACTTGGCCTAATTTGCTCTTGAATGGTTGACCTAGGTAGCCATTGTTGACCATTGTTGACCAAAGTCAACTATAGGTCAAACCTTGACCTAATTGACCTAGAAATGACTTGGATGAACTTAGGAGGACTATTTGACTAAGGTTTGACTAAACCCTAACTAGATGATTAGGTTAACCATATGGATTATGAGGGTAATCCTATATAGATTAAGATATGTATGGGGTTAAGTGAGATACTTAGAGTTGAGTCATGACTTGAGTTGGAGAATGGGATTAGTTTGATTACAGGATTAAGGTTGGTATTGTACTATATATATTTTGTGTGATATACTTGTATAGATAATTGGTTATACCTTAACATTGTGGTATAGTATCTTAGGTATCCTAAGACATGTTAGCCTATGATTGGTTTGAGATAGCCTTATAGAGTTGACCCTTGACCTAATTACCTTATTGACTAGTCTATGATTAACCCAAACCTTAGTTAGTCTAAGATTGACCTAGACTTTGACCTAGTTTGACCATATTGACTAGTCTGACAATTATTGACTAAACCCTAGATAACTTGACTAGTTTGGCTAGAATGTTTGACCAAGAGTTGACTTTAACCTAGATTAGACTTGTTTAGCCTTGTTTGACCTTGTATGACTTAGTTTAACTTCTTGTGACCTAGTATGACTTAATTTGACTTAGTTTGACTTAAGAGTTGACCAAGTTTGACTTTGACCTAGATTGGCTTAGAATTCATATAGATTGCATTGTAGATTTCATTTACCTTCATTTTGGACGTGTCATAACTATATTGCTCTATTTTAGGACAGTGTGACCCTGGTACAGACATCTGATATTACACTACTCTTTTCAGAGTATCAGGCGAGTATATTCTCTGATAGTTCTCTCATTTATTTGTCAATAACTGTATTTCAGTTCTAGTTAGTTCTATGTGATTCTCTGTATCAACACGTATGGGTATTTCTGGATTCATGTATCGACACATACCTTACTTGCTGGCCTCTATTACTGGAGTCATTGGTATCATTTCGAAATCATTTCTGGAATCATCATGTATTGGCCGGACTTATTTCGATTCTTTTGTCGATTTTGGATTCACTTGCTGGGCGGGGAAATATTGAGTAAGACATGTAGACATACCCCAAATCTGGAATCTCCCACTGGAATCTACCGGAAGCATAGCCATCTCTTGCCCGATCAGTGAGAGATGTGTCTGATACCTACAGCCGTTTACATGTCGACCTCGGTATTTTAAAATACACTGTTAGATCATAGTTGGACTCACCCTGGATTTATTGATCACTGTTGGACTCATCTTGTACTGGAAATCATATCGAATTATATGGACTGGACTCACACTGGGATTACATTAGACTTATATTGTACTGTCTGGACTCGTACATATTATTCTAGTTCAGTTAGCTTTTATTACCGTCTTCATTGCCATGATTCTTCTCTTGTTTTAGTTACCTTTCTTTTCTTGTATCTTACTGTTTCTCTATGCCATCATTACCTGTATAAAACTGCCATGCTCATCAATAAAACTGTCTATAACTGCTTTATAGTTCTTTGTCATTTACTTGGGTTTTTCTAGATGAGTTGTACTCGTTCCCGTCCTGATTGGACCTGTTGAAAATATTACAGATGATAATCCTGAGGACACATGCCCTACTTACCATGGACCTGGCGAGGGACTAGCTACCTTTGGTCCCGACTCTCAGGAGTGATTCAGGAGATTAGCTAGTAGACTACTTTAGCTTTCATGTTTTGACTTGTTGTATTAAAGTTAAGATATTGAGTTTGTATTAAGTTTGTTTGAGATATTATTGTATTATTTTAGTAGTTAGTTGTTGTTGTCTTTAATTTCTTAGGTATAACTTCTGTGTTATCTTATCGTGTTTTAGACTGTGATTGAGTATATCCTATCCTTTACTTGTCCTCCATTCGGAGATGATATCTGGACAAGTACTTTATATTCACTGCATGAGATTAGTTAGCAACCTAGGACAGCTTACTACCGCCGACACTGCGGCGTAGGCTGGACGTACCCACTTCTCGTGCCCCTATACAGGGTGCGGGTCGTGACACGTTTTTAGTGGTGGCCCATGTAGGTCTCGAGACTAAATTGTTTGGTTACGTTATTGTACCAAGCATGCCTGCAATTAGGAACTTAAGGTAATTAGACAACATTAGGAATGACGCTTAGAACACTTAGAGGAATACTAGGATTGCAACATAAGAAATACATCACATGCTTGCTATTATAATTAGATTTTCTTGTCTATGATTGTTTTGCTTTAAGAGTCCTTATAAGTCCTTTTTATTGTGATTAGATGGTGCTTACTCGTTCATCCCAGTATGTCACACCTGAGAATGACACGCTCCCTATCCAGTCAGCTGACCAGTTAACTGATACACCTCCACCTACCACATTCTCCCACTCCACAGATCCACAAACCCAGATGCCTCCACCACCTTCCACCTCACAGTCCCAGCAGGACCCAATACTTCCACCACCCCCTATCACTACACCTACCCAGGCTTTCGTCACACTCGACGGGAACCAACTGCTCACTCTGATCCAGGGGTTCCTAGAAACCCATCAGGAGCAGACCATCCTACTCCGCCAGAGCATGGAGCATTCTGAGGAACGTACCGTGGTCCCACCACCTATAGAGCCGCGGTAGAGAGCGAGGACGATCAAGGACTTCATGGGTCTGAACCCCAAGGAGTTCTTAGGGACTGAGGGCATAGTAGTAGCAGATGACTGGTTAGACTCGGTAGAGAGGAAACTCATTGGAGTTAGGATGCCGGATGACCTCCAGGTCGAGGCAGCGGGATTTTTGCTGATAGACTTGGCAGGAGTTTGGTCCGGAATGAGCCGTTATTCGCGAGAGGGAGAGCCACCTGGGATCAGTTCAAGACCCAGTTCAAGAAGAAATTCTTCTCGACCACCGCTAGGGTAGCCATGGGGCTACGATTTCAGAACATCCAGCAGGGGAACCGTTCTGTCGACGAGTATGCGGCAGAGTTTAGTCGCCTGAGCCATTTTGCTCCTAGTCTAGTTGCTGACCCTGAGGAGATGACACGTAGGTTTTGCCATGGTCTAGTTCCAGACATTGGCATTCTTATAGTGGCGAATGATATGACTGACTACTACCAGAGCTTAGAGTTAGCCCGGAGTATCGAGGAGCGTCTTCTGTCTTGCAAGAGGCCAGGTTCTGTACACATTGAGGGACCCTCCAAGCGTCAGGCTTTCCAGCAGAAAGTGCCGACGCTACACCAGCAGACATATCGTCCTCCCACACCACATCATTCGACCCCGCCAGTTAGAGCCCCGGGACCCCGGCAGCAGAGGCCATTTCAGCAGGTGCAGCATCAGTATTGGGGTCAGGACCTGAAGATGATCAGTTGTTCATACTGCAGGAAGCAGGGGCACACCAGGGAGCAGTGTAGGAAGAGGCTGAAGGTTTGCTATACCTGTGGGTCTGATACCCACCAGAAGATGGATTGTCCTGTTGCACCTCCTTATATGGGGGCTAGGCCACCTGTAGCTCAGCACCAGAGGGGTGAAGCTTTTGCGATGACGGTCGAGGAGACCAACGCTGCAGGTGACGGGTTAGCAGGTTTGTCTTTTCTGTCCTTCCTTTCCCATCTTGTTGTATGATTCCATTAGCACCTGTCAGGATATGCTTGTGATATACTAGATAGTATAGTTACCCTGTTCGAGACTGTGGAATCATGACCAGTAGGACTATGATTGCATGTTATCTTTTGACTCTGATTGACTGGGGGTTTGACCTAGAAGGAGTACGACTATCTTAATTTCGAGGACGAAATTTTTCTAAGGAGGGTAGACTTGTAACACCCAGTTTTCTGAAATTGGGGTATTTTTGAAAATTTATTATTTTTATTATTTATTAATGGTGATTTAGTCATGTTATGAATTTTGGTGATTTTTAGTTAGATTAAAACTATTTTTTAAGTCATGGCTTATGACTTTGTGATTTTACTATTATAACCCTAGTGTAAACCCTAGAGATTTCATAACCTAGAGACTAACCATAACCATGTAAGCCTAACCAAGTGATTAGGATATCAAATTGCCACTTTTTAGTCAAAAGGGTATTTTGGTAATTTATTAGAATTTATTTGAATTTATGTAATTTATTATTATTTAATTAGTTGATTAGTGTCATGTTAGCTTCTAACCTAGTTTAGCCTAATCTAGAGGTTAGCAACTAACCTAGAAGACTAAGTAGAGGATGTTAGCTTTATGTATAAATATCTAGTTTATAAATATCTAGATATTACCTATCTAAGATATTTCCTAGAAACCTAAATATCTATCTACTTGGTCCAAGACTTAGAAGCTAAGTTAGCAAGGTGGATGAACCCTAAATATCTACCCCTACCCCCCCCCCCCCCCCCATGGCAGCCCAACCCTTCCATATAAACACACCCCCCCTTCATTCAAGCCTCTTTTCATACACCCTAAAAACCTAATTTTTTCTACAACTTCACACCCTCACCAGTTAACCAATTTGACTCCAAATTGAGCCTAGTTTCTTGCATTGGAACCCCCTACACTAGAGGATACCAATTGTGGCTTGCTAGCAAGGAATTGTGGAGCTTTGGAGATTAGGAGTTGAAGGAGGATTTCATTCAAATAGGCCTATTATTGAGGATTTTGCACTCATAGGTAAATATCCCTAAACCTAGTTAATATTGTGTTTTCTCTTCATAATTGCATGCATATAGGTAAACCCTAACTGTGGGTCAAGTTTGGTAGAAAATAGGTTTGGTTTGGTGTCCGTATCGGACACGTATCTGTGTTTAAATTACAGTATTTGGTGAAATGCCACTTAGGAATAAAAGTTATTATTTTCCAAAACAAAATACATTTTTGGGTAGCCCTAGACTTGTAGGTCACAACCCTAGTTGACTGAGCACGAAATCGTATCGTGTCCGTGTCCAAATTGGACACGAACATACTGTTAAACACCACACTGTGCACACTGTTAAACCCCACTGTTTGACACTTTGTGTCGTGTCCACACGTGTCGTGGACATGATACAGGAACTTGGACACGTGCCCTGACACCCCACCTATCCTAGGACACGACCACGACACCATAGGTTGCACACACGTGGCCCTAGACTGGCCGACACGTGCGCACGAGACTGTGCACGCTGTCCTGCTACTCGACACTGATTGCAAACACGACCCAACACGTGGACACGTGCCACTTGGCACGAGGGTAGGGGCACCCTCTGACAACCTACCCACGAAGTTTCATGCGACCACGTATCGTATCGGACACGAAATTGCCTCTGTACTGGTCACTCACTGACACTGTAAACACGAACTCGAGGCTCTGATACGCCTCTCTTATTCGGACATGACACGACCCCGACTCGATTCAGGGTACTGGACACTTAGAGTAACCCTAGGCGAATCTACCCACGTGATCACGAGACTTCTAGACCCTTGTGTCGTGTCCACGAGACACATGAACTCGTGCACGACGCGGTGACTGAACTGTTTACCCGATTTGGTATTTTAATACCTGGACACGCCGTGTCGTGTCGTGGTGCACACCTGGGGACACCTACGACACGTACACACCTAGGGGCATGATTACCAACCACTGTATGGGCATCTTAGTTAGGTTTTGGGCTTTGAAATCGGGTTTCCTCCCAAATATCCTTACTGTGTTCAGTGTTCCCGATTCAGTGTATTTTTCAGGTTTTATATTTGAATTTCAATTCAATTTTTGAGTATATATATATGTATTTGTGTATTTATACATTGTATATGTGAGTGTATGTGTATATGAGTGTGTGTGTCTATGTATAGTGTATGTGAGTGTCTATATATGTAGATATGGGTGTGTATATAAATAGGTATATATATGTGTATGTGTGTGTGTTGTGTTGGTTCTCAGTTTTCTGAGAACAGAAAACCCCCCCTGCTGTCTGCACACACACACACCACTGCCTTCCCATGACCCCCCCCCCCCCCCCCTCACACACACACCCTCTCACACCCTTTCACTCTCATCTTTCTCTCTCTCTCTCTCTCTCTCTCTCTCTCTCTCTCTATATATATATATATATATATATATATATATATATATTATATGTTATGTATATAGTTAGCTATATATATATGTGTATATATATATATATATATTTAGTTGGTTATGTATATAGATATGGGCATATGTATAGTTGAGTATATATATGGTATTATATAAGTTGGGTATATGGCGTATACATTGTAGATATGTATATATATATATGAGATGGCCTATGTATATATATATTGTATAGATATGAGTATATATCTAAGATACCTATATATATGTGGTAGTGTCCTAGATATACTAGCCTATGGCTAATAGGGGGTTGCCCTATACTTGGCCTAATTTGCTCTTGAATGGTTGACCTAGGTAGCCATTGTTGACCATTGTTGACCATTGTTGACCAAAGTCAACTATAGGTCAAACCTTGACCTAATTGACCTAGAAATGACTTGGATGAACTTAGGAGGACTATTTGACTAAGGTTTGACTAAACCCTAACTAGATGATTAGGTTAACCATATGGATTATGAGGGTAATCCTATATAGATTAAGATATGTATAGGGTTAAGTGAGATACTTAGAGTTGAGTCATGACTTGAGTTGGAGAATGGGATTAGTTTGATTACAGGATTAAGGTTGGTATTGTACTATATATATTTTGTGTGATATACTTGTATAGATAATTGGTTATACCTTAACATTGTGGTATAGTATCTTAGGTATCCTAAGACATGTTAGCCTATGATTGGTTTGAGATAGCCTTATAGAGTTGACCCTTGACCTAATTACCTTATTGACTAGTCTATGATTAACCAAAACCTTAGTTAGTCTAAGATTGACCTAGACTTTGACCTAGTTTGACCATATTGACTAGTCTGACAATTATTAACTAAACCCTAGATAACTTGACTAGTTTGGCTAGAATGTTTGACCAAGAGTTGACTTTAACCTAGATTAGACTTGTTTAGCCTTTTTTGACCTTGTATGACTTAGTTTAACTTCTTGTGACCTAGTATGACTTAATTTGACTTAGTTTGACTGAAGAGTTGACCAAGTTTGACTTTGACCTAGATTGGCTTAGAATTCATATAGATTGTATTGTAGATTTCATTTACCTTCATTTTGGACATGTTATAACTATATTGCTCTATTTTAGGACATTGTGACCCTGGTACAGACATCTGATATTACACTACTCTTTTCAGAGTATCAAGCGAGTACATTCTCTGATAGTTCTCTCATTTATTTGTCAATTACTGTATTTCAGTTCTAGTTAGTTCTATGTGATTCTCTGTATTAACACGTATGGGTATTTCTGGATTTATGTATCGACACATACCTTACTTGCTGGCCTCTATTACTGGAGTCATTTGTATCATTCCGGAATCATTTCTGGAATCATCATGTATTGGCCGGACTCATCTCGATTCTTTTATCGATTTTGGATTCACTTGCTGGGCGGGGAAATATTGAGTAAGACATGTAGACATATCCCAAATCCGGAATCTCCTACTGGAATCTACCGGAAGCATAGCCATCTCTTGCCCGATCAGTAAGAGATGTGCCTGATACCTACAGCCGTTTACATGTCGACCTCGGTATTTTAAAACACACTGTTAGATCATAGTTGGACTCACCTTGGATTCATTGATCACTGTTGGACTCATCTTGTACTGAAAATCATCTAGTATCGAATTATATGGACTGGACTCACACTGGGATTACATTAGACTTATATTGTACTGTCTGGACTCGTACATATTATTCTAGTTCAGTTAGCTTTTATTACCGTCTTTATTGCCATGATTCTTCTCTTGTTTTAGTTACCTTTCTTTTCTTGTATCTTACTGTTTCTCTATGCCATCATTACCTGTATAAAACTGCCATGCTCATCAATAAAACTGTCTATAACTGCTTTATAGTTCTTTGTCATTTACTTGGGTTTTTCTAGATGAGTTATACTCGTTCCCGTCCTGATTGGACCTGTTGAAAATATTACATATGATAATCCTGAGGACACATGCCCTACTTACCATGGACCTGACGAGGGACTAGCTACCTTTGGTCCCGACTCTCAGGAGTGATTCAGGAGATTAGCTAGTAGACTACTTTAGCTTTCATGTTTTTACTTGTTGTATTAAAGTTAAGATATTGAGTTTGTATTAAGTTTGTTTGAGACATTATTGTATTATTTTAGTAGTTAGTTGTTGTTGTCTTTAATTCCTTAGGTATAACTTCTGTGTTATCTTATCGTGTTTTAGACTGTGATTGAGTATATCCTATCCTTTACTTGTCCTCCATTCGGAGATGATATCTGGACAAGTACTTTATATTCACTGCATGAGATTAGTTAGCAACCTAGGACAGCTTACTACCGCCGACACTGCGGCGTAGGCTGGACGTACCCACTTCTCGTGCCCCTATACAGGGTGCGGGTCGTGACAATTGTGTTGAAGAGTCAGTTGAGATTGATGTTGCAGTAGCTCCAGAGAAGAGAACCATAGCTTTGCCAACCTCTACTTGGTGTCGTTCGTGTCCTTACAGTATCCAGCAAATGGTGTATAGCATTTGGCAGGATTAGTATTTGATTTACAATTCTTTGATTTTGATAATTGTATTTGTATAATTTTCCCTTGAGGTTTTCTGATGGAGTATTCTTTGGAGATTGGTTGCTGTTATATTTTTCTTTTAGATTTTAAGTTTAACTTGAGATGGTGTTGATCTGTCGAGTAATTGCTGTTGCAAGGAAGGCTGGACTGATAGTAGCATAAATTTTCTTATTGATTTATATTTGCAAATTCTATTTTTTATATTAATATTCTTGGGGGTTCTTTCTTCCTCTCTATATGACTGGTTCCTCCAAGTAATTTTGATGCTGGATATTGCGTGGGTTGAGATCATGTCCAGTTTGGATTTTTTTTACATAAACAGTTGTTGTTTAAACTATAGTTGTTTTCCATAAAGAAATTCTCTTTATTTGTTGTGTTTCTGGGAAAATTACAACTGTAGGAATCCGATCTAGAAGACGATCGCTTTATCCCTTGGACTATGCGAAGAAGAAAAGCTCTCAAAATTTTGACAGTAGATATCAATGTATCTGTACAATGAATGAGAAAAAGAACTCTATTTATAGAGTCAAAACAGTAACTGAAAAGATAACTACCTCACCACTGGTGCACTTGAAAAGTCACGCAGACTCTAAATACACGCAGGGTTAATGAGTAGTTACTAGACATGGCCCGTAACTGTTGGACACATGACATCAGTGCATGGGTCATGTGCAAGTTACTGGGCACGCGAGAGAGAGATCGGTGGCATGGCTGCCACGTACTCCAGTTGAAATAAAATCTACGCTGACTTGCTGAAGGCAAAAATCCACGCAGATTCGTTGACGCAGACTCGTTGAAGGCGAAATCCACGCAAGCTTTGAAGAAGAATACTTCAGAATTTACGCAGGCTTTGAGAAGAATAACTCAAAAGTCACGCAATGTTTTGAGGAAGGAGAAGATTCATAATCCACGCAAACCGCCAGCTGTCTTGATTTGGTACGCTTCGTCTGACACAAATCTCTGATATTGATTATATTGTCAGCCGCATTAAATGAAGATAAGACCCAAAGTCACGCCAACTTGGTGAAGAGTGAGTCTTGCTAAGGAAGATTGCAAAAGACGGCTGTGATCTCTCGAGTTCTGTGCATACGTGGCATACGAGAAGACGTTTCTCGACTGTTGTGTTGTCAGTCATTATGATTCTGACGTATGGCTGAGCTGTCTCTGCGTGACTTCTAAAGGAAATGGCCAGGCAGAACTTAGCGTATCTTTTGTGCTGCTTCTTGGATCACTCTGCGTGACTTGTTCTGATCAACTCAGCGTGACTTCATTTTTGAGGCCTACAAAACCCCCTTCAAAGTTTTCGAAAAATGATAAAATATTTTCGAAATACTTTGAAATAGAGATGATGAAATGAGTTAAAGTCACGCTGAGATGACTCCAAAAAAAATTTCGGAAGTCGAAAAGACTTCGAAGTTCTTTGAAAATATCAAATGAACTTATTAAATGTCATAATGACTCTTCGTTCTCCGAGACTGATTGCGTCCAATTTATGGTAAAATATGAACTATCGACGAGATCTGTTATATAAACAGGAAGAGATTCTCAGTTTTGACATTCATCTCTCGAAAATATGACCCCAAAGGAAGCAGCCGAAGAGGAAGCACGCAAGTTGGGCTTTTGTCCCCATGGTGACCCCACTTTTGGGGGCAAAGAACCCGAACCTGTCGTCATCGAGCTCAAGGACGACTCCACGCAGTTAGCCAAGAATCTCTTGAGCTACTTTGGATTGGATGGCTCGTCTTCTTCTGATGGGCGGAGCCTTATGGAGAAGTGTGAAATGCTCGAGACTCTGTTGCATCGCCTGGGAGTTAAGAGCGTAGAGGAGTTAGGCATCAAACTTAGCCGCTCTGGAAAATAGAGCGTAACTTTCTACGCTTTTGTTGCACTTTTCTGTTTTATCTTTTTGTAAGGCCATCAGTGCCTGTTTAAAGAATGAAGTACAACTTTTGTGTTTGATCTGCGTGCCTTTTAATGAAGAATATTAATTAGCACATTTTGACCGTTTCCAATGTTGCACTGTCTTCCGAAGTACACGTGACACTCATTCCATAATTTACGAGCGCTATTTATGTGGATCTTTTCCAAGAATAGACCTGCACTTGACCCTTTAAATAGATGGATGAACTCCACGCAAACTCATCTTCCCATTCTTCTTCCTCTCTTCTGAGAATGAATTTTCCGTGAGAAAAAAATAGGAAAGCCATGTCGTCTGATGTTCGACTTCTGCGCACTGTATCAAACATGAGTCTGTCAATCCTTAGCAGCAAATTTGAAGGTAAGTCAGTGTAATACGTATACTTATTTTTGCTGTTGAAGATAGGCTTTCTGTTTCTTGTTTCTGATTTGAACAATACACGCCTGTTTCTGTTTGATAAATGCATACTGAATGATTTCTGTTAATCTTTCTGCAGAAACTTGGCTGAAAATTTTCTTCAGAACTGGCATTGGGGATGTGGATGTTGTTGAGAATATCCTGCTGACATCTACATCAGGGAGCTCATACGCTTTTGACGCGTAAATCAGACAACTCAGAACTCTTCGTGAGATAGAAGGGTCTTCCTTAGATGGTAGGAAGAGCCTTTATACACGAGAGTTGGATGGTGGAGTTAACTCTACTACCGAGAGATTGGGTAGTAGAGTTCCTTTTACGGGAGAACTAGGAATTGTATCCCAGGGTTGGATACATTCCTGTCTCCTCTGAAAGGTCGCTCCTAATCCACCACGAGCTGTATTGGCAGCAACACGCCGTCGGGCTGCCATACTCTGTGGTTCTCCTCTCGTTTGAGAGAGAAGACCAGAGTTTGATTCCTGCTGATCTGGTCGTGACTGAGACCCAGACAGTCAGGAATTGCCACCAACAACGAACCAGACAGAGAAGGTCCGACGGAGAAGATCCAAAGAAGAAGATAGATCTCTATTAGGTTATCGTTGTGGTGTAGAATGAAAATCCAAGATTTGTAATAGATTTCCATTATGATTTGTAAGAAAGTCTAAGAAAATGTAATAGACTTTTTGTGGTGAAATGGGAATGGAAATGACAATTCTTCTATGCTCAATGATTTGTATTTGTGGATGAATTATGGACATGATAGATAATAAAATCATCTTTTCTGTTTTATAGTATATGATATTATCAGAGGTATTATGGACATGATAATATATAGGAACTCGAAAGAAAATAGATTGATTTCTATGCAGAGGTCAAAACATGACAAATGAGTAAGTAGATTCAGAATTGATTCAGAGGTTATGAAAACGTGATCAATAACGAATCCCCACTTAATGAACTGATAGAAGATTATGAACGGACGAACCGTTAGGAAATGAAGAACAGATGAACTGTCGAGTGAATGTAATAAATGAACGGACGAACCGTCAAGTATTAATGAACATGTGAAACGTCGGATGAATGTGAGAAATGAATGGATGAACTGAATATCGGGAAAGAATACGTCCCTTCGATCCTTGTAACCATATGCCTATAAATAGAGCATATATTTGAATAGAAGGATCGCATTTTATCCACAATGTCTTCTGAAGAGAATATAAAGAAGGCTGAAGTCGCCCCCGAAGCTACTGAAGGTGTTAAAGAACATCCACCTCCGCAGAAGAAGGAAATGGGCGAAAGCTCGTCTACTCCCAAGCCGCCGAAAGATATCCTGGACTTCCTAGTCGAACCAGGAGAAACCGAAGAAGAAGAAGCAATGAGGCTGGCTGCCTATCAATTCTTGGTGCGATCAGGAAAAGATGTACTCAATTCTTTTGCTGATTATGTATGTGGTCCTCGTCCCAAATATGAAAGGGATTACAGTGATCTTCCATGATGATGTACTCTTTTTCTTGAAGAATTTGTCTCAAATAAATTCCGTTTAAGGAAACTTTGTTTACGATATATCCTTCCCACTTTATATTTTTGCCTTTATTCATTGATCTTTTGACTCAGAAACCAGAAAGACTAAATATCATTTTCATAAATATGATATTTGAGATAGAAAATTCAGAGGTAATATGGACATGATTTTCTGGATATTAAATTTGTTGAGAAAACGATACAAAGTAGAATACCTATCTCCACTGGGGATAATAGATATCAGAATGATTCTTCGGAAAGAACAATGAAACGGCTGGAGAATAATGGGAGGACAATCTTGATAGAAATATTAAACGTAGTACTTCTTCAAGAATTTGCCGTTGATGGGCATCATAGTGGCTTTACCATCTAGAGTAGTGAGTTGATAAGCCCCATTAGAAAAGATCATATTGACAATGAATGGACCTTCCCATTTTGCATCAAACTTGCCCTTACTCATGTGTGTCATAGTCATCGGACGTCTGACAGTAAGCACAAGTTCTCCTTTCTGAAATGTTCGAATTCTGACTTTCTTGTTAAAAGCCCTTGAAATTCTAGCTTGATAGAATTCAATATTCTGTTGAACAGATAACCGCTTTTCATCCAGAGCCTCCAATTCTTGAAGTCGAAGATGATCATTATTTTCAGCAGTGAGTTCATTAGCGATTGCTATCCTTAAAGAAGGAATTTGAATCTCTAATGGAAGAACATCCTCAGATCCGTACACCAGAGAGAAAGGTGTACACTTAGTAGCATTACGGACTGTAGTGCGATAAGCCCATAAGCATTCCCCGAGCTTGTCACTCCAATTATGTTTGTTAGTGGAGACAAACTTCTTTGGGAGTTTGATGATAGTCTTGTTGAAAGCTTCTGCCAATCCGTTAGCTGCTGGATTATATGCGGTAGAAGCCACATTATTGATCCGGTGATCGTCACAGAATCGAGTAAATTTCTGGCTGACGAACTGTGGTCCGTTATCATGAACAATGCATCGAGGAACACCAAATCTGTAGATGACGTGGTGCTTAATAAAGCTGATGACATTAGACGTCTTAACTTCAGATAAAGGAATGGCTTCGGCCCATTTGGAGAAGTAATCGGTTATTGCGAGAATGAACCGATGACCTTTAGATGACGGTGGATTGATCGGGCCGACAATGTCCATGCCCCAAGCTTCGAAGGGCCATGATGCTGCCGTCGGATGTAGAAATTCTGAAGGTTGATGTATAAAATCCGCATGGATTTGGCAAGCTTTGCATTTTCTTGCATATTCAATGGCATCTGATACCATAGTTGGCCAATAATAACCCATCCGTCGAATACGGTCTTGAAGTTTTGGCCCAGGTTGATGCGCTCCACAAATTCCATCATGTGCTTCACGAATAACTTGTTGGGCTTCATCACCGGCAATGCACCGAAGGAGTAAACCATCATAAGCTCGACGATATAAGGTCTTTGTTGTATGATTTGAAATAGAATCTGAGTGATCGTCGTCTGATAAATGCTGTCTCACTCGGATCATCCGGAAGAATATCATATAATACGAGATCTAAGAAAGGAAGTCTCCAATCTTTATCCGTATTCTGATTCTCAGTCGAGTTACTGAAGATGAATTCCATGCTGGAATCGGATGAAGATGACATCGATTTACGACTGAATCCAAATTCTCTTGTTATGTTGACGTCATGAGATGTTGATTCTTCAATGTCAACTGGAAGTCCTAGAGTCAGGTTATTTTCAAGATGAAATAACTCTCGATTACGAACAACAATCATTTGTTACCGTCTGATTGGGATAGCCAGCACCGCTGCAAGATTAGCAAGGGCATCAGCTTCTGTGTTACATGCTCGCCTAACATGTTCAATGAAGAATTCCTTAAATGATGAGGCCATAGATATGGCTGTTTTATGATAAGGAACCAGATCTTGATGGCGAACTTCATAAGTACCCCTGATCTGATTGACAATAAGTTTAGAGTCTCCATACGCCTCCAAATGTTGAATATTCAGATGTTTAGCGAGTTGAAGACCAATAAGTAATGCGTTGTACTCAGCTACATTGTTTGAACACGGCTGATCGAGAGAATAAGCTCTTTGGATGGCAAGACCTTCTGGCGATACAAGAACAATTCCAACTCCAGCGACAATATCGCCATTAGGACCAATTCTTGATGCTCCATCAAAGAATAGACGCCAAGTAGGATCTTCTTCAGCAATTTGATTTGAATCTAGGACTTTATCTGGGATTTCATCATAGAGTTTTGAATTTTCTGGAATTGAGTGAGCAGCCAGAAAATCAGCTAAAGCTTGTCCTTTGACTGATTTCTGAGGAATATAGTGCATGTCATACTGAGCAAGTAGGATTCCCCAGTTAGCCAATCAAGAATTCAAAACACTGGATTTCTTCATCATGATCCGTATAGGATTGATCTTGGAGATGACATGAATAGTCTGGCCAATGATATAATGACGTCTCTTTTGGACAGCAAACATCAAGGCTAGATATTCTTTTTCAACCGGTGAATATCGAGGTTCAGCTCCGGTCATAGTGCGGCTGAGATAATAAATGGCTTGTTCATGGCCATTTTGATTCTTTTGAGCGAGTAATGCACCCAATGAATGACTCATTGCTCGAGTATAGAGGAGGAACGGTATTCCTGAGACGGGAGGTACCAATACTGGAGGGCTCATCAGATATTATTTTATATCATCGAATGCTTTCTGACATTCATCATTCCAGACAAAAGAGACACCTTTCTTCATAAGTTTGTTGAATGGTCTGCAACGTCCTGATAAATTAGAGATGAATCTCCTGATATAAGCGATTCTTCCTTGAAATCCTCGTAGCTCTTTTAAGGTGCGTGGAGGACGCATTTCTTGGATGGCTTTGATCTTCTCGGGATCCACGTGTATACCTTTAGAGGTAATGACGAAGCCGAGAAATTTACCACTAGAGACGCCTAAGAAGGACTTAGTAGGGTTCATCTTTAATTGATGCTTACGCATTAGATCAAATATAGTCTTCAAATCTTGGATATGATCCTCCTTTTGTCGACTTTTGACTGCAATATCATCAACATAGCATTCGACTGTTTTCCGCAAATGTTCACGGAATATAGTGCTCATAGCTTGTTGATAAGTTGCTCCTGCATTCTTGAGACCGAATGGCATAACTGTATAACAGTATGTACCAATCGGCATTCTGAAAGAAGTGTGCTTCTCGTCTTCTGGAAACATTTTGATCTGATTGTACCCAGAATACCCGTCCATGAATGACATTCGTTCAAATCCACAGGTATTATCAACCATGACATCAGTGATTGGTAGAGGGAATTCGTCTTTAGGACATGCCGCATTGAGATCGCGGAAGTCTATGCATACTCTGATCTTACCAGTCTTTTTAAGAACAGGAACAATATTAGCCACCCAATCGGGATGTTGTTCCTCTCTAATAAACCCAGAGGTAATGAGTTTATTGACTTCAACTTCAATTGCATCCATGATGTCTGGACGAAATCGTCGCTGTTGTTGTTTGACCGGTTTAGCATTCGGCTTCTTCAATTGTGCAAGACAAGAGTCAGCTTTTAGAAGTGCTTCACTTAACGTCTCCCGAGTTTCTTTAGAAAGACGTAGAAGTTCAAAAAGGGACATTCTAGCTGGAGTATTAGCAAGTTGAGCCAAAATGTCGAAGTTGTAAGGCTTCTGAAGTCCAAGAGGAGAAGACTTCTTGATTGGCTTATCAAACCGAGCCTGTTGTTTGCCTTTCTCTAGAGCCATAGGCTTAGGAGGAACAGGTTCAGTGGATGATTCTTCTTCAGGAGGAACATTAGGAGCATCTTTAGCATCTGAAGGGATATCAGTAGGATCTTCAAGATTTTTAGAATAATCCTTTAGGTAAGGTTTCCCCGTTCGAGTAGCACTAACAAGTGCTTCTTCTTTGTCTTTTGGCTCTGTGTCAGAGGTAGACCCAAGAGAAGTCATATGACATGACTTGATCTTTCCAGCCTTCTTGGATTTTTGAGAAGAAATCTTTTGAGGAGAAGGCGATTCAAAATCTGCCACTAGATCAAGATGGATCCACATGATTTCCCATGTTTCTAAAGTGATTGGCACTAATCCTTCAGACTGTGGAGGAGGAAGATTCACTATGTCAAGAGTTGCCTTGGGAATAGGAACAATCCCACTTTCAAGGAGTTGAGGAGGGAAATCTCTAAATTGCATAGAGACGACGTTGGAGGTGACGGTCTTCTCTTTTGGAGTAAGAGAGATAGCTCCAGATTTAATCATTTCTTGGATCTTTCCTTTCAGTACATAACATGTACGAATTGTATGACCCAGCATTCTGTGATATGGACAGTATTTAGGATGATCTATCTTACCAGCTTCATCAGGTTTCTTGATCTCTGGTAATTGTATTTTATTACCTTTCAGCAGACATTCAAAGATACCAAGGACATCGTCGTCATCAAAAGAATATTCTTCTCTGGGGCGAGGTGTTCTTGATTGTTGAGTTGTAGAGGCAGGAGTTTGAACATTTGATACATCTTTGCTCTGAAGATTAACTTCAAGAGTTTCTTTTCCTTTGCGAGCATTATTTTTATTGTTAGCACCTTGTCCTGTTTCTTTAGGAGTCATCTGCACTCCTAAACCTTTGAAGGTTTCAGCACTGATTTCTGCAGCTTTGGCACTGACTATGAAGGAAGGCCAATCTTGAAATTGAGTGGATCCTATCCACATACTGATGATTGGCAACAAGTTTGATTTGCACGTGTCAATGGTGACAGCATCAGGAGTTCCAAGAGGCATCTTCAGAGCTTCTCTTCGAAACCGTTCAATATATTCCTCTGTAGATTCATTATTTTTCTGCTTGATTCTAATAAGAGCAGACATAGTCATGTCATTAAGCCCTTCATAGAACCTTTCAAGAAACATCTGTTTGAAACCAGCAAATGAAGTAATACTCCCATCTGGGAGACTTCTATACCATTCATAAGCCGTTCCCTTGAGACATCCAATAAATACCCGAGTAAGGAGGGCATCACTTGGTTGCAGTTGATCAGTCATCACTTCAAAGTGATTAATAAACTGACTTGGAGAAGTGGTTCCGTCATAGAATGAGATAGTAGGAGGCTTGTATTTAGGAGGATATGATACTTGCTTCCATTCTATCGGATAAGGCTGCTTGATGCCTAACCTTTGTAAACCATCCTTCTGTTTGAATGCCTCGAATTGAGTTTTGAGATTCTTCAACTCTTCAGAGACAACTCCCGAAGATTGTGGAGTTGTGGCTTGTAGAGAATAGTTGGAAGGAGGAACAGCATTGTAAGCATTACCCCCAGCTCCAGAGAGACTAGGATTTTGTTGAGCTGGTCCAGGAGTATTGGATTGTACTGCTGGAGGAACTTGTACTGGACTTATATCAGTATCAACTGGTATGGCATCTGATACAGTCTGTCGATTTTGCAACTGAGCTGTCATGAGTTCATACATCGACTTCATTGTGTCAGTCATAGACTTCATTTGCTGTTCCAAAGAAGCAATTCTTTGATCTTGAGGAGTCAAGGAAGAAGAAGGTTCATCAGTATTCCCATCAACCATGTAAGTCGTAACTGTATGAGGGATTATTGATGAACTAGTAGATGTTGTATGCTCTGAATCATTGCTTCGTATATCAAAGTCAACTATAGAAGAATTACCCCCAGTAGGAAGAGGTGGGAAGTTAAATTCTCCAAGAAATTCAGAATCAATTTCAGGGATCAAATTTCTTTGACTAGAAGCCAGGACTCTTGCTCTGGTATTTCTATATACTCCATCTGAACTATCAACTCTACCCCCGGTGTCCCGAGAAGTCATGTTGACAGAGGCAAACAAAGGCTCATCTTCATCAGGCATAGGTTCATACTGAATCCTATTAAAGACAGACTGTCGTTTATTTTGACATCTGCATTGCATTGTGACTCTTGACTGGAAGTCACATTCATGATCACCATGGTCTTGAACTGTTGATTCACATCTGCACTGAATTATGACTCTTGGATAGAAGTCACATTCAGCATGTTCCTTTGATATAGAATTACTCCTTCTCTTCTGTTGAAGATATTTCCGTAAATCTGTTTGTGAAGATTGAGGAGTATACTTCCTGTTCTTGGGTCTTGATGGCTCTTGATTATACAAAGAGTAATTAATGTGAGCCACATAATTTCTTGCATACTCTGCATCTGGATCTTTTATCTTCATATCCAATTGGTATGGTTTCTTAACACCAGAAGTGCTGAGTTTTGTTCTTAAATCAGTGGAAGGTAACACATTAATTTTGGAAACATGGAGTTTTCCTTCTATTGATCTGGATATTTGCAGAGAAGGAAGAGTTGAACCACTCCCTTGATTAGGAGTTGGTAACAGACCCTCTTTAGTGGACAGATTCTGTGCCCAATTTGAAGAAATCAAAGAAGAAGACATTAAGGAATGTTTCTTCTTAGACTCATTCAGATTTTGAGATATAGAATGTCCAGAAGGAAGAGTAGTCAAAAGACCATCTCCTTTCCTTTGACTAACAAAAGTATCAGTCAAATCTGTTCCTGAAGTAAAAACTACAGGAGCAGAAGAAACAACTAAAGAGTTATTCCTTTTCGAAGGGACTTTGTGTGGAAGACCACCCCCAGTTCTAGTAGAACTCGGTGAAGAAGAAGAGATAACTAAGGAGCTATTCTTCTCTGATGAAATACATGCTGAAACAGACTTGGTTAAAGAACCAGAGCTGTTAGCGTAATTTTTTATTTTAGAATTACACGCTGGAACAGATTCGGCTAAGGAGCCAGTACTGTCAGCGTGACTTTTGAATGTGGGATTGCACACTGGAATAGATTTGGCTAAGGAGCCAGTACTATCAGCGTGACTTTTAGAGTTGAATTTGTACGCTGGAACAGATTCGGCTAAGGAGCCAGTACTGTCAGCGTGACTTTTAGAGTTGAATTTGCACGCTGGAACAGATTTGGTTAAGGAGCCAGTACTGTCAGCGTGACTTTTAGAGTTGAATTTGCACGCTGGAACAGATTCGGCTAAGGAGCCAGTACTGTCAGCGTGACTTTTAGAGTTGAATTTGCACGCTGGAACAGATTCGGCTAAGGAGCCAGTACTGTCAGCGTGACTTTTAGTTACTGTCATCTTCGAGCGCACAAGAGTGTGCGTGCTTGCAGTGGAGTTCTTGCCAGTGTTAGGAGTAGACACTGTGGCAGAGACTTCTCCATTAACTGCCAACTGATTCTTAGGGACATAGACAGAGTGTCCCTTCGACTTGGCAGTGATGATGGAGGCTGGAGTGGGCTTGCCACCCTTAGCCCGCTGTATTTCTTCATAGGCGAGTTGATCGAATTTGATCGTCATCACCTTCTTCGTCGAGCCGATTGACGAAGTATCGCATTGAGTTGTTACCATCTCAGAAGAGGAGATGGTTTTCCCCAGCAGAGTCGCCAATTTGCTTTCCATAAAGAAATTCTCTTTATTTGTTGTATTTCTGGGAAAATTACAACTGTAGGAATTCGATCTAGAAGACGATCGCTTTATCCCTTGGACTATACGAAGAAGAAAAGCTCTCAAAATTTTGACAGTAGATATCAATGTATCAGTACAATGAATGAGAAAAAGAACTCTATTTATAGAGTCAAAACAGTAACTGAAAAGATAACTACCTCACCACTGGTGCACTTGAAAAGTCACGCAGACTCTAAATACACGCAGGGTTAATGAGTAGTTACTGGACGTGGCCCGTAACTGTTGGACACATGGCATCAGTGCATGGGTCGTGTGCAAGTTACTGGGCACGCGAGAGAGAGATCGGTGGCATAGCTGCCACGTACTCCAGTTGAAATAAAATCCATGCTGACTTGCTGAAGGCAAAAATCCACGCAGATTCGTTGACGCAGACTCGTTGAAGGCGAAATCTACGCAAGCTTTGAAGAAGAATACTTCAGAATTCACGCAGGCTTTGAGAAGAATAACTCAAAAGTCACGTAATGTTTTGAGGAAGGAGAAGATTCAGAATCCACGCAAACCGCCAGCTGTCTTGATTTGGCACGCTTCGTCTGACACAAAATCTCTGACATTGATTATATTGTCAGCCGTATTAAATGAAGATAAGACCCAAAGTCACGCCAACTTGGTGAAGAGTGAGTCTTGCTAAGGAAGATTGCAAAAGACGGCTGTGATCTCTCGAGTTCTGTGCATACGTGGCATACGAGAAGACGTTTCTCGACTGTTGTGTTGTCAGTCATTATGATTCTGACGTATGGCTGAGCTGTCTCTGCGTGACTTCTAAAGGAAATGGCCAGGCAGAACTTAGCGTATCTTTTGTGCTGCTTCTTGGATCACTCTGCGTGACTTGTTCTGATCAACTCAGCGTGACTTCATTTTTGAGGCCTACAATAGTGGTTGTGTGGATGTATTTAATTTTAGATTCATGACCCATTTGATGGAAGTTGCCTTGAGATTGTTTTTGTCCATTTGGGTTGAAGCAGAGACGTAATGAGTTTAGGCTTTGGTTCAAGAGTTTTTCTGGTTATACTGCTGATTTGTATAGCACAACTATGGTAGAATGTTAAATTATATGTCCAAACCTGGTTTAGAAGGCTGAATATAGGTTGTAGCAGGGTTGGGAAGTTGGTTTGTTTATAAGTGATAATATTTGGGTTCGAATCTCCTATATATTATTTTCTAAATAAATCCTATTGATTGTTTGTTAAAAACTGAGTTTGTATTATTATTAGTTGAATATTATATATGTGGGTTATTGCTGATAACCTGAATTCTGGAGACTTGATATTCCAGTATACTGATCAGTGAATAGTCCCTTGGATTCTTGGCTATATTAATCTTGCCACTTAAATCCTATGGATTGATGTTATATGTGGAAGAAGAAAGAAAATTCTTTTATAAATAGTAGAATAAATTTCCAGTAATTTATAGTTAGTCATAGTTAAACAAGATGATTAAATGGAACTTGTGTAGAAATTAACCAATTTATAGATTATGTTTAGTTCATAACCAACTTGTACTCATTTAAATCAGGCATACATCTAGTTCCTGATTACCAGTACTTTCCTGGAGCCAGGCAAGTACTTTTCTACGGTTTTGTACATTTACATTATTGTACCCTTTCTTGTGACACGTCATGGCACGATATTCATGTACTCCTGTATTCCTGTACCCTTGCTCTTGTACTTATTAGTGTTGGGTGGGGAAATATACTAGCCATGTGACCAATCCCGGTTACTATATCTTCCTGTACCTAGCTTAGGCCTCGCACTGTGTACGCGGGTCCTAAGTCGTACCATATTCATGTACTCCTGTGCATGCTCTTGTACTCACCCCAGTCGGTCACATGGACTAGATGTATTTCAATATTGTGCACTTATCATGTCTGGTACTACAGGATTTTAGTCTCATTCCTGTACATTACATTTCCTGTACTTTACATGTTCCTGTACTTTACACTCATGTACTATAGTTTCTGTACTCATTTTCTGTACTTTACATTCATTTACTATATCTCCTGTACTCAGTTCCTGTACTACTTTCCTGTATTTACCTGTTCATTCCTGTATTTCATTTTCTGTACTCTTGTACCCATTTCATGTTCATGTTTTATTACCTAGAACTGTACTTTGCTCCGCTCCTGAATAGGATATGTTGCAGGTATGCTCGCAGGACATTGTTCTACTCTATGGGCCAGAGCCCAGGATTTAGCTGAGCAGGATGAGGCTTAGCTTGAGGCTTCAGGTTTAGATTACTTAGCTTTACTTGAGATATTGACTTTAGAGTTTATAGCACTTTTTATTCCTGTTGATTTTGGTACATTATGATATCTGGATTTGTGGATTATGATGATCATTCTGGGATACGTTTTTAGATGCTGTGATTCTATACTTTCATGTTTATCTGGTTAGTTTTCCCTAGCTTGGTACACCTTACTTCGTCATGTCTAACGACAAAGGCTGGGCGTGTCCGACTCGTGTCCGATTATTCGGGAGCGGGTCGTGACAGTGTACGCCCACACTAGGGCTACACACTACACTCAACACGAGATGTCCTCGTGTCCCCGTGTCCACGTACGAATTATGTATCCGAACCCAAAACTCGACTGAACGACCCAGTGTAAAACCTGTGCACACTAAATTACGTATCCGACACGACACGATAGGTCGTGCCACTTGGGGAGTGTCGTGTCAGACACTGCCCCAACATGTCCAACCAGTGTCACGTGTCCACGTGCCGTGTCCAAGGTACAATTGCCCCCGAGTAGCAGGACAGCCAACCCAGGCTACTGTACAGCGTGTCCAAGAGCCAAACGTGACACAAAATGACACAAAAACATACTCAGTGACTGAGAAATCAACAAGCCATATCAAAACCATAAATCCTATTCAAACACAACCTGAAAACAGTAAAGGAAAACCTATTGAGGCATTAGGTCGAACACCTAGGAGACCTACTGATACGTGTCTGATACGGACACGTATTCGACACAGGTTCGGTTCAAATCCTACCCGAAGCTAGAGGGGACCTAGGGCTATGCATCCATGATGATAAACCAATAGTTTAAATGGAGAATGAGGGATTTACCAATGGGTGTCTCGAGCTCAAAAACTGTCAATGTGCAGTACCTTCTACTGTAGCCCGAGCACTGTGGATTCCCTAAATCAGTATTCTACCTTCATGGACAGCAAGAGGGTGATGGTTAGGTCACAATGCAAGAAGTTTGGTTGAAAAAGGATGAGGAATGGAGAAGTTATGGAGAAATGAAGTTGAGCTCACCTTGTTCTTGAAAAGAGAGAGAATGAACAAAGAGGCAATGATTTGGGAGGGATTAAATAGGCTCACCTAGGGTTTTGGGCTGGCCACTTTTAGGGTTTTGGGATCCCATCAAATGGTCACCCTCACAATATGTCAAATCGATGGCTAGGATGGAACCTAGGTTTCAATGCTAGTCTCAACTAACTATAACTAGCTAGTCTAACTTGATCATTCTAACCAATAACTAGTCATGACTAACTAGGCCATGTCTAATCTGGGTTAGGGCTAAACTTCTAGGTTAAGGACTAACATAACACATAGCAATATTTAATTAATAATAAATTCACATGCATCCCAATAAATTCTAATAAATTCTATTAAATTCAAATAAATTCAAATTGACCAAAATACCCTTAGGCTAAAAATGATATATGAAACACCCTAATCACATGGCTAGGCTCTAGGTCAAGCTGTCTCTAGGGTTACACTAGCAAGACACCAAATCACAAGTCATGATTTTAAATAGTTTAAAAATGATTAAAAATCACCAAAAATTATAATATGAAATAAATATCAATAATAATAATTATAATATACAAAATTTTAAAATTATCCTCATCTGGAAAACTGGGTGTTACAAGACTACATCCATATTATATACCATGCTTGATTTCTTATCACCATTGACGGCCTTACTAGAAATTATCTTGAATTGTTTTAATTCTTGGCTTTATTTGAATGTAGTAGCAGTGGATCCAATTTTCAGAAATCATTTTTGCTACCCTAGGTTTTCTATACAAAAATTCTCTTGATTTTCCTTGAATTTATTATGATCAGGATAATGAACATACCTATATGATTTTGATTTCTGGATGGTTTTGTCCTAAATAATTTTTCATAATTTTATGATTGTCTTTTTGGTGCCACTTCTACTATGTGAAATTTTGATTTTTTTTTCATGTTTAGAATTTATCATACTTGAATATATAAAAAAAAAGGGATCATTTTAGAAAAAATCGTGATTTTATTAGTTGTATTAATTCGGATCTTATGTTTAACTAATCATTTTCAAGTTTTCGTATTTTTATCATTCTTACCGCTATTTGAAATTTCAAGGACAAAATTTTTGTAAGGGGGGTAGATTTGTAACTCCCTAAATTCATTTTTAGATTTCCTGAATTTTTCTATATTTTTCTTTTCTTGGAAAGGTATCATTTTCTACAAACCTTGTTGGAATAATTCAATTTGATTTTTATTTTCCCTGGTATTACTAATTGCAAAACCTTATCATTACTAGCTATTTAATTCTGTTTTTGGTTAAAATTCTAAATCTATTTTTGGTTGCTAATATTACTTGCTTTGCTTACTAAAGTTATTTATTACTGATTTCTGTGTTATTAGAGATTATTAAATTTTTGATTAGTAACTGGCTTTATTGATTTAATTACTATTTGTTACTATCTTGTTATAATTGGCCAGAATACTTAGCCAGCCCATAAATTGATCCATGAAACCAACATTTAATTCCTTATTTCATAAAGCCAGATGGCTTATTACTTCACCAGGCCGATTGGGCTAGCCATAAGATCCCAACCCATTGCATATAGCTAACACACATCCCTAACACTTAAACTCTACCCAGGCCCATATCCCTACCAACATTTAAAGACCAGGCCATCTCCATGTTAAATTCCCTATTAAGCCAACCCAAGACCAGTCATTTTCCTACACAGCATATGGGCTCGACCCATGTAGAAGAACAATTCGAAATCTGATTTCTTCCTCCATTTCTTTTCCCTTTTTCCAAATTTCTAACAACTTGGTAACTAACTCTAACAAATTTCTAACAGCTATTGGTGTAGTTTGTAATAAAACATTTTATTGGGGTCCTTTTGGTATAATACCAATTCTTTCCTGATGTTTCTATTTAAACTTAACTTTTGTTCTCTCTCAATTCCACTTTTCATTTCATTCCTTTACAGAGCACTACAACTCCTCGAAGTCCTTCCCTCCTCTTCCATTTTTCCCCAAAACCAAATCTAACCCTAACCCTAATTTCTGGAAGAGAAGCGGCCGGCGATGGCGATGGAGTTAGCGGCAGTTTGCTCCTCCTCCGGTGGCTAGCCAGCTCCCACCAGCGACGGTGCACGCGATTTCAGCCATGGCGGGGCTCCTCACTCCGGTAGTACGTGGCCTCTTCTCCGACAGTACACGCCGCTGACAGCGATGAGGCTTCCCTCCACCGCAGCGACGGCGAGGTGCTATTTCTCCGACGGACACACCACTGACGGCAATCCGGTGGCGACAGTCTAGGCGTTTTACTTTCGACGACTGTGGGAGTTCCTTGGCGACGATGCGTCACGTCGACAGCGAGATCCGCGGCATTCTTCTCGGCAAAGGACGGCTAGAATCGTTCTGCCATGGCGAGCAGCTCGTTTTCTCCGACTTGTTCTTCTCTTACTCCGCGAGATCATCATCTCCGGTAGATCGATCCGAATTTCCAGTGAGTTTCAATTAAATTTCTTGAGAATGCTATGGGTTCAGGTTCTTCAAATCCATTTTTCTTGATCAATTTACTCTGTTATTTTACGTCTATTGAATTCTGGGATAACGCTCATTGTCGTTTGATCGATCGAAGTCCCCTGTTCCAATCTGGACGACGACGAAGCTGATTTGAAGAAGGATGGATTAACATGGTGAGCAATCGATTGGAGATCGAAATCAAGTTATCGCAGCAAGGAATTGAATATCAGAATTGACTCCTTGAGACGTATCCTCTATCATTTTGGGTTCTACTCTTCAGGTATTATACTATTTCCTTTTTACTGTAGTGTTGATGCGATTTTGAATGCGTGTGTGTTGGCCAGGCCAGGATCAGGGTTCAATAGGGTGGTTCGTGTCCGTGTGCGTGTCCAGTATGGGGGTGTATGCTACCAGAGTCGTGTCATGTTGATCTACGCTGGTATCGGATTGATTGTAGTAGCACAACTTTGCTTTCTGTGATTTCGATTTGGCTGTATATATATTTTTATGTTGGTTCTGTAAATCTATTTGAGTTTTGATTATTCTTTTGAGTAAGTGTAGCATTGGTTTAAGTTTCGTGTAGTTTTGTGTTCTGTGGATACTGTCCTTGGTGTCGAGAGATTGACACTGGGTATGAGGGTGCACTGGCTTTTCGTTTTGGGATTAGAGGTTGAGTACGGGGGGTTGAATGTTTGCAGGAACAAGTAACAGAATTGTGGCTTGGTATATTAGAGTTGTGTTTTTCTGAAGTATAGGTATGATATATGTGGAGTTGGTTGGTTCTGTGTTTGGCTAGGATTTGGTTGGTTGGGCTTTTATGTATAATTTTCTGAGTTAAGTTGCTATGCTGGTTTTGAAGTTTCTCTCAAGCTCTGAGTATGTTCCTTTAAAGCTTTGGTAAGAATTGTCCTTAACAAGCTGTTGGCCAACACTTTGTTGATGTGAGGAGGGTTGGGCTTAGTAGGCCGAGTCCATTCTTGGGGTATCTGTGTTGAGTTGGTTTGTAACCTTGCTGTAGTAGAAAGTTAAGTGCTGGGATCACATATTTTTGTGTATATATTAGTTGGGCATGGTTAGATGTGAGCTTGGAGGTGTCGGTTAATGTTACATATTATATTTGCTGCTTGAGCTGTTGCTCTAGTTTAACAAACATAATTATGGACTTGGTTGTGAGTTGGATATATTTCATGAGGGGTTTATTTGTTGTTGTAAAGTTTTGGGTCAAGCTTGATTTAGCTGGTTTAAGTCTAAGTTGCAGGTCTGCATATTAATGGGCCTAACAAGTCCATTTTTTTCCTATAAAATTTTAACTCAATGTAAGCTTAGTATATGAATGTTTTGGGATGGGCTTAGCCAGATGAGTCAGGTCGTAAAGGAAATTAGAGTGGACAAGAAAAATAGGATTGGTGCTGGGCTAGAATTGGGCTGGAGTTGGTTTTGCTAATATTTAATATCATTAATATGGTTATATTTTAGATAAACAACTATTTTAAAGTTTTATTTCAAACTGTTTTGCTAAAAACAATTATTTTGCTAGTCAAAAATTTGGTTTGGTAACATATTCTATTTAACTACTATTGTTTTATTAAAAATCTATTTCTAACTCTATATGATTACTAATATGCTAAGTTGTGATAGATTCTTTGCTAGTGATATTTTGTAATGATTTATGTTGAAGTTAAAGTTAAGGTATTTTACAGCTATTTATCTTGATTAAAGTTAGAAAATATATAAGTATTTCCTAAAACTATAGTTAGCTAGTATAGTTAGCTAGAATATATAAATAGTGATTTTAGCATGTTAGCAAATAGTTAGTCAATATCATTAATAGATTCTAACCTATTATTCCCCAAATTGCTTCTAGGTGACATAGCGATTACTACTTTTCTATTCCCGATCATCCAAAGCAAGGCAAGTACACCAACTCGAACCCTTTACTCTGTATTTCTGTCTTGCTTCATGTTCTCATATTGACACGTTGTACACACGATTGTTCATTGTTCATTGTTCACCGTTCATCGTTCATAGTTCATTGTTCTTACTTGTACATTAGGGTGGAGAAATACTACATATATGTGACCAATCCTATTTTAGCTAGGCATTGAGTAATAGCTTAGGTCTCACATCGTGCACGTGGGACTCTAAGCCGTACCATTATTCATGTGCTCTTGTTCATTATTTACCCAGCCGGTCACATACTCTGATAGTTATTTCACTTGCATGTTACACTGATAGTCTAGTTCATTCACTACCAAAATAAGTCATATCAGCGACGAAATTAGCGACGCCGACTTAAAACGTCGCTACTATTTTTTGAATTACCGACTCCAAAAGTATGCGTCACAATACGTCACTGATAGCGACAAACAGCGACATATTGCGACTACCTTTAGTGTAATAAAAACCAACGTCGTTGATTTGTCAGAAAACGTCGCCAGTTTTATTAGTTCAGTGACGTTTAGCGTCGCAAAGATTATTACGTCGACGAATATTAAACGAATACCGACGCTTTGCAACGTATTTACGGACGTCGCTAATTTCTGATAAATAGGGTTTCCTCGGTTCAACTTTTTATTTCTCCCTCTCCCCAAATTTTTTGTTCCCGCCCCTCTTCTCCGACCTCGACGATAGCCCGACCCCCTTGTCACGCCCCGATTCGGTAAAATCGATAGTCGTCCCCTGGGGCGTGATGCCGTGCAAGCCTAAGTTGCGCTTGCACAAGGCGGTTCATAAGGTTATCCGAAACAACAGCATATGTAAGAGTACGCAGAGAAATTGAACACATTTATTTAGAAAAGAAAACTTGTATTTTCATTGATAATAAGTATGTCACAGACTCGATTACAAAAGAGGCCTCGCGGGCTTACAACTGACATCGATGAGATAGTCATTCCATACATTTACATCACTTTTTACAAATATCAAAACGACTCTCTAAGACCTGGGATCGGCGAGAGTCTGTGACTCATGATGCGGTTGGGTTGGAGTCTTCAAAATATTGCAACTGTTAGCCTTCGCACCAGCAAGGCTTCAAAAGAAATGAGCGTCGCCTTCAGTTCCTTGGCATGCTATCCTGGTCCCGAGTACCTGTTGAGAGCGAGGGTCAGCACTTTACACTTTGTGCTGGTGCGTGGCAATTTAAATCTCGTGCTCTCATTTGTTGAAGAATTAAAGTGAGCGTGCATGCCAATATTTAATGAAGTTGCTAGCCATCCTACTCAATTCAAACTTATATTTAAAGGCACAACCGTATATTGACGATAGATCTTACCCCCGGCAGAGCGTGCCATCGTAGCGTAAACTTATCATGTTCTTCCCTGTCATGTTGATAATAATAATACGTAATTGAGTGCGTTCGTGAAGGTCACTGGCACGACAAGCCATCCTGGACATATAGCTTGGTAGACAGAGGTCCTTCAGCGCAGGTAGCGAGCCCCGTTGAAAGCCACTGCCTACCGTGGCATTCATCCGGCATAGCTATCCGTGTTTCTTTCTAGGCCGGAACGGTCCCGTGGCCTCGGGATACCGTCCGAAGAAACAATCGCCCTTGTCGACAAGTTGTCCATGACCGTGCTAAGTTAATTTGTTATTTCAAGGCACATCTTATAGTATCGTTGCGACATTCATTTAATCGATTCATCCTTCCTTAGCACGGTTCTATATGATTTGATAATTGCAAGCACGATAATATTATATGACAAGCATCTGTATAGTTCGTGTTCATGGGACGTCGTGTGACCGTTCATCGAAATATCATTCATGTCGTTGCATTACCTCTAGCATAGCACATGTCTAGTATTGATAATGTATTAGAGAAGAGGGTCGAGGGAAGAAGGGTCAGCCACTCACCTTAGTATTTACTTGAGGCGAGAAACTGGTTGGCCGTGCTAGACGTTGCCTACGCGATCACCTAAAATCGCACAAGCAACCGATTAGAACACTGTGTTATTCAAGGAAATTCGATATGAATACGAAGTTCGAAACGTAAGCCATGAAAACCATCGAAATCATTCACGAAAACGCATTCAGAAAACAAAGCCAAAACTAACGCAAGCGGCGTAAAAAACAGAGCAACGGGAGGTCTCTCCCGATTCAGCCGCAGAGTCAATCCTTGAGGCGCAGCCCACTGAATATGGGACTTGGTTCCGAAGAAGCCATTCCATAACGGGGAGTGGATCTTAATTCAACCGTTCCCGTTCGATCGATTCGATCGATCCCGACCTATCGGTCCCGACCGAGTCGATAGCGACAGTGTTCCTTTCTCGCGCACCCCGTAGACGAACAACGGGGCACGATGTAGGGACGGGGCACTACACCATAACCAACTAAGAAAAAGTTTCGTCCTCGAAACTTAAGAACATAACCTATCTCTATGAAAACAATGAAGGAAACTTTTCCTTCATCTCTGACTCGAGTTCCCATGTCGACTCTTCTGTCGCATGGTTCCTCCAGAGTACGCGAACGAGAGGGATCGCCTGATTTCGTAGCAGCTTATCCTTGCGTTCTAAGATTTGAACTGGCTCTTTAACGTAGGATAAGTCGGACTTTAGCTCCAGCTGGCCAAAATCCACCACGTGGCTAGGGTCGTATACGTACTTCCGCAGTTGGAAGACGTGGAAGACATTGTGCATACCTTCAAGTGCCGGCGGTAGGGCAATTTTATAGGCTACTGGGGCGACTCGCTCGAGTATTTCGAATGGCCCAACGAATCTCGGACTCAGCTTTCCCTTCGCGCCGAACCGAGTAACTCCTCGCATGGGCGACACCTTCAGGAACACATAATCGCCTACCCGGAACTCAAGCGGTCTTCGATGGGTGTCGGCGTTGCTCTTTTGCCGACTCTGTGCAATCTTCAGTCTTTCTCGATTTAGCTTGACCTTTTCCACAGTCTGTTCCACCAGCTCCGGGCCGAGTATCTGCCGTTTCCCAACTTCATTCCAGCAAATGGGCGATCTGCACTTCCGGCCGTACAAAGCTTCATACGGTGTCATTTAGATGCTGGACTGGTAGCTATTGTTGTATGCAAATTCTGCCAGCGGTAGGTGGACGTCCCAGCTTGATTTGAAGTCAATTGCGCAGAGTCGTAGCATGTCTTCGAGAATCTGATTAACGCGCTCCGTTTGGCCGTCGATCTGAGGATGGTAAGCTGAACTGAACTGCAACTTGGTACCCAGCACCGACTGAAGGCTACTCCAGAACCGCGACATTAACCGTGAATCCCGATCAGAGACGATGGATACTGGAACTCTGTGTAGCCGTACTATCTCGTCAAGATAAATCTGTGCCAGGCGATCAATGCTCCAAGTAACTTTAATGGCAATAAAGTGAGCTGACTTGGTTAGTCGATCGACGATGACCCAGATGGCGTCGCTCCCCGTGGTGTCTTCGGCAGGCCAACAATAAAGTCCATCGTGACATGATCCCATTTCCACTCTGGAATGGCAAGGTTCTGCATCTCCCCGTCCGGTCGCTGATGCTCAGCTTTCACCTGCTGACAGGCCATGCATTGCGACACGAAGAGCGCCACATCTCTCTTCATTCCGTGCCACCAGAAGGTCGTACGGAGGTCCTTATACATCTTGGTACTGCCTGGATGCAAGGTATATTTCGCATAATGTGCCTCCGACATTATCTCCTTTCGTAGTTTTGAATCATCCGGAACACATAGTCGGCCATTCATTCTCAGCACGTCGGTCTTATCTTTCGCAAAGTCGGTCGTACTACCTGTCGAAATTTGCTCACGTATTTTCTTCGGGTACGGATCATCCTTCTGAGCGGCCATGATCTTTTCCAGCAAACTCGGCTCTAACTGCAGCTGCGCCAACCGTATATCTCTGAATCGAACCCGGAGATCGATGCCCATTTCTTCTAGATCTTGTAGTAGTCTACGGTTTATGGATAGCGAGGCAAGATACTTTCGACTCAGAGCGTCCGCCACCACATTTCCTTTGCCCGGAGTGTAGTCGATCGTCAAGTCATAGTCTTTGATCAGTTCGAGCCAGCACCTCTGTCGCAAGTTCAATTCCTTCTGGGTGAAGAGATACTTGAGGCTCTTGTGGTCGGTATAGATCGCGCACGCCATGCCATATAGATAGTGGCGCCATAATTTCAACGCGAACACAATTGCCGCTAACTCCAAGTCGTGCGTAGGATAGTTTTTCTCGTGCGGCTTCAACTGTCTGGAGGCGAAGGATATCACCTTGTTTCGCTGCATGAGCACACATCCCAAGCCCTGGCCTGAAGCATCGCTGAATATCTGAAAACCCTCTGGCCCATCCGGAAGTGCGAGTATAGGTACCGAAATTAGTCGCTGTTTTAGCTCCTGGAATGAAGCTTCACAGTCATCCGATCACTCATACACGACTCCCTTTTGAGTGAGGCGAGTCAGTGGCGATGCAATCTTCGCGAAGTCCTTCACGAAGCGTCGATAGTATCCTGCCAATCCAAGAAAGCTTTGAATCTCACTAGCAGACGCAGGCCGCTTCCAATCAGCAACAGCTTCCATCGGGTCGACTACAATGCCTTCGGACGAAATGATGTGACCAAGAAAGGATACGCTGCTTAGCCAAAATTTGCACTTACTCTGCTTCGCGTACAACTCATTTTCTCGAAGTGTCTGGAGCACGGCCCGTAGATGTTCTGCATGCTGCGTCCTGTCCTTCGAGTAGACGAGAATATCGTCAATAAAGACTACCACAAATTTATCAAGGAAGGGTCGAAATACCCGATTCATCAGATCCATGAAGGCGGCAGGGGAGTTCGTCAGGCCGAATGGCATCACCAGGAACTCGTAGTGGCCGTAACGAGTGTAAAAGGCTGACTTTTGCACGTCGTCTGACTTGATCTTGAGTTGATGATAGCCCGAGCGGAGATCAATCTTCGAAAATACCGAGGCGCCTTGCAGTTGATCGAATAAGTCGTCTATGCGGGGCAATGGGAACTTGTTCCGGATGGTGGCCTTGTTCAACTCTCGGTAATCGACGCACAGACGCATGGACCCATCATTCTTCTTCACGAACAACACGGGCGCTCCCCACGGTGAAATACTAGGCCAAATAAACCCTTTATCGAGTAACTCTTGTAACTGGACCTTGAGTTCCTTCAGCTCGGCGGGAGCCATTCTGTACGGGGCCTTAGAAATCGGTCGAGTATCGGGAAATGTATCGATGCTGAACTCGATTTCTCGGTCGGGAGGCATGCTGGGTAGCTCGTCCAGGAACACATCGGGGAATTCTGCCACAACGTTGGTCTGACCCGCGTTTGCACCATCCTGTCACATGTCTCGGACGGACGCCAAATAGCCTTCGTACCCAGAATACAGCATCCTCCGAGCAGAAATTGCCGAAATCAGCATGCAGGTCGACGACGCCTCACCACACGAAAAGTAGAATTCAGGCACTCCTGGAATACGGAAGGTGACCGTCTTTCTGGCGCAGTCTATGATTGCGTTGCACGGCCCGAGCCAATCCATTCCCAGAATGATATCGAAGTCCTTCATGTCTAGGACTATCACGTCAAGACCGATCTTTTGACCGCCGATACAGATAATCCCGTCGGCGTAAGCTAAATTAGTGAGTATTGGTGTGCCCGAAGGTGTGCTTACGCTAAGGTCGAGATCTAATGATATTTTCGAAAATTTGTGCTCGGTGGCAAAGTCCACCGATATAAAACTATGGGAAGCACCTGAATCAAATAGTACACGAGCAGGCATATTATTGAAACTAAGTATACCTGTCACGACCGTATCTGACGCAAGCACTTCATCTCGAGTTATGGCGTAGACGCAGCCCTGGGTATTGGGGCGACGGTCTTGGCCATTTTGTGGTGCGGGTTGAGGTGCTCGAGGTGCCGGAACTTGATTTCCCGGACGGTGCTGTGGATGCTGAGGCGCGTCTAAGTTGTTTCTTCTACGCTTCGGGCAATCTCCATGAAAGTGACCCTTTTTCTGCAAATGAAACATTCGCCATTTTGAACTTCACAGTCGACGGCGAGATGTCCGTTTTGGTTGCATTTTGTGCAATGAGGTCCCTGGGTCCGCGCCTGGTGTCCGCCCTGGGGCCCGTTGTTCGGACGCTTGGTCACGTTGTTTCCTCCCGCGTGGCTAGGGCGTTTGTGATTGTAGGTATGCACAGCGCCGGCAGCACCTGGAGGATATTGGCATTCAAGGCGGAGGGCGTGGTTGAGAGACTCCCCCATCGTTTTGTATTACGGAACAGACACATGGGCGTAGATAGATGGTCGTAGACCCACTTCGAACCATCGAGCACGACTCGCCAGGGAGGGCAGGAATTCTCCAGCAAACTTGGCTAACTTGTTGAACTCCGCCGCATACTGCCGTACCGTCATATTCCCTTGCCTTAGCTGCATGAATTCATTTTCCTTCTCTTGTTGAACGGCTTCGGGGAGGTACTCGATCTCGAACGTCTCACGAAAAGTGGCCCAAGAAATTGCCGCTGTCTCGTCGTCGCGTCTGATCGCTCGCTTTTGTACGGCCCACCAGTCGTGCGCGTTCGACCGGAGTAGAAGTTGAGCGCATGCGACTTTCTTGGACTCCTCGACGCCCAGAAGCTCAAACTTGTCTTCCAGTTCCTCCAACCAGTCGATCGCCAAGGAGGGATCTTCCGTGCCGTTGAAGGAAGTACGGCAGCTCTTTGTGAATTTTGACACATCGAAGTTGGAACTTCTCGGTGTTGCATGTGTAGGCTCGGGTGCCTCCGGATCGACTTCGCTTTGTCTGGCCGCAGGCTCGGTTACGGCAGGTGTTGTCGCGGAGTTGTTGTTGGCCACCACCGTCTGAACGATCTGCTGGAGAGTATCAAGCTGCTTCTGTTGTAACTTGATTTGTGCATCGAATCGGGCCTCGAACTGAGTTTGACGTGCCTCCGTCTGCCGTCGATGTTGCTCATTCTGGCGTTGACTTTCCTCAGCTTATCGTTGTTGCGCTTCCAGCATACGCAACATCCGCTCCATGGCATCGTTAGAGGGTCCGGGTCTCGAGCTACTCGAACCGCTTGAAGCACTTTCTTCGTTCGCCGCCACGTTCACCGACGTGCCTTCTAGAATTTTGAAGGCAAAATACATTAGTCACCAAACTTATTGCGGCTCACTCGTATGGAACGACATATCTCATCGACACGAGACCAACGATTTTGAGACTAAAAACTCGATACTGGAGGCCAAGGACGTAAAGCCGTGCTCTGATACCACTATGTCACGTCCCGATTCGGTAAAATCGATAGTCGTCCCCTGGGGCGTGATGCCGTGCAAGCCTAAGTTGCGCTTGCACAAGGCGGTTCATAAGGTTATCCGAAACAACAGCATATGTAAGAGTACGCAGAGAAATTGAACACATTCATTTAGAAAAAGAAACTTATATTTTCATTGATAATAAGTATGTTACAGACTCGATTACAAAAGAGGCCTCGCGGGCTTACAACCGACATCGATGAGATAGTCATTCCATACATTTACATCACTTTTTACAAATATCAAAACGACTCTCAAGACCTGGGATCGGCGAGAGTCTGTGACTCATGATGCGGTTGGATTGGAGTCTTCAAAATGTTGCAACTGTTAGCCTTCGCACCAGCAAGGCTTCAAAAGAAATGAGCGTCGCCTTCAGTTCCTTGGCACGCTATCCTGGTCCCGAGTACCTGTTGAGAGCGAGGGTCAGCACTTTACACTTTGTGCTGGTGCGTGGCAATTTAAATCCCGTGCTCTCATTTGTTGAAGAATTAAAGTGAGCGTGCATGCCAATATTTAATGAAGTTGCTATCCATCCTACTCAATTCAAACTTATATTTAAAGGCACAACCGTATATTGACGATAGATCTTACCCCCGGCAGAGCGTGCCATCGTAGCGTAAACTTACTATGTTCTTCCCTGTCATGTTGATAATAATAATACGTAATTGAGTGCGTTCGTGAAGGTCACTGGCACGACAAGCCATCCTGGATATATAGCTTGGTAGACAGAGGTCCTTCAGCGCAGATAGCGAGCCCCGTTGAAAGCCACTGCCTACCGTGGTATGCATCCGGCATAGCTATCCGTGTTTCTTCCTAGGCCGGAACGGTCCCGTGGCCTCGGGATACCGTCCGAAGAAACAATCGCCCTTGTCGACAAGTTGTCCATGATCGTGCTAAGTTAATTTGTTATTTCAAGGTACATCTTATAGTATCGTTGCGACATTCATTTAATCGATTCATCCTTCCTTAGCACGGTTCTATATGATTTGATAATTGCAAGTACGATAATATTATATGACAAGCATCTGTATAGTTCGTGTTCGTGGGACGTCGTGTGACCGTTCATCGAAATATCATTCATGTCGTTGCATTACCTCTAGCATAGCACATGTCTAGTATTGATAATGTATTAGAGAAAAGGGTCGAGGGAAGAAGGGTCAGCCACTCACCTTAGTATTTACTTGAGGCGAGAAACTGGTTGGCCGTGCTAGACGTTGCCTACGCGATCACCTGAAATCGCACAAGCAACCGATTAGAATACTGTGTTATTCAAGGAAATTTGATATGAATGCAAAGTTTGAAACGTAAGCCATGAAAACCATCGAAATCATTCACGAAAATGCATTCAGAAAATAAAGCCAAAACTAACGCAAGCGGCGTAAAAAACAGAGCAACGGGAGGTCTCTCCCGACTCAGCCGCAGAGTCAATCCTTGAGGCGCAGCCCGCTGAATACGGGACTTGGTTCCGAAGAAGCCATTCCATAACGGGAAATGGATCTTAATTCAACCGTTCCTGTTCGATCGATTCGATCGATCCCGACCTATCGGTCCCGACCGAGTCGACAGCGACAGTGTTCCTTTCTCGCGCACCCCGTGGATGAACAATGGGGCACGATGTAGGGACGGGGCACTACACCCCTTCCCTCCGGCGCCGCTCATCCTCCTCCTCCACCGTGAGCCCCTTCTCTTCCCTCCGGCGAGCCCCTTCTCCTCCTCCTCCTCCACCGCGAGCCCCTTCTTCTCCTCCACCGCGAGATCCTCCTTCTCCTCCTCCTCCACCACCGCAAGGAGACTGAAGGTAAACCCTAACCCTAATTGAGGTGTTTTTCGTGTCCAAAATGGACACGGAGACACATTACGACCATGTGTTCACTGATACAGTGTGTTCGTGAGATTTTGGACACTTTGTGTCCATTTGTTGGACACGTGGACACCCCCAAGCTTGCATATATATGTATTTCACCTCTGTACACTTAATCCCCTCCCCCTCCACCACCGCGAGGAGACTGAAGGTAAACCCTAACCCTAATTGAGGTGTTTTTCGTGTCCAAAATGGACACGGAGACACATTACGACCATGTGTTCACTGATACAGTGTGTTCGTGAGGTTTTGGACACTTTGTGTCCATTTGTTGGACACGTGGACACCCCCAAGCATGCATATATATGTATTTCACCTCTGTACACTTAATCCCCTATATACACTTGTGTATTTTCGTATTAATTTGGATTTGTATATTGGGTTTGGGTTTCGATATAGTGTTTGATATATTGTTTCACCTTGCAACATTCCTACACTTATTTTAGACAACAAGTATATGAACCAATTAGTCAACATCTATTTGTTGAAGTATGATACTCCATTCTTCGTAAGTTCTAGCTATATATGTCTCAAGATCCAATACTCAAAAATTCCAAGAAGAAGAAGAAGAAAAGAATAAAATGACATCGCTCAACACCCTATGACAACTCTTTGTAGAATTGTGTTAAAGTGTGAGTTCTACAGTATGAGTTCTACAGTATGGTTCTCTTTGTAGAATAAAATGACATCGCTCAACCCTATCGATCCTCCATACAAGTCTTCCTTTATCTATTGTCTTAAAGTGTGAGTTCTACAGTATGGTTCTCTTTGGTGAATTGTCTTATTATAGACAACAAGGGTTTCCTATTTTTACAGGTAATATGGCAACATGTGTAAGGGAACATATAGGTGTGTGTTTGTGTTTGAAAGGGAGTGTCACAAGAGTAAGGCGTGAGCATGTGTTAGTATTTTGAGCTGTGAGAGTGTTTGTTCTATTGAGGTTAGTACCAACTGTATTTTGGCTCCAGCTCCAGCTCCATTTGCATTAATCTATGGTACGACATGGTGATCAGGACATAGTCCCTGCAGCCATTCGACTGGCGAGGCAGAAACTATGTAGTCGTAGATAAAGTTGACTGTCATCCGACCCTCATCCCTCTGCTTTCGAAAATGTACTCAAATTACATGATGGTTCCTTTAGCTTGTTTATGTTACAATTATATTATTTGTGACTATCGATCTTACCAGATGGCACCCATGACCCGAGGAGCGGTACGTCGTTTGAGGGAAATAGTGAATGCTGAGGTGGCTCCTCCTACAGTTAAGGAGGAAGTGGCACCGGTTGCTAGTGAGACCGGGAGTTCTATTCATCCCGCACCGGTAGCTAGTGAGACCGGAAGTTCTATTCGTGCAACACTTACAAGGGACGACATCTCTCCTCACGCCAAAGATCTCGCTTTTTCGAGGTGGTTGCGTGATCGTATCACTGAGCGTTTGCGTGAGCAGCGTGGTTCTCATTAGCTATTAGTACTTATTTGTATTGAACTATTTGTATTGGGTTGTTTTTGTATTAGACTATTTATATTGGACTACATATATAAATTAGTACTGTGTCAATTTCTGGATTGTATTGGACTACGACATGGTGATCAGGACATAGTCCCTGCAGCCATTCGACTGGCGAGGCAGAAACTATATATCCGTAGATAAAGTCGACTGTCCTCCGACCCTCATCCCTCGGCAATGATGATACGACAACCAACCGGAGAGGATACTCTGAGAGATCCATCTGAGTAGGACGTATACTCTGAGAGATCACCTTTATAAGAATTATATCAGTAGTGGGATTGAGTGTTGGAGGAGATATTATCAGAGTATACGTCCTACTCAGATGGGTCTCTCACCGTTAATATTTTTTTCTGACGGCATGGTGGATGTGCTCCCTCAACAGATTCTTGCTCCGAGCCAAAACTTTGCCCCGGAGCTCAAGTGGACATCTTTGGTATAGAGCTCGAGTGAGAGGTTCCTGACAGCATGGTGGTCTCCTTTGTCAAAGTATCCGTGCTCATCCCACATTGGTTATGGGACGAGCACGAAAACTTTGACAAAGGAGACCACTATGCTGTCAGGAACCTCTCACTCGAGCTCTACACCAAGGATGTCCACTTGAGCTCCGGAACAAAGTTTTGGCTCGGAGCAAGAATCTGTTGACGGAGCACATCCACCATGCTGTCAGAAAAAAATAGTAACGGTGAGAGACCCATCTGAGTAGGACGTATACTCTGATAATATCTCCTCCAGCACTCAATCCCACTACTGATATCATTCTTGTAAAGGTGATCTCTCAGAGTATACGTCCTACTCAGGTGGATCTCTCAGAGTATCCTCTCCGGTTGGGTTGTGTTCTGAGCCATCCGTTCTCACAATGTTTTGTATTTTGGATTCTGTATTTTGTATTTTGGTTTCTGTATTTTGTATTTTGGTTTCTGTATTTTGTATTTTGGTTTCTGTATTTTGTATTTTGTATTTTGTATTTTGTATTTTAGATTCTGTATTTTGTATTTTGGTTTCTGTATTTTGGCTCCAGCTCCAGCTCCATTTGTATTAATCTACGGTACGACATGGTGATCAGGACATAGTCCCTGCAGCCATTCGACTGGCGAGGCAGAAACTATGTAGCCGTAGATAAAGTTGACTGTCCTCCGACCCTCATCCCTCGACAATGATGATACGATAACCTATCAGAATCCTCGACTCTCTTTTGCTTCTTGGATATTGACCCAGCTTCCAATCTCTCATTTCCCTCCGGGTCCACTCTACTCCCAATCTCTTCCTCTTTTATACACGGATCTACAGAATCAATGCCATCCAAGGAAGGCAAAACTGAATCAGCATTGTCTTTCGGATCGTCCTCAGCAAGGCATAACGGGCTGCTCAGCGTGCCCAGCTTCTTCAACTTCTCGCTGGCTGCAGAGTCGAAATGGGAATGGGTCCTCTTTGCCGGCCCGGAGCTCTGACTCGCACTCGTCGCCGCGCTACCAATTTTCTCTCCTCCTCTGACGCGGGTCATAAGAAAAGAAATTTCGTCCCTCTTCTTCACATAAACATCATTGCCGCCTTGTACTCGAGCCTCCTCGTCTGTGACGCTATCCAACTTCTCGGTGCCAACATTGTCACTCGAATCTTCCATTCGACTCGTATCGTCCTCTTCTTCGCCTGTCTTTTCGCTTCCTGTCTTGCAATCATATGCTATCACCGCCGACTCATTTGACTCCTTCTCCGATGACTCCGAAAAGTTGGATAGCGTCACAGACAAGGAGGCTCGAGTACAAGGCGGCAATGATGTTTATGTGAAGAAGAGGTACGAAATTTCTTTTCTTATGACCCGCGTCAGAGGAGGAGAGGAAACCGGTAGCGCGGCGACGAGTGCGAGTCAGAGCTCCGGAGCCGGCAAAGAGGACCCGTTCCCATTTCGACTCTGCAGCCAGCGAGAAGTTGAAGAAGCTGGGCACGCTGAGCAGCCCGTTATGCCTTGATGAGGACGATCCGGAAGACAATGCTGATCAAGCATCTTCCTTCTCCTCTCCTCTACCATGGCTCTGGACCCATCTGCTCCTCCCTACTTCCCTTCTTCTTATTTGACTCTCTCAGCCACATATGATATCCACCTCAAGTGTAGAGTCGGGGGAGAAGAAGTGGGCAGAAAGAGGAGGGGGAAGCAGCATAGCCGACGGCATGACCCAGAGGAAGTACAGATGTTTTCTTCAAATCCGTAGGAGAACTATAAGGATATATCTTTTCACAACATGTCACCTTGTCAAAGACCCTTAATGTGAATATCATGTTATCGCGGTGTCGGAAGACTAACATGTCATAATTTTCTAAGTCGTGTGTTTTGACATAATCCTCCCAACTCTTTCCTCCTATGTAGATATATTTTTTCACAACATGTCACCTTGTCAAAGACCCTTAATGTGAATATCATGTTACCGCGGTATCGGAAGACTAACATGTCATAATTTTCTAAGCCGTGTGTTTTGACATAATCCTCCCAACTCTTTCCTCCTATGTAGTAATCTTGCATTACTACATAGCAGGAAAGATTTTGGAGGATTATGTCAAAACACACGGCTTAGAAAATTATGACATGTTAGTCTTCCGACACCGCGGTAACATGATATTCACATTAAGGGTCTTTGACAAGGTGACATGTTGTGAAAAGAAATATCCTTATAGTTCTCCTGCGGATTTGAAGAAAACCTCTGTAATTCCTCCGGGTCATGCCACCGGCTATGCTGCTTCCCCCTCCTCTTCATGTCCACTTCTTCTCCCCCGACTCTACACTTGAGCTGGATATCATATGTGGCTGAGAGAGTCAAATAAGAAGAAGGGAAGTAGGGAGGAGTAGATGGGTTCAGAGCCATGGTGGAGGAGATGAGAAGGAAAATGCTTGATCAGAACTTGAGGTGGAAAAGTTGTGACGTTGATAGTGTGAGAGAGGGGGAGGGTGAATGGAGAGAGGGAAGTGGCTGCATGCCTTTGGCTCACTCGAGCGGTATTTGTCCTCCGACCCTCATCCCTCGGCAATGATGATACGACAACCTATCACTATATCTTATATAGTAGTAGATGATGTCTTAGTATTACATTATGTAAGTTCATCTTGATTCTGTTACATTCTTCAGATACTAGATACGATAAGAACATATACTACACCATATGTACAGAACATAGATGATTCACACTAATGTATGCTAGAATAAATTTTGGGTTGTGTTCTGAGCCATTCGTTCCCATATTTTGTGTGATTGTTGTAGACTTGGTTATAGGGACTGAAACCTGTGTACAGCGAGAAATGGACATTCTGTGATTGTTTAGATCCTATTCTACAGTAAGAAATGGTTATCTTTTTAAACTGCAGGGAGAAATGGATATTCTGTTTTTTTTTTTTTTTGCAGATTTAGCGACGTTTACCGACGTTTACCGACGTCCTCCGACCCTCATCCCTCGGCAATGATGATACGACAACCTATCACTATATCTTATATAGTAGTAGATGATGTCTTAGTATTACATTATGTGAGTTCATCTTGATTCTGTTACATTCTTCAGATACTAGATACGATAAGAACATACACTACACCATATGTACAGAACATAGATGATTCACACTAATGTATGCTAGAATGAATTTTGGGTTGTGTTCTGAGCCATTCGTTCCCATACTTGGCAATTAAGCCATTCGACTGGCGAGGCAGAAACTATGTATCCATAGATAAAGTTGACTGTCCTCCAACCCTCATCCCTCGGCAATGATGATACGACAAACTATCACTATATCTTATATAGTAGTAGATGATGTCTTAGTATTACATTATGTGAGTTCATCTTGATTCTGTTACATTCTTCAGATACTAGATACGATAAGAACATATACTACACCATATGTACAGAACATAGATGATTCACACTAATGTATGCTAGAATGAATTTTGGGTTGTGTTCTGAGCCATTCGTTCCCATACTTGGCAATTAAGCCATTCGACTGGCGAGGCAGAAACTATGTAGCCGTAGATAAAGTTGACTGTCCTCCGACCCTCATCCCTCGGCAATGATGATACGACAACCTATCACTATATCTTATATAGTAGTAGATGATGTCTTAGTATTACATTATGTGAGTTCATCTTGATTCTGTTATATCCTTCAGATACTAGATACGATAAGAACATATACTACACCATATGTACAGAACATAGATGATTTACACTAATGTATGCTAGAATGAATTTTGGGTTGTGTTCTGAGCCATTCGTTCCCATACTTGGCAATTAAGCATGTGAAATAGAAATGATTATGTTTAGTTTGTCTTACGATACAGATTTTCACATCCAAATTGAAATGGATCGTTACTTCGTTGATCGTACATGGATGTACTAGCGGATCAACCTCCTGGACCGTAGGTACTTATAAGTATTGACCGTATCGGATTAGTATCGATCTATCGTTTTGGTATGGGCCGTATCGGTTGGTATTGGTCTTAGCGAATTGGTATCGTCCTATCCGATATGTATCGGCCGTATAGCTAGGATTCATATTGGCCTTATCGATTTGGTATCGGTCATATCCGATAGGTATCGGCCGTGTTGGATTATTATATACCATTTCGGATTAGTATCGTCGGAAAGTAGTCGACCAAGCTTCGTATTGTGAAGTGATATTGTTGTAGACTTACTTATAGGGACTGAAATCTGTGTACAGTGAGAAATGGACATTCTGAGAACTGGATATTGTGTGATTGTTGTAGACTTGGTTATAGGGACTGAAACCTATGTACAGTGAGAAATGGACATTCTGTGATTGTTTGGATCCTATTCTTCAGTGAGAAATGGTTAGCTTTTTAAACTGCAGGGAGAAATGGACATTCTGTATTTTATTTTATTTTTATTTTTTTGCAGATTTAGCGACGTTTACCGACGTCCTCCGACGTATGTTTGCGTCGGTAAACGTCGGTAGGTGAGCGATATTATCCAGGGTAGCGATGTTTAGTGACGTCAATATATGTCGGAGGACGTCGGTAAACGTCGGTGCACGTCGGTAATCATCCCCAGGAATTCCCAGGATTTACCGACGTTTAGCGACTTTGAACATGTCACTAAACCGCCGACGACTCGACGGTAATTCGTCGATAAATTTACCGACGCGTAGTGACACGAAATATTACGTCGCAAAACCACCGACGACACGACGGTAGACGTCGGCATTATACCGACGTATAAATACGTCGGCAAACGTCGATAATTGCGACGTTTGGCGACGTTTAGAAGATCAGCGACTTACATTTCCGCGACCAGCCCGAAACGTCGATAATTTCGTCGCTAAATATTTTTAGCGACGAAAATTGTTGTTTTAGCGACGTCTTTAGGCGTCGCTAAAATGACTTATTCTGGTAGTGATTGTTTAGGATCTGGTACTATAGTTTCATCGTTATTCATGTACCATAGATTCATATTCCTGTCTTGTACCATAGTTCATATTGTGATTCTTTTTCATGCATTTCAGTTTACATTGTTTAGTCTTCTTGTCGGGATTGTACTTTGCTTTTTTCCTGACAGGATACGTAGCAGGTATGCTTGAGGATGTTGTTCCATCTTCATGGGCCAGAGCCCGAAGCCAGGATAGAGATGTCACATGATAGACTTAGATTGCAGAGATATAGTTAGACTCTTCTTAGATTTGTTTTAGAGTTTATCACGTATTGTATTGAGGATTTAGGATTGTATAATTTTATTCATGTTACCGGATTTGTCTCCGGATGATATTGTATGATTTGGTAGATTATGGAGATTTGTTCTGGGAACGTGTATAGTAGCTGTGTTGTTTTATATATCTTGTATCTTAGAGTTTTTTTTAGAATTGTACAGCTTACTTCGTCGTGTCCATCGACGAAGGCTGGGCGTGTCCGACTCGTGTCCAATTATTTGGGAGCAGGTCGTGATAGAGAGAGAAGAAAAATTGGAAATGAAAGTTAAATTTTAGGTTTTGGGAGGGGGGTAGAGTTTGGGACAGCCCTAGGAGTAAAAAAATGGATTGTTCTGAGTAAATTTTCCAAAAACATGGGTTAGTCCCAAATCTGGACTTGCGCCGATCAAAAAGTGATGTGCCCTTATAAATTCCCCAAAATAAACATTAGGCTTTACATCCTCATATCTCATGTGATTAGTGTGATCATTGACAAAAAAAGTATGACCCAATAATTTGTACCCGACCCACTTAATCATTTCTTCTTGTCACAAATTAAAAAGGCTATTTATAAGGGCGCATCAAAAGTTGATCAGGGCTAGCCAGAATTGAGGCTAGCCAATGTTTGAGGAGAATTTACTGGGGCTATCCAAATTTTCTACTCATAGGACTGTCGAACCCCCTCCCCCCAAAGCCCAAATTTTACTCTCATTTCTAAATTTTACTCTATCTCTTCCAAAACCCTAGCTTTCTTCTTCTTCTTCTTCTTCTTCTTCTTCTTCTTCTTCTTCTTCTTCTCCATCATTTCCATTCTCACATCTCCATCAAAATTCTAGTTTTCTTCTCTTCTTCTTCTTCTTCTCCACCATTTCCATCATCACCATCTCCATCAAAACCCTAGTTTCCTTCTCATTTCCAATTTCGATGGCACCCAAAAAATTAAATAAACCCTAAAATGCATGAAAATAAAGCTTAAATACTTCTTTCCTCACAAAGAATGCATGAAAATAAACCATAAAATGCATATTTCGCTCTATTATCAAGATTGAAATAAACCCTAACATATTTTTTTCATTCGAGAATTTCGACTTTAGGACTGCCAGAAATTGTGGCAGTCTTGAAAGAAACTTGCTGTACAGCAAGTCCCTTTCAGGACTGCCTCAATTTCTGGCTGTCCTCAATATGTGTAGGACTGCCAAAAATTATGGCAGTCCTGCTGTAGAGCATGTCCCTTTCAGGACTGCCACAATTCCCGACAGTCCTCGGTACTTCTAGGACTGCCAACAATTGTGGCCATCCAGTTGTACATCGAGTCTATTTCAAGACTGCCACAATTTCTGGCAGTCCTCAATACTTCTAGGACTGTCAGAAATTGTGGCAGTCCTGATATGAACCCAATTCTTCTACAGCTAGGATTTCTTCTATAGTTTTTTTCTACAACCGAATTTCATAAATAATTCTTCTATTAATAAAGAAAATTTGTTAATAGACTAATAGATTAATAGATTTGATAACCCAATTTCTTCTACAACTAGGGTTTCATCCATAATGCCCAAACAAGAAGAAGAAAAATAAACTAGAGTTTGGAGAAAGAGATCTGAGAAATTAGAAGAGAGCAAAAAATCAAAATAAATTAGGTTTGGCTAGTCCTGATCAACTTTTGATGTGCCCTTATAAAGAGCCATTAAAAAGAGGCTCTACATCCTGCTCTTTTTCCCAAAACGAGTGGTGTGATCATCGACAAAAAAGTGTGACCTGCTAAGGGGCTGTTTGGATAGATGTAACTCTTTGAAAGTGTGAAAGTGATACTTACATCATGATGAGTTGCAGTGCACTTGCAGCAAGTGATACTTTCCAAAATGTGTTTGGATAGAGTATTTTTTGTCTCTTGCAAGTGGAAGAAAAATGAGTTGGTTGTTTGGATGATTGTTGAAAGTGAAAAAAAGGAGTTCGTTGTTTGGATTATTGTTGAAAGTGGATGTCGGGTTAGAGATATGGTAACCCATAATTAAATTAATTACCGTAATTAAACGAAAAAATACTTTAGCTATCATAATTGAAAAATACATTAATTATCATAATTAAATAAATCAAGTTATAATTAATTTTTTATTGAATAAATTATTAAACAAATCAAAATTCATAAATTATTAGCTAGTTTAAACAAATTAAGCCAAATTAATTAACACTAAAAATTAAATTAATATGGCATATATATCAACATTCTCTCTCCCCACAATCACATTTCCTTTTCCCCCAAATAAATTAGCTCACCTCCTCCTCTTTCCACCGTTACCGCCACTGCCACCGCCACCGCCAGTCCTCCTCTCCCCTCTGCTGCTACTTGGTACTCCTCCCCCTTCTCCGCCACCGTCCCCACTATCCCCTACCTCTCCTCCGTCGTCGATGGAGGGCCACCTCCTCTTCCCATCGCCACCTCCTTCTCTCCCCACCGCCGCTACCTGGTACTTCTCCCTCTCCTCTGCCACCGTCGCCACCGTCCCCTATTTCTCCTCCGTCGTCGATGGGGGCGCCGTCTTCGATGTGGGTGCATGGAAGCATGGGTGGCCGTGGCCGGTGACGTATGCCGGCGGCAAGTGGGGTTGCCGGCTGCGGGAAGCTTGGCGGAGAAGACCACCGTTGTCCAGTTGGAGACAAAATTCAGATCAACAGGAGAAAGGGAAAAAAAAATAAGATCAAAAAGATCACAGCAAAACCCCACACTCCACTTTCAAGACACTTCCTTCTATTTTCTGTTGAGAGTGAGAATTGAGAAACTGGAAATTGCTGAGAAACCCAATTTCGGGGTTAGTTTTTATGAAAAATTCACCCGCAGGATGGGTTTTATGAAATGTCCACAATTATATATTTTCACGTTAAGTATTCCAAGATTCCCTTTAGATGCTCTGTATTTACAAAATTAATATCATAACTACCCCTCCGCACAAACTCAGATTTGGATTGCGATTCTCGTCTTCTTCTTCTTCTTCTTCTTCTTCTTCTTCTTCACAAGAGATCTGAATTCCATTGCTCTCATCTTCAGCAGAGATCGCAAAGATCGTTCGTAGTTCACCATGCTTTTTTTTAGTCGAACTCCGATCATCGCTCATCTTCTTCTTCTTATTCTTCTTCTTTTCCGACAATTAGGTCAATTATGGAGAGAAGATCTTCTTCTTCTTTTCCATAAGAGTTAGCATCGTTTTGAAAGAAGAACGAAAACGCTTGAATCTTTATTCATGTCAAATTTTTTTCCACAAAACAAAAAAATTAAAAATTAGGTTTCTGACAACTGTTCTCCGTCGATATAACACAAAGAATAGTCATTCTCCTGCATTTTAACAAGGAGAATGCCATTCTCCGTGTAAATTAACACAGAGAATGTCATTCTCCGTGTTTCTAACATGGAGAATGGCCATTCTCCTGTGTTTTAACATTTGAATGACCATTCTCCGTGTAATTTAGCATGGAAAATGACATTCTCCGTACTAAATTATACGGAGAATGGTCATTCTCCTACGTTTTAACACTGGGAATGGCCATTCTCTATGTAAATTAACACGGAGAATGCCATTCTCCGTGTTATTTAACACGGAGAATGGCCATTCTCCTGCGTTTTAACACTGGAATGACCATTCTTCGTGCTAAATTATAAATTAAGACGGAGAATGGCCATTCTCCGTGTAATTTAGCATGGAGAATAGCCATTCTCCGTGTAAATTAAGACGGAGAATGTCATTCTCCTACGTTTTAACACTGGGAATGACCATTATCCGTGTAAATTAACACGGAGAATGGCTATTCTCCTGCGTTTTAACACTGGAATGACCATTCTCCGTGCTAAATTACACGGAGAATGACCATTCTCTGTGTAAATTAAGACGGAGAATGGCCATTCTCCGTGTAATTTAGCACGGAGAATGGTCATTCTCCGTGTAAATTGAGACGGAGAATGACATTCTCCGTGTTAACACGGAGAATGGTCACCCTCATGCGAAATTAACATTCTTCGTGTTCTAGCACGGAGAATGACTATTCTCCTGCATTTTATGTTCAGTTGAAACTTTGGAGGACCATAACTTTTGACTGGGAGGTCGAAACGAGGTCCGGTTTGTCGCAAAATGAGCTTATCTTCGAGGAGCCTGAGATTAATCGCTTCTCCGTTAGACGGCCTTCCAAAATTTTAGAATCGCAAAAAAATGATGTTTGGACCTCCGTTTTAGCACTTTTGCCGTTTGTCTCGGTATTTCCGAAATTTTTCGACGAGTTTTTGAAAATTTTTGAGGAAGCGTATGGAAGAAGATGAAGTATCGAAACGTTTTTTTTAAGAGTAGTTTCGTGGTTGTTTTCAATAAATTAGAAGGAAGGACAAAAAGGTCATTCGGAACCCTCTTTATATATTTTTTGCTAATTCTGGGCACGCGATAAAATGTTATTACGCGGTGGATTTTTCATAGAACTTTTTCGTTTTATGGGCATTTCATAAATTTTTCCATTGAGAAAAGAGGGGGGACAATGACTATTTTTTTTATCAGACATCCTTTACTTTCAGCATGTTGCATAAACAAACCAAACGCTGAAACTGTATGTTTCATGGAGCAATTGCAGCGAGTTGCAGTAAAATTGATCACTTTTACCACACTTACTGTATCCATGCGGCCCTAAGTTACACCTCGTGTCTCATGCCGAATTCAGAAGCATTCACTTTTTTTTTTTTTGGTTATCCTCTCAGTAGCTATCTATAAAAAAAACAAAAAAAAAAAACCCAAAAAAGGACATAGATATGTTGTACCAACAAACATCTCCATCAGCTTTTTTACGTTCCTTCATTATTTGACCACCACTGTTCCTAGCTAGATCTCCACCATTATCTTGCTAGCTCTTGATTGATGCCCATGGCCACTTCCTCCTCCTCCTTACCTCGCCTCTCTCTTCCTCCTACCAAACCCACCTCCAGAAAACTAAGAGGAAGTCACTTCCGGGTGGCCTCTCGGTCTTCCGTTGGGGAGACGCTGCACAAGAAGGACCTAGCTGTCAATTTATTGAATCATAATGAGCTGGTGAAGGTGAAGGAGGGTGACGATATTGGTCTTGTTCCTCTCTACGACGATGGGTACGGGAGTAGAAGCGTCAACGATTACTTGGACGCAGCTCGGGAGATCATCAAGACCGACGACAGCGGCCCCCCGCGTTGGTTGTGTCCGGTGGAGTGCGGTCAGCCTATCAGTGGTGCTCCCGTGCTCATGTTCTTGCCTGGTATGTGTATATTTAATGTACTGATGAAATATATGTATTAGTTTTAGTATGTTCTTGAAGTTGTTGCGTTTCGATACATACTCGAAATGTACAAGATTTTATCATATATCTTAATGTTTTTTTAATATACTAGTTAACTGCTTTGGTGGATTTATTTTGTGCAGATATCGACGGCACTGGTATGGGCCTCATTTTGCATCACAAGTCTCTTGGAAAGTAAGTCTGTTTTTTTTTTCTAAGTATATATATATTTTTGTTATTGTATTTGGAACTTTTATTTTCTAAGTATATATATATATATATATATATATATATATATATATATATATATATATATATATATATATGGGTCCTTCTACAATACATGGGATGTATTAATACATTCCAAACAATTGCACTGAAAATGAATTGAAAATTGTGAAAAGTGTTTACTTGGACTTTGACTTTACCTGTTACTTTAACTTCGACTTTAATCTGAACCATTGGATCAACATCCAATGATTCAGATTTGGAATGTATCGATACAAATTTTTACATGGAATGTATTGAAGAGAGATGCATGCGGCCCAAGTGGTTAAGAGAGATGCATGCGGCCCAAGTGGTTAGGAGTTCGAGCCCCAGTGGAGGCGAGTTCGCCACAATTACCCATTCCTTCAAAAAAAAAAAAAAATATATATATATATATATATATATATATATATATATATATATATATATATAATCCCACCTTATATATATATATATATATATATATATATATATATATGAGGTGGGATTAGATTCATCCTCTGTTTTGTCCACCTCATTATCATTCCTACCATATTCATTGGATTAGATTTTAAAAATGGTTCAGATTAAGAATAAGCGATAGATACCAAAAATAATAGAAAAATAAAAAATCTTTTGTACAAAAATTAAATAATTAAACAATATAGAGAAGAAAAAAAATACAGCTTCTCCTTCTCTGGCTCCTCCCACGCCCGCTCTGCCTTCTGCTCGGCCTCAACTCCTCCTCCGGTTCGGCCTCGCTCCGCCTCCGCTCCTCCCTCCTCAGCTTCACTGACAGAAAGATAACTGATGGGAAGGAATATCAATAGCCAAAGGATTTGCATGCCACGAGAGCTTTTAATAACTGAAGAAACATGTACAATACTCAGGTGGAAGGAGAAAGCATCAATCCACTAGATCAGATTCTGCAGCTCAAGAAAAAAGGGCTACTACATAGTTCTGGTGACCGCGACCGTCGACTTCCTTATAGAACCCTTGGCACGTAATGTTCTCGTAATCTTTGTTGATTATCGGGTTGCATATTTCGTCTATGCAACCAAACTGGTGGAAAAGTAGGGCATTTTCACAGAGGAAACTCTCGATCTTTTCGATTGACAATTTTCTTGAGCAGTTCCCTTCCATGTTCATGATGTACAATATGCTAACATCTTGTAGATCAAAGCTGTTCAGTTGGAAGCTCAATCAAACAAAAAACTGTGTAGTAGAATACACAACAGGAGATCAAGGTTAAGTTGTTTGTATCTCTGCTGTGTTTCACGAGAATTTTGCGAGTAGGCTCAAGGGATTCAAATTAATAAAAAACAATATCGATAAACTATCAAATGATTACATGGTGCTAATAGGCAATCATATGAATCATATGATAAATTAGCACCAATCGACCTTCTCGGATGCTAAAAAGATTTAAAGAACCTTTTGATACAAAATTTAGCTATATCACTAATACATGAAACCAACTAATTAGTTTCTTATACTCTTTATTCTTCCAAAAGCAAGAACATAATGATTGCAGGCAGACAATTAGTGATAAGTAGCCCTTGGATCTCCTGACCATTCGGGTCGCATGCCTCACCACTACCACTAGACGGACACCATCGGATCGGGGGACCCTCGTGGGGCCTGTGCGTGCGCCAAGGTAGGATCCCAAGAATCAAAATTCCAAAATAAAACACGAAAATACATCCCCTACGACTCTAAATGAGTCTTCTACGAGGATACCGTTTAGTGATACGCGAACTAGGAGCTTTTGTCGCTAGTACCTTCTTCCAAGTACCCTCCTTCGTGTTTAATTAGATTCCTCTTTGCTTCCTATGAAAGATTAATTGTGGCACCCAGACGTTTATGCTTGTTGACAAGGATCTGCAGCGAAGTCAACTCCTCTATCTCCAGCTTAATGATCTGCAGCGAAGTCAACTCCTCTATCTCCAGCTCAATAATTTTAGCCTCCTCAGACATACTCAGGATATACCGTATTAGTAACTCCAATGGTGCGAAGTGCCCCTGCTTTGACCTCCTTATCTACAGGTCCCGCACCGCAGGATCCTGCGCATGACCATTCACGTAGGTGTAAGTCTAGGTGTCCTCATGAATTTTTCGATACGGACCCATATATATATATATATATATATATATATATATATATATATATATATATATATATATATATACCTTGATATTTTATAAACATGATGTTATTATGTCAATGTCGAGAACTAATAAGGGATTTAGTCCCACATTGAAAAATGTAATATGAAGAGGAGCTAGACTCCCTATAAGTAGTTGAGTAGCCCATCAATAAAAAACACATAACAATTATTCTCTACATGGTATCAGAGCCATAACGAAGAAAAAAAAAAATTTCTCCCCCCCTTCCCCACCGGCAGTCCCCCCCCCCCTCCCCCCCCCCCCCCACCGACGCCCTGTCCCCCCCCCCGCCCCCCGACGCCCTGTCCCCCCCCCCCCCCCCCCGACGCCCTGACCCCCCCTCCCCCCGACGCCCTGCCCCCCCTCCCGATGCCCCCCCTCTTTTTTTTCTCTCTTTTCGAAAAAAACCTAATTTTGAGAGAGAGATTATGTGGGTGGTTTTTCGACGACGGATGGCTGTCAAATGCTTTATTTGCACCTTCTGTTCCTAGATTACGCCCTCCGGAATAACAAATACTTTATTTGTTTTCCGTTCTCGATCTGCAAATTAGGATCTCCATGCGCGCGCCGGTGTTGGCCATGTTAACCGCGCATTCGTAAGGTCTCTGTTGACGACTTTACACGAAGACGACGACGACGACGAAGCCGACGAAGACGACGACGACGACAAAGCCGACAAAGCCGCCGACGACGACGAATCACAGTTGAAGACGCCATGGATTCGATCAGTGGTAAACTGACAGCAGACGAGATGAAGGCCTTGGTTGATGATATTTTATTAAAGAGATACCGAGGCGACCCCACGTGTGATCCATACTGATGTGGATCCGTCACCCTACAAATTGGGGAAGCTGGACAAGCTGGAGACGAAGTTGGAAGGAACGTCCAATTACTTGAAATGGTCACGACAGGCCATGCGGACGCTGAAGGGCCGTGGCTTGGTTGGCTACGTCAATGGCCAAACCAAGACGCCAGATGATCCCTCCTCCAAGGAGTTTGCTATTTGGGAGATTATCAACAATGTTGTGGCTGGATGGTTGACGACTTTCTTGACCGACCAGGTGTCGGGCAATGTCGAGGCGATGGAGGCGGCTGCTGATATATGGCAGACTTTGAAGGATATGTACTCAGGCTCGGACAATCCTATGCGGGTCTTCCAACTGCATGATGAACTTGATAGGGTGGCCCAGGACGACCGCACCATCTCTGAGTATGCAGCACTGTTAAAGAAGTACTGGTCTGATCTGGATTACTATGATCCTCTTGGGATGGAAGATGCCCAGGTCGAACCAGCATTCGTGAAACATTTCCAAAAGTTCTTGGATTATATTTCGCGTCAACGGATGATGAAGTTCTTGAAGGGTCTTAACCCTGTGTTTGAGCATAGAATGAATGTCCTCCTAGCACAGCCCATGCTTCCATCCTTAGAAGACGCCATAGCTGCCATGGCGCAAGCAGAGGCTCGCTTAAAGTTGATGCCCAACAAGGGCTCTTTCCAGGAGGAGCAAGCCGTTGTTGACAAGTCTGCGCTTGCCGCCTTCAATCAGCCTCCCTCTGTGGCCGGTGTTTGCCACAACTGTGGTGACTCAGGGCATTACATCAGGTTTTGTCCAAAACCCCTGCACAGTCATTCAAGTGATCGTGGACGGTGCCGCGGCGGACGTCGTGGTGGTAAAGACGGTTATGCTGGTAGAAGAAAAAATTATTCTGGAGGACACAAAGCTAATCTGGCGGAGGAAGGGGACGACATTCACCTGGCTGAGTTAACCCCTCTTGAGAAGGAGTTTCTTGCGAAGTTACGCAGCACGAAGCTGGGTTCGGACGGCAGTCATGGAACGTCATCTACCTCGGGGGACCACATCACTTGCTTTGCCCAAACCGGCACAGGTATACCTGCGCGTGGTCTTGCAGCAGCTGTCCACCAACCGGGTTGGATTATGGACTCTGGGGCATCTCGCCATGTCACGGGGTCCCGCGGTGAGTTTCAGGACTATACTCACCTACCGACGCCGGAGAGCATTCAGACTGCTGATGGTAACTCCAGTCCTGTTCTGGGTAAAGGCACTGTCGCATGCACCCCTTCTCTCACTCTCACCAATGTCTTACATGCTCCGTCTTTTTCTGTCAATCTTCTTTCTATTAGTGCCATTATTCTTGATCTTAACTGTACTGTTTCCTTTGACATTCCTACGGTGACCTTTCAGGAGAAGGGGACAGGACGACGACTAGGGACTGGCACATGGCATAAGGGGCTGTGGTACTTGGACAGGACTGGACTGGACAAAGCATTGGCATCTCTGGTAGCCGACACACCACCGGAAGATACACGACGCAGTGTAGAAGATGAATTGCTACTCCACCACCAGCGTGTCGGTCATTCTTCTTTTAAAGTTATTAGTCGTATGTATCCGTCCTTATACCAAAGGACTAATAAGGAGAAGTTATTTTGTCATGCTTATGAGTTGGGTAAACATACCAGAAGCACATATGTGAGTTCCGGTAGTAGAAGTTCGACTGCATTTGATATGATACATTCGGACGTATGGGGCCCTTGTCCTACAACCGGTATTAACGGTTTTCGATGGTTCGTCACTTTTATTGATTGTTATACTCGCGTGACATGGTGTACCTTATGAAGAATAAAAGTGACGTCTTTGAGGCGTTTCGCGACTTTCATCGTCGGATAGAAACTCAATATGACACTAAGATTAAGTGCTTACGGTCTGACAATGGGACGGAGTATACAAATAAGACGGTTGCTGAGTATTTATCCACTCATGGCATACTACACCAAACTTCTTGTGCCTATACATCGGCACAAAATGGTGTGGCCGAACGGAAGAACAGACACCTGCTGGAGGTCGCACGGACGATGATGCTGGCTATGAATGTTCCGAAACACTTATGGGGACAGACAGTGTTAACAGCATCTTATCTCATCAACAGAATGCCATCTCAGGTATTGGACTGGAAGACACCGTTGGAGATGCTTACTGGTGCTACCACGTACACTGTTCCACCAAAAGTATTTGGGTGTGTCTGTTTTGTCCAAGATAATAGGCCAGGAGTTGGCAAACTGGATCCTAGAGCGGTTAAATGTGTCTTTGTCGGGTACACGGCAACTCAGAAGGGATACGCATGTTGGAGCCCAGTTGAGCGAAAGATGTTTGTGAGCATGGACATTACCTTCAGAGAACTAGAACCATATTATAGTTCGGATGACGGTTCGGCGTTTGTTGACACACCTAACACAGCGGGTGTTAGATGTGAGGGGGAGAAATTAAGCCCATTTGTGGTAGTCGGATCGGTCCCATGCCCGGTCGTGGAAAACTGGACGAAAGGGGGAGAAAGCAGTAACTCCGTTACAGAAGATGAAGAAGATACATATGTTAAACATGGGGAGCATCAGACAATGGAAAAGGAGCTCCAAGTCTATAGAAGGAGACAGCAGAAGTCCAGTCGGATCGGTCCCATGCCCGGTCGTGGAAAACTGGACGAAAGGGGGAGAAAGTAGTGACTCCGATACAGAAGATGAAGAAGATACATATGTTAAACAGGGGGAGCAGCAGACAATGGAAAAGGAGCTCCAAGTCTACAGATGGAGACAGCAGAAGTCCAGTACCGTGCCTGTACCGTGCCCTGTGCCTTCTGTACCAAGTCCCTCGTCTACTCCTGCTCCAACTCTTGAAGATGTTGCCCCCGCACAGAATCAATCTGATTCTGATATGGATGTCTCTGACTCTGATGGTATGATCTCTCCACCACCTATTGTTCCCTTAAGGAGATCTTCTCGCATCAATGCGGGTAAAGCTCCTAGTCGTTTTGATGATTATGAACATGATATTGCCAATTACCTGTCTTATTCTAATATTTCTTCGAATTATCGAGCCTTCATCGCATCATTAGACTCTACTTCGTTGCCCAAAAGTTGGCAGGAAGCAAAGAAAGATCCAAGGTGGAAAGCTGCGATGATGGAAGAACTTAGAGCACTGGAAAAAAATAAGACGTGGGAGCTGGTTCCATTACCCAAAGGGAAGAAAACTGTGGGATGCAAATGGGTGTACACAGTAAAGGAGACGTCAGAAGGAAATGTGGAACGATACAAGGCAAGGTTGGTTGCAAAGGGATACACACAATCATATGGCATCGACTATGATGAGACGTTTGCTCCAGTAGCGAAAATGAGCACCGTAAGGACTCTGGTCTCCATTGCAGCAAACTATGGATGGAAGCTATACCAATTAGATGTGAAGAATGCCTTTCTCCATGGGGACCTACAAGAAGAAGTGTACATGGAACTCCCGCCAGGGTGCTATGCTACAGAATCAGACGGAGGGACGTCGCATGGAAAAGTGTGCAAACTAAAGAAGTCGCTATATGGGCTCAAGCAATCTCCTCGAGCCTGGTTTGACAGATTCAGAAAGGCTGTTACAGGCATGGAATACTATCAAGCAAATGCAGATCATACGGTCTTTCTTCAGCATGCAAGAGGCCACATCACTATACTTGCTGTATACGTGGATGATATAGTAATCACAGGTAATGATGAAGTCGAGATTGCTAAGCTGAAGTCAAAACTCGCGAAGGAGTTCGAAGTGAAGGATCTAAGAGCGATGAGGTACTTTCTAGGTATCGAGGTGTGTGAAGGCGAACAAGGAATTGTTCTCTCACAGAGAAAATACACACTAGATCTGCTGAAGGAGACAGGGATGCTGGGATGCAAAGCTGCAGTCACTCCAATTGACCAGAAGTGCAAGTTGGGAGCAGAAGCAGGAGAGCCAGTTGATCGTGAAAGATATCAACGACTTGTAGGGAGATTGATTTATCTGGGACACACTCGCCCTGATATTTCATTTGCGGTGAGTGTAGTAAGTCGCTACATGCATGATCCAAGAACGGGTCATATGGATGCAATATTTCAGATCTTGAGATATCTGAAAGGGACGCCGGGAAAAGGGCTATGGTTCAAGAAGAATTGATGTATAGAAGTTGAGGGATACTGCGATGCAGACTGGGCGAGCTGCATAGACGATAGAAGGTCTACCACGGGATATTATGTTTTTGTAGGAGAAAACTTGGTCTCATGGAGAAGCAAGAAACAGTTTGTGGTAGCACGGTCTACAACTGAAGCAGAATACAGAGCAATGTCTTTAGGAGTGTCGGAGTTGCTGTAGGTGAAAGCGTTGCTGACAGAGTTGAAGCTGGACAAGGGAGCACCATTACGTCTTCTGAGCGATAGTCAAGCTGCAATAAGTATAGCTAACAATCCAGTTCAGCACGACATAACGAAGCACATCGAGATCGATCGATTCTTTATCAAAGAAAAGCTGGAACAAAGGATACTGAAGATTGATCATGTTCGCTCAGAAGAACAAGTGGCAGACTGTCTGACTAAGGGTCTTAGTTCAGTAAGTCTGTCGAAGCTATGTAACAAGATGGGAATGATTAATATCTATCGCCCATCTTGAGGGGGAGTGTTGAGAACTAATAAGGGATTTAGTCCCACATTGAAAAATGTAATATGAAGAGGAGCTAGACTCCCTATAAGTAGTTGAGTAGCCCATCAATAAAAAACACACAACAATTATTCTTTACAGTCAACTTGCATGTCATTTATGGTTAAGAGTCAAAACAATAAAGTTTGCATGCTATGAAGTTTACTTTTTCCATACAACTCTTAATGTTCCAATGGTAATAATTTTTTCTATCCTTACCATTTTCCAAATGTTATTATTCTCAATAGAAAATAAAAAAAAAGAACAAAATTTGTAATTCGAATCTCTTGGCATTGTAAAGAGAGCACAAATAGTCACATAGAAAAGGCGAAAAGACGACAACTGACCTTATGGTATTCTAATTAAAATACGTGCAAAGCACGTACATATAGACTAGTATCTATTCTATTCTATAATGAAAAAACTATGCTTCACCGTAAAATTTTTGTTTCCATAAATATCCTTTAATATATATACTAATAAAAAAAAAAATTGAATAAATTCCACTGACAATAAGTTAAGAGATCCAAATAGACAGCGTTAACTAACTTATCAATATTATCTATTTCCAAATGGCTTAATAATCTATAAATAAGAAATACGTGTAACCGGTTGCACGTGTGTGTATATACAGTTTGATACAAATAGACAGCTCGCTCTCGCTCTCGCGCTCTGTGTGTGTGCTGCTTCTTCTTGGAGTAGAGAGAAAGGGAAAACCTTAACCCAAGCACTGATTGAGAGAATGGGGTACGCCAGCCGGAATACTCCGAACCCCCACCACCACCAACACCAACACCAATACTCCGCTCCCCCGTCCCTCCACCACCATCACCGGTCCTACTTCCACCACCCACCAAACCCTAACCCTAACCCCCTCCCGACTTGCGACCCCCCCGCCCCTTCCGTCCCACCTCCGGCGGACCCCTACACGCCCCGCATGGACTACGCCTACCCACACCCCCAGGTGGGGCCCACCCCGCCGTCGTACCACTACGGCGGTGCCGCCTCCGGTGCCGGAGGAGGGGTGGAACCGCACGGTTTCTCGGTGAAGGATGCGATTCGGCAGAACGGGGTCGATCCGGCCAGCTACGCCGGCCTGCCGGCGCCGAGCTATGCTCCTGTGATGGGCTACGCGGATCCGCCGATGGTCGGATATTTTGATACGGCGGTGGGATACGCTCAGGTGAGTCGTTTCTTGTATATATAATGAGAAAACTTGAGCTTCACCTAGGAACTTTTCTTTCCAAATATATCCTTGCATATGTTTATTAATTAGAATTATTCATTAAAGTTAATAAGGGCAAATAGGTAATTATGGGAGGTGTCTTTTGGTCTTCCTAATAGTCTTGCATGATATATTAACTAGCATATATGCACGTGCTTGCAAGCACGTATTTTAACATTATTTTAATTAACTTAGAAAGACTACTTAGGAAGACCAAATGACAGTCTTCGTAATTACTAAGTTGTTCTTATTAAAATTAATGAACAATTTTAATTAGTATAGATATGCAAGGGTATTTTTGGAAGAAAAATTCTACGGTGAAGCCTAACTTTTGACTTTATATAGTAGAATAGATATAATAATAAATTTAAAATAATTAAGATAGTTGTCTTTTAGTCTTCCTAACTAGTCTTAATAAAGATTATAATAAACATAACAACTTCCTAATAATAATCTATAAAATACGTGCAACGCATGTGCATATATACTATATAATGAGAAAAGTAGGCTTCACCGTAAAAGTTTTTTTTTTTCCTCCAAAAATGCCCTCATCTATTTTGTTAATTAAAAAATTTCATTAGATGAGTAGTTATGTAATTACGTATAATAGAAGAAGAAAAATCAAGGAAGATGTTATTTACTTTTCCCAAGTATTATGAAATACGTGCAAGACACGTACATATATACTAGTATATATATAATACGAAAACTTAGGCTTCACCATGGAACTTTTATGTTCCATAAATATCCTTCTCCAAACATATATATATATATATATATATATATATATATATATATATATATATATATATGAAGAGGTAAATAGTATAGATGAGGAAAGAATGTCACTTACACAAAATAGTCGAAGCCCTGGGACCAGGCGAAGGTAGGATCCCAAGAATCAAAACTCCAAAATAAAACACGAAAATACATCCCCATACGACTCTAAATGAGTCTTCTACGATGATACCCTTCAGTGATACGTGAACTATGAGCTTTTGTCTCTAGTACCTTCTTCCAATTACCCTCCTTCGTGTTTAAGATTCCACTTTGCTTCCTATGAAAGATTAACTGTTGCAACCTGACCTTTATGCTTGTTGATAAGGATCTATAGTGGAGTCAACTCCTCTATCTTCGGCTCAATGACTTTGGCCTCCTCAAACATACTCTGGATCGGTACCGTACTAGTAACTCCAATGGTGCGAAGTGCCCCTACTTTTACCTCCTTATCTACAGGTCCCACCCGCAGGATCCTGCCCGTGACCATTCACGGAGGTGTAAGTCTGGATGTCCTCGTGAATCTCACTGGTCTTTGGATCACATCCGGGTGCACCACCTACGAAGCCAAATTCCAAGTCAAGCTGTAGGAAATAATAATGCAATAATAATGCTTTGTTCTCATTGATGGGGGCTGTTTACAATATATATAGTGTCTACACGATTGGACTTATGGGCCATATTTACATTAGTTACAAATATAATCTAACACCCTCCCTCAAGTTGGAGCATGCAAGTCACAAATGCCCAACTTGGGAAGTAAAGAATCAAACACATGCTTTCCAAGGGGCTTGGTGAAGATGTCAGCCAGTTGAGAAGAAGTAGGAACATGCGAGCCTATTACGGTGCCATCTCTAATAGCATCGCGAACAAAATGCAAATCCACCTCAATATGCTTACTGCGCTCATGAAATACCGGGTTCTGAGCCAGGTGCAGGGCTGACTGACTGTCACAATATACCGACATAGCAGACTCCTGGCGAACGTCCAAACACACCAATAACTCCTTCAACCATTTCAACTCACAAACAAGCGCAGCAAGAGATCGGTATTCAGCTTCAGCGGAAGATCGGGAAACAGTTGGTTGCTTCTTGGTCTTCCAAGAAATAGGAGACCCCCCAGAAACACCAACCAGCCTGTAACAGAGCGGCGAGTCAAGGGACAACTGGCCCAGTCAGAATCACACCAACCAGAAAGACGGAGATCACAATCAGCTTTCAAAAGAATATCCTGTCCCGGTGCATGTTTGAGATATCTGACAACTCTCAAAGCAGCATGCCAATGATCTTGTCGAGGCTCTTGTAAGAATTGAGACAAGATATGCACAACATAGGCTAAGTCAGGGCGAGTAAATGATAGATAAATCAACCTCCCAACCAGCCTCTGATAAGTCTCTGTATCCGCCATCTTTAGACTAGTCGATTCTGCCAGCTTGTGATTGGGCTCCATGGAAAAGCCAGCAGGTCGAGACCCCATCAAACCGCATTCTGAAATGATGTCCAAAGCATACTTCCTTTGACACAAAGAAATTCCTTCTGCACTCCGAGCCACCTCTGTGCCAAGAAAGTACTTCAACACACCAAGGTCCTTCATATGAAAGCAAGAACTAAGGTACTGTTGAAAGCATATCTAAAGCACCTGAGTCATTACCAGACACAATCATATCATCCACATAGATCAAAACATGCAACTCTACCTTCTCTTTAAAAAGAGAGAAAAGGGAATAATCGGAATGAGAATGAATAAATCCATAGGATATCAGAGAAGCAACAAGCTTAGCAAACCAACAACGTGGTGCCTGTTTCAATCCATATAGAGACTTACGCAGGCGACACACTTTGTTGGGTTCACTATGCGAAAAATCTGGCGGCAACTTCATATACACTTATTCTGTCAGATCTCCATGAAGAAAAGTATTGTGCACATCCATCTGGTGCAAAGTCCAGCCTCTCACAGCTGCAACAGCCAAGAACGTCCGAACTGTAGGCATCTTAGCTACCGGGGCAAATGTCTCTGAATAGTCGATCCCCTCAACCTGATGATTACCGAACACAAACAGCCGTGCCTTTAAGCGCTCAACACTGCAGTCGGAGTTGTACTTTATTTTGTACACCCATCTACTTCCCAATGCTTTCTTCCCAGGAGGCAAATCGACAAGACTCCATGTCCCATTATCTTCCAGAGCCTGTATTTCAGTTTGCATAGCCGCGCGCCAGCCTGAATCTTCCGAGGCCTGGCGATATGAAGTAGGCTCAACACCTGCAGTGATAGCTGCAAGAAAATCTCTGTGTCCAGCAGTAAATATGTCATAACTTAGAAATTGTGTTAGAGGATACGAAGTACCTGAAAAAGTGACGGGAACAGATGAACTGTGGTGAAGGGGGGACTTTTACTTCAAACAACATTCGTCACAAAATCCTGTAATCGCACTGGCTGTGATTTCTTTCTCATTCCTCTTCCCAATACTACCTCGTCGGGCATCTCTGGCAACACTGTATCCCCTGTATCATCAGTAGTATCCGCATCACCCCCAGCGGACTCTCCTGTCAATACTTCTGCAGCTACCTGTGCATCCTCGCCACTCGGTGCCGAGCCGTCAGCAACCACTCCGGCCTCAGCAACCGTAGCCGGCACCATCCCAAAAGCCTCTATATCATCTCCCGGCACCTCAACAGATGTATGGCGTGTCGCAGAAGACATCTCGCTAGCAGAGCCACACCCAGGAAATTCTTTTTCATAAAAAGTAACATCACGGGACACAAAAAATTCACCAGTCTCCAAATCATACAGTTTCTATCCCTTTTTATCAAGTGGATACCCAACAAAGATACATTTTCTACTCCTACTAGCAAATTTATCATGTCGGGATTTTAAATCATACGCATAGCACAGACAACCAAAAATACGTAGATGATCATACAAATGAGCCGAACCATATAAAACTTCATAAGGAGACTTAAAATGCAAGATATTAGAAGGTGTTCTATTTATCAAATAACATGCACCCAGAACACATTCTTTCCAAAAATCCACAGAAAGAGAACCCTGAAATCTCAATGCCCTGGCTACATTTAAAATATGTCGATGTTTTCTTTCCACCCTTCCATTCTGTTGAGGTGTCCCAACACAGGATGTTTGGAACAATATACCTTGAGAGGAAAAATAATCTCGTAAACAATTAAATTCAGTGCCATTGTCACTCCGCACATGACGTTTATCAGTCCCAAACTGACGCTTCACCATAGCAATGAATTTAAGAAACATAGAATAAACAACACACTTATCCTTCAATAAAATAACCCAAACAGCTCTAGAAAAATCATCCACCAAAGTCAAAAAATATCGTGCCCCATTAGATGACGGAACACGATATGGTTCCCACAGATCACAGTGTATAAGTTCAAAGCATCTCAAAGCACGACTACTACTATCAGGAAAAGCATCACGAGTCTGTTTAGCTTGATGACAAATATCACAAGCCTTATGAGAAAACACACTACTACCAGAGAGAAAAGGTAAAGTCTGCATTACTTTATCTGAAGGATGCCCCAGTCTACTATGCCAAACCTCGGAATCACTCTCTCTGCATGCCATGATCACTGAAGCCAAAGAAGCTGGAACCTCCCCCAAGAAGTAAAGTCCACCCCTTTGTTCACCTGCTTCAATCACCATCCTCGTACTTCGGTCCTGAACAAAACACAAATCAGGAGTAAATAGCATATCACAATTTCTGGCACCAATCAATTGTGAGACAGAGATCAAATTGCAAGTCAATGTCGGAACATAAAGAACATCCGTCAACACTAATGAAGCAGTCAAAAATACTTTGCCTCTCAGAACATCCTCAATAGTGCTCCCATCAGGCAAAATCACAAGATAGACAGGGCCCTCAAAGCAATCAACTAAACAGTCACGAGAACCTGTCGCATGAAGAGTAGCTCCAGTATCGAATATCCAAGTGACAGAAGAATTCTTACCCATCAGACGATCAGAGTTTGAAGAACCAGGGTTGGAAGGATTGTCGTTACCCAGCAAGCTCATCAGTTTCTGCCATTGTTCACCTGAAAGTGGTGAAGGATACCCTCCATGCATCATATCCGCCGAACTCCCAGCAAGACCAGCAGGGACACCATGACCAGCAGCGACGACATGATGAACAACCCCTGCGCCACCAGCACCGCGTCCCCCATCACGTCTCTGCTGTGGTGCCGGGCCTCTGCCACCACGAGCACCACGTCCGCCCTCACGCCGAGGACGAGTCTCCCACCACTCTGGATAGCCAATCTTGGCAAAGCAAGTTGCAACATCATGACCTGTTTTCTTACAATGAGTACAGATCATACCTGATTTGTTCCTGGAATATGAGGTTCTACTATTAGAAGTAGTAGAAAGACGAGGTGAAGTCTTGATAGCCAGCGCCAACACCTCCTCAGCAGTGGATTGGACCTAAGATTTTCGCATATCCTCCTCCTTACGGACTGCCTGGTATGCCCGATCTAAACTTGGCTGAGGATCCTGAGCCAGAAGATTAGATCGGGTATGACCATACAACTCAGCATTCAACCCATACATAAAGTCCTGAAAGTGGTCTTCATCCCTCATAGCCTGTAGCTTTGCAGCAAGTTCACCACAGGTACAAGTAGGCAATAGAAAATAAGCAGCTTGTTCATCCCACAAAGACTGCAAATTTCCAAAGTAGGTTTCCACAGACATCGAAGTCGTTTGTTTACACTCAGCCAAAGCCACCTTAATTTGTTGCTTCCGAGTGCCATTGCTAACAACAAATCTTTTCTCCAACAAGTTCCACAATGGATAAACCTCCTCAAAGTACGGCAAAAATTTCTTCAGAGACGGATCAATGGTATTAAGAACCCATTGAACCAATAGCGCTTGCACACATCTCCAATCAAGCAATTTACTAGCATCATTAACAGGTTTGATTTCAGTACCTTCTAGAAAAATGATCTTTCGCCTAGAGATCAGGGAGAGACGTATCGACCGAGACCACTCAGCATAGTTCGGTCCACGGAAAACAATAGTAGTAATAATATTTCCTGGTTGCTCAGCAGAACTCAGAAAATATAGATCCTTCGGATTAGGATTATTTGGGTTGTGTGCACCGCCACCGCCAGTCGCGATGGAGTAGCTGGATACAGCGTCATCAGCCATCGCGGATGTCGGGTGTACAAAATAAAGTACAACTCCGACGTATCGACCGAGCGAGCGGCGAATCGGCCGCTGCTGGACGGGGTTCACGGCGAACCTGCCGCGATCGGGGCACCGGATCTGGCGCGTAGGGGCGAGCGGCGGATCTGTCGCTGTTGGACGTGGTCGACGGCGAACCAGCCGCGGTCGGTGCGCCGGATCTGGCGCGTTGGGGTTGGCGGCAGGCGGCGAATCGGTCGCCTGATGAACGGGTCGACGGCGGGGCTGCCGCGGTCAGGCGCGGGTCGGTGCGCCGGATCTGGCGCGTAGGGGTCGGCGGCCGGCGGCGAATCGGCCGCCTGATGAACGGGTCGACGGCGGGGTTGCCGCGGTCAGGCGCGGGAGCGGGCGCGTACACCGAACGAGCGGCGGATCGGCCGCAGCGAGGATGGAAAATATTTCGGAGTTTGAGGATGGGAAATATTTCGGCTAGGGTTTTTCTGGAGGTTCTGATACAATGTAGGAAATAATAATGCCTTGTTCTCATTGATGGGGGCTGTTTACAATATATATAGTGTCTACACGATTGGGCTTATGGGCCATATTTACATTAGTTACAAATATAATCTAACACAAGCTAACCCGGATTTTTGATCTCCATTGCGGGGCTTGAAGTCTGGATCTCCTTGTGAACTGGAGGGACTTTAATCTCTCCCACTCAGTCTCCATGTTGCTAAGTCCCTCCTCAGAGTCCTCCTCCTGCCATACCGGGCATGATTCTTTGTCATGTCGTTCGAACACGAAGATCACCAGATTGGTATCCATTCGTACTCTACTTTTTTGCTGACATATATGGCCAGAAGCTAGCTTGAATTGGACCACCCTCGGGAAGTCCATCTATGCATCCACTTCAACAAAGACTCTGGCATACACCAGTTTCTTTTGAAGTGCACTCGAGACATCCATCCTTAGGGGAGATCCAACTAAGCTAGTCAGTTCATAATTGCTTATGCGTTCCAGATCGCCAAGGGCAGCCACGGGAACCGTATCCAAATCGAAATTTTGGACAATCAATCCCTTTCAAAACTCATTTCTGGAGACTACTGTCGGGTAATAGCAAGCCTTCCATTGAATGTCTACGGACCTCCTCCCAGTACTCGCCAGACATCCGTCTCTAATTCGAACTTGAACGTGAAGAAGCCTTTTTTCCTCGAGTAGACCGTCATGCTCCTTGAGGCTGCCAAAGCCTCTGTGCCATGCTTGTTATCGAGCCATAACTGGCTCTGGACCCAACAGATAAGGATAATGGACCACTGCCGAAAGCTTTCAGCCTCTGTCTGCATCTCTGTCGCAATATTTGTCGTTGGGATACCGTTAACCCGGGAGGGTTGAACGAAGTGAAAATTCTCCATACCGTCGTTTTCCTAGAAGCTGCTGGAGGCGCACACCGATGCCCACGTCTTGGCTATAGGTGAAGTTTTGAAAGCAGAAGGAGGCCTCAGAACTGGATTTTGAGAGAAACCACCTTGCTCTTGTCCCTTCATTGCCTTCCCCTTCCCTGCTTCGCAGGTCCTCCTCTTCCCCTAGATGTCCACATGTCATCTCCCCCTTCGCCCCCTTCCCCTACGGGAGGGCCAGCAAGGGTTGATCACTATGCCCTCATACTCCTTTCCTCGACCCCGGTGCCAACCCTCGAACCGATCTTTCTTCAAAACAACCCTCAAACTCCGAATCTCCTCTTCCTCTCGGTTGAAAGTTGCACCATTTGAGAAACTCTCCTTGTTATTCTGTTGGGATTAGGATTTGAGATCTCCTATTTAAGTCACCATAATCCCGTGATAACATGGACCGTTGATCTCAATCCAACTGTGTTAATAAAACACTGAATTTGGACCTTTAGCCCCGCGAGAATATGCTAACGGTATACCGGCAGCATACCGATGGTGTACCTACCGCAAAGTGATTCTAGAGCAATAACAATGCTATAAGGTAGTATACCGGTAAAATGTTCTGGAACAAAATATGCACGAAACAATATACCGTCTGTGTATCGCCTCTTATACGGCTATGCCCAGATTAGTACGGGCTCGAATTGAGTCACCTTCGTCACCATCGAGTCCCGAAGCTTCTCCGACACACAGATGTCGCTCGTCACACTCCGGGTTGTTCTCCACATAGGTTGAGATTCTTGGGAACCCCACCCATCACCAACATATAGCTGGGGACATTCTGATTTCGAGGACTTTCTTGTCTTTCTACTTGTATTCCTCGTATATAAAGAAGAATGTAGCTGCAGGGGTATTCTGATTATTCACCAAATATCATTTTCTCCACTAATAGCCACTATCACTTCTTATCCTCCATATCCCATACCTTCTGGCATAAGAAATCCATTTTCCACACACTATTAATAAAAATCTACAATGGATGATAGTTGGTATACCGTGATATCTTTCGAGTTAAACTGTAATGTACAAGTATCTTACTAAGGAGTCATTTTGCACCATCTTTTTGTCCTGTCTCCCTCAGACCCGTGTTGTCTTGCTGGTATCTTAATCACAATCATGCAATAATTTGTGTTTTTAGCATACATTGCAATAATGACATATTTAACTTATGTTGAATAGTTTGGGTGCTAGATTTGATATTTTCATTTTTCTTGAATACTTTCTCAAAATTGACAGAATTTATTTCCTGACAAATTATGAACTACTGAAAGTTTCTTACTTTCAGAGTATTAGAATATGTATCTTTTAAGTTTTTGGATGATTTGTTATGCTAACATTGTATAGTACCTTTTACCTTGTTTGATCTGTAGGGTATTTGAAGTTAGGTGCTTGCACATTCCAATGAGTGATCGTACACCGTTTGAAGGTTTTAATCTTTTTACTTGTCTTTGATAGTTTTCTTCAGAACATCTATTTGTTCTTCCTGACAATTGGACATGCATATTTTTTTGTTGAGACTAAACAGTGAATATAAAATCCTCCCGTGTTCCATTAATGATAACTAACAAAACAAAGACCCAAGTATAAGATTCCCCAAAATGCAAGGAAAAAGATTACAAGATACAAGTTCAAATGAAATCAAAGACGAAACAATCTGTCGTCTTGTCACGTCTTGCCGCAGCTAGAGTCCAATGCTTTCATTGATCCGAATCCGATACTATAGTCTACATCTTGAGCTTCACATGGCTGTAAATCCCCTAGTTTCCAACAATCCCATAGTTTCCCAAGACGAAACAATCTGCAGGCTAGTCACATCTTGCTGCAGCTAAGAGTCCAACGCCTTCGTTTATCTGACTCCGAGACTATTGTGTACATCTTGAGCTTCACGTAGACTATTGTCTACAATTTACATGATTTTTCCCAATTTGAAGGGTGGAAAATGTGCATGACATATTAGACACTTATATTTTCTGAGATTCCTTAATTTCATACTTCATCTAACGCATGCCTGAGTAGTAGTGTAGCACACTGTCAATTTGCATAAAACCACAGGATTGGTAAGTATAATCTACATGTGGCACAAGCAATTGAGAAAACTCTCCAATCATGCAACATGACTAGTTGTTTGACTAGTTAATGACTTATACGATATCTATATTTGGTTACTGTAGTTATCCAATAGTTAATGCGGTCGTGAGGAAAGAGCACTAGTAGTTAACCAGATTGTTTCATTTTTTATTTTTTGAACTCTAGATGATTTATGAGAAACATATGAATCCTGCAATGACTGAGGTTATATATATTCTTCGGAGTCCTGTAATATCCTACCAAGGGGAATTTTTGTATTCCTGTCCGTTCATCAACATAGGTATACTTCTTTAAGTGAGACATGCAACTTTCTAATTCCATCCCTTCTAGTTCCAAACACATGGCATGATGCTTGATAGTGATTATGAATTAAGGAAGTTTTTTGTCTTTGTTTTCCTTTTTGTAATAGTGTGTTGTCTTTTTTTCTGTTCAATTGTTATCATCAAAGCATAAGCTTCTCTAGTTCTGTGTCTGCTAAAGAATATTCATATTGGGCAAATTATTATTTTCCATTACTTTTGCAATTCCTTCGAGAGGTTCATTTATAGTTTAAGCTTACCTGTCATGCATTTAGGACTGGTGAAATTCGTTGAACAGTCAGTGAAGCATGAACATGCTTTATCTCCAAAAAGACCGATTTATCTTCTCGGCGATTCCTTTGGAGGATGCTTAGCACTTGCCGTTGCTGCACGAAACCCTTCCATTGATCTTGTACTGGTATTAGTCAATCCAGGTCAGTATAGACATACATACTGACGTAGAGTTTATCCTTTTGGTTAATTGTTAGTTTCTACATCAGTTATTTCGAAAGTGACTTGTCTACTTCTATTTAACTTCAGCGACATCTTTTAACAAGTCAAAGTTGCAACCATTTATTCCTGCCTTGGAGGCTTTACCACGTGATTTTCCTACTGGCATTCTTTCTGCCCTTACCTTGCTAATTGGTATATCTCTTTCTTTTCGTATTTAAACCTAGTTTCCCACATACCAAGTTTATGCTGATGAACAAATTTTATTACGAAACAATATGTTTGCTGTTGAGTTACAGATATGCAGTGTATTTCTTCAATGAATTTCAGATGCATAATTTTAAACTAGATAAAAAGAAGTATCATCTTAGGTCCTTTAAAATATCAGTAATTTTATTCTGAATATGCGATATTTGTTGGATTTATCTCAACCAAACGTGCTAAGATGCTAATATTCTTTAGCTAAGATGACAACAATTTTCTTTTGAAAGTTCAAGATGTGCCTGAATCAAAAACTTTCCCATGTATAAACTATAAAGATGACAGTAACTTGTATAATGTTTGAACCAGGATGGAAAAACACTGTATCGATAGCCGTATGGATATGTGATTATTATGAGTATCAAGCGATTACTAATTTTGACATAATTTTAGAATGTACTTTACTGGTTTACCTCTACAGAAAAACTATTGGAGCTTCTCTCTTGACATGTAGAGAGAGCTTGCTCTCAATACATGCCTAGTATTATTTAGTCCCACATTGGAAAAGTACCATGAGTTGTATCTCAATATATACTTGGTATGTTGTTGAGATGTGCACATGGGGTGGTGACCCTAAGGAGGGAACCATGTGGGTGATTTTACTAGGAGGTAAGGATAAGACTCCATGGTAAAGCATTAATGCTTTTTGCTCTTGGAATTTATTCCATTGGAGCTAAGTCCCGTAGGGGCTTAGCGACTCGGACTCGGACTCATGAGGCGTAATGTGGCGTTTTGTTGGCGCACTTTGCACTTAGCACGACAACAACATCGCTAGGCGCATAGTGCGCTTAAGTTGCGCTCGTTGTACGAGCCTCTTATTGTCTCAAATCGTGTCTGTGCACGATTTGAGCAGTTACAGAATATTCAGAGCAATTTTTTCCCACGTTCCTAACATTTTGCTAACTAGGCGGTTACAGTGCGGGCCTATATAAGCTTATCTCATCTCTCTCAGGAGTTAAGTGCTAAGTGTTGTTCTAAACAATTTCTTACAAATTTCAAGAGAGAGGTGAAACAGTGCACCAGCGCCACCAGCGCCAGAGTCCGCGCCATCCGAGGAGTCAGAAGAGCGGAGTGTTCCGAAGTTCTCCGTTGAACTTGCTGGTTCCTGGAAGTTGTTCGTGTGGGACGAATCAAGCTTTGAGCGCCAGTGATCATTCACCCCAGCAGACCATTCTATCCATTTCTGTTCATCCGTTTTTATCTCGTTCTAAACGTGAACGTTTCTGATCTAATCAGAAAATATTAGTGGACATTCATCGTTGCTGCTACGAATTCTTCTATGCCTTCTTCGAAGTGACGCATTAGTGTTTGTTTCTCCGAATCCTCCGGGATCTCTGTCGTGCACCTTCTTCGAAGTGTTGCATAATTTTCAGTTTTCTATCAAAAAATTACGTCCCGGAAATAACATTCTCAAAGCTTGATTTCACAAGATGGAAAACTTTCGTGCTTTACTCATCAATCCTAACTTCTGTAAGTTAGAGCAATTTGATGGAGAGCACTATCAAGTCTGGAAGAGGAAGGTTAGCCTAAATCTTCAACTTTCTGAAGTTGACCACGTGCTAACCGAGGCAGAACCGACTGTTCCAGAAACTAGGTCTGCAGTCGCAATTACTGCCGCTACTAAAAGTCAGACCAAATAGAGAAGGGATAATAGCCTCTGTAGGTTTCTCATTCTAAATGCTATGTAGGACTCCCTGGCAGAATCATATTCTCAGAAGACAATTGCTAGAGAGATATGGGAGTCTCTGGAGAAACTGTACGAAGATGACAAAAATAGGAGTATGATATTTATCGTTGAAAAATATCATAAATGGCTCTTTGAAGATGAGAAGACTAAACTGCCGCAGGTGAAAGAGTTCCTGAAGCTGCGACATAAGTTGGAAGATGAGGGGATGTCTCTAACCGACAAGTTTGTTGTTGGATGGATCGTCTCTAAGCTCCCCGCTGGGTGGAGCAAGATCTATGCAAACATGCATAGGAAGAAACTGTAGATCAGTCTCGAAGATCTCCTGCAGAAAATTTACGTTGAGGACCAAATGAGGGCTCAACTGAAGGTGGACGTTCTGTCCAAACAAATGGCTAATGCCAATTTGGTTCACACCAAGAAATTTAAGGAAAAGCAGACGGCTTCCTACAGTAAGAAGAAGGACCCCAACGATCTGAAAGTGAAGGGAACTTCCTTCAAACAACCGAAGCCAAAATTCCAGTTGTCTTTCTTTAAGTGTGGCAAGAAGGGCCACTTCAAGAGTGAATGCAAATCTAAGTCCAAGCAATCAGAGCAAGGTGAGCCTAGTAAGGTTTCAATGATCACTGACGTTGTTGCGATGAATGCGCAGGTCACTGCGGTGGGGGCTGACTCTGACTGATAGGTAGACACTGGTACCACCTGTCATGTCTGCTCAAGCAATGAATGGTTCATCACCTACACACCAACTTCTGAAGTTGTTATAGTGGCGAATCGGGCACAAGCTGAAGTGCAAGGAATCGGGACGGTGGTGTTGAAACTGACTTCAGGAAAGTCTCTGACACTTCAAGGTGTGAAGCATGTACTTGCTATCACAAAGAAGCTGATCTCTGGAGGTCTACTTTGTAATGCAGTACTAAGGATGGACATCAATGCTGGCCAGATAATGATGTTCATAAAAGGAATATACTTCGGGAAAGCTCTTTATACCGAAGGAATGTTTAAAATTCAGCTTATAAATTAGTCTAATGTTGTTAATGCAATCACTCATTCTGCTTATACTCTTGAGTTGTGGAATAATAGACTATGACATGTTCATTGTAAAAGAATAAACAGAATGTTTAATCTAGGACTTATCTCCAAATGTGGGGGTAAGGTAGAGAAATGTGAAGTTTGTGCTCAGACGAAGATCACAAAGAAACCCTTTCCTCGGGTTAATCGAAGCACAGAAATTCTGGAGTTGGTACACTCTGATATCTGTGACTTCAAATAATTCTTTACAAAGGTCGGGATGAAGTATTTCATAACCTTCATCGACGACTTCTCAAAGTACGCGTTCGTTTACTTGTTGAAGGCTAAAGACGAAGCATTCGAGAAGTTCAAAGAGTTTAGGACCGAGGCTGAACGACAAACTGGACAACAACTTAAGAGAATAAGAAGTGATCGAGGAGGAGAGTACCGGTCTCATGAATTCGTATCGTTCTGCAAAGAACATGGAATTGTCAACGAGACTACTTCTCCATATTCTCCTCAATCTAACGGAGTAGTAGAAAGGAAGAACAGAACGTTGACAGAAATGATGAACTCAATGCTGTTGACTGCGGGTCTTCCAAAATGCTACTGGGAAGAAGCTGCATTGACGGCTACTTTTATTCTGAATAGTGTCGCATGCAACTTCAGACGTCGCTCCTCATGAACTTTGGTTCAAGGTCAGACCAAACTTGAATGTTATTCGAGTGTGGGGGTGTTTGGCATATGTGAAGCTCCCAGATCTGAAGATTCAGAAGCTCGTGACAAAGACTACGAAGACGATCTTCTTGGGTTATGCCGATAAGAGTGATGCTTGGAAATTTTTTGATATTGAATCAAATCATATCATTGAATCTCGCGACGTAGAATATTTTGAAGATAAGTTTGCAAGATACAAGAACATTGTTCTTACAGATATTCCGGAAAACAATGAGGGTGCGCAGGAAACTGAAGTTTCCAATGAGAACGTAGTCCAAGAAAAAGTTGTTGTCGAAACAACTGTTGAACCAGAGCTCGCTGAGCCGTCAACTAAGCGAGTGAGGAGGCCGAAGGACTTCGAAAATGACTTTGTCACCTATTATGTGGAAGCAGATCCGCTTCCCTATGGTGAGCGATGAAGACCAGAGACGCTGTTTTCTAGAAGGAGGCGATAGACAATGAAATTGATTCAATCACCTCAAATAACACTGGGGTGTTTGTTGATCTTCCTGAAGGAGCAAAATCCATCGGATGCAAATAGATCTTCAAGTAGAAGATGAAAGCAGATGGAACTATTGACAAGTTCAAGGCTAGGCTAGTAGCCAAGGAGTTTTCTCAGAAGGAGGGGTTCGACTACTTCGACACGTATGCTCCAGTAGCCCGGATGACCACCATTAAAATGTTGATTGCTCTCGCAGCAATACATAAGTTGGTGATACATCAGATGGATGTAAAAACGACTTTCCTAAATGGCGAGCTGACCGAAAAGATTTACATGCAACAGCCAGAGGGATTTGTCGTCAAGGATTTTGAAGACAAAGTCTGCAAGTTGGTAAAATTCTTGTACGGTCTTAAACAGGCTCTTAAGATATGGCATGAGAAGTTTGACAATGTTATAAGGTCAAATGGCTACAAGGTCAACGAGACGGACAAGTGTGTTTACACAAAGTTTGCTGATGGAAGAGGTGTAATCGTTTGTCTGTACGTGGACGACATGCTTATCCTAGGTACGAATATGGGCTGTGTCATAGAGACAAAGAAGTTTATCTCGACTAAGTTCAGTACGAAGGACTTTGGAGGAAGCTGATGTGATCTTAGGGATCAAGATCATCCGGACAGACACTGGACTGGCACTGTCACAGTCTCATTATATTGAGAATATGATCACACGCTATGGGTATCAGGATCTTCCAGTGATCGATATGCCTTACATGTGTGATATGAAGCTGAAGCCTAATTCGAGGGAAAGCGTTAGGCAGCTAGAGTATGCAAGTGTCATCGGAAGTTTGATGTATGCTACTACTGTCACAAGGCCTGACATTGCTTTCGTCGTGGAAATGCTGAGTCGTTTCACGAGCAACCCAGACATTGAGCACTGGAAAGCTGTGAAACTGGTAAGGAGATATCTTAAGAAGACTGAGACGTGCTGTACTATAGCGGAGATCCGCCGGTAGTAGAAGGCTTCAGTAATGCCAGCTGGTGTTCAGGGTTGGAGAGCGAGAGGTCCACAGGTGGATTCATTTTCACAATGGGTGGAGCTGCTATATCGTGGAAGTCGAAGAAGCAGACTATGCTCTCTCGTTCCTCCATAGAATCTGAGTTCTTTGCACTTGATACCGCAGCAGAGCAAGCAGAATGGCTTCGGGAGCTCATGTATGATCTTCTAGTGGTTGGAGCTCAAATACCGACGATTTTGATATACTGCGACAACCAGGCGATTGCGGCGGTGGTATCAAATGACCTCTTTAATTGAAAGAAGATGACTGTGCGGTTAAAGCACTTGACAGTACACGATCTCATCAAGAGAGTTGTCATTGCAGTGATTGATGTTCGGAGTCAAGAGAACTTGGCGGATCCGTTCACCAAGGGCCTCAAGCGCCAGCTGGTCGATGACACAGCTTGTAAAATGGGCTTGAAGGTATTCTGATATTATGTTATTGCAATCATACCATAAAATTTTATGCTATTAGTTGAAAGAGAAATGTACTAGGCATCTAGCTTTTGGTTCAAGGGAGGACCACTAACTGGAGAAATATCAGGAACAGTGGATACATGTCCTCTGTGGCATGGAAAGGTTACGGACCTGCAACCACTATTGTCTACTATATGTTTTTTGCGGAAAACGGATCCTGTGATGAGGATGGAAAGGTTCCGGACCTACAACCACTAGCCAAGAACGATCCAAAGTGGAAAGCAGCGATGCACGAGGAGTTGGGAGCTCTGGAGAAGAACCGAACTTAGGAGCTGGTGAGACTGCCAGAAGGGAAGAGAGCAGTCGAATGCAAGTGGATTTTCACTGTGAAACAGAACCCAGATGGACAGGTTTAGCGCTACAAAGCTCGATTGGTGGCAAAAGGATACAGTCAGACGTACGACATCGACTATGACAAGACTTTTGCACCAGTGACGAAGATGAGTACTATCATGACCTTGATCTCTCAGGCAACCAATAGAGGATGGAAGCTACACCAACTGGATGTGAAGAATGCATTTCTTCATGGGAATTTAGTGGAGGAGGTGTACATGGAGATACCACCAGGATTCGGCACCAATCAGACAGAAGGCAAGGTCAGCAGGCTGAAGAAGTCCCTCTATGGACTGAAGCAGTCTCCTCGAGCGTGGTTTGACAGGTTCAGGAGAGCAATGATAGGGATGGGATATCAGCAGATCAATACTGATCATACTGTGTTATTCAGACGAAGTGGAGGCCACATCATCATGCTTGCGGTGTATGTGGATAATATGGGCGATGATGAGCAGGAGATCGTCCAACTCAAGGGGAAGCTTGGCAAGGAGTTAGAGGTGAAGGATCTTGGCCCTCTTCGATACTTTCTTGGGATTGAGATTGCTCGAGATATAGAGGGAATTGTTCTTTCTTAGAGGAAGTACGCACTGGACCTGCTTACAAAAACATGGATGATGGGATGCAAACCAGCTACGACATCGATAGACCAGAAGTTCAAGCTGGTTGCTGAAGCCGGAGAACCAGTTGACCGGGATAGATATCAGAGATTGGTGGGCAACTTGATCTACTTGAGCCACACCCGACCTGATATCAGCTTTGCGGTCAACGTAGTGAGCCGCTACATGCATGACCTCCGAAAGGGTCATATGGACGCAGTGTACCAGATTCTGAGGTACTTGAAGGGAGGCCCCGGGAAGGGACTAATTTTCAAAAGGAATAATCATGTGAGCATCGATGGCTATTGTGATTCTAACTGGACTAGCTGTGCTGACGACAGGAGATCCACCTCGGGATACTGCATATTTGTAGGAGGCAACTTGGTCTCTTGGAGGAGTAAGAAGCAGTCAGTGATGGCCAGATCAACAGCTGAAGCAGAGTATAGAGCTATGGCCTTAGGAGTCACAGAGCTATTGTGGTTGAAGAATATGCTGATGGAGCTGAAGCTGGACCAGGGAGCCAAGATTAAGCTATGGTGTGACAACCAGTCAGCTATTAGTATTGCCAACAATCCAGTACAACATGACATGACCAAGCATATCGCGATCGATAGATTCTTCATCGAAGAAAAGCTGGATAGTGGACTATTAGAGCTGGGCTATGTTCCAACCAAAGATCAGGTAGCAGACGGACTGACCAAGGGGTTTAGCTCTGTCAGCATGATGAGAGGATGTGACAAGATGGACTTAGTGAATATATTTCGTCCATCTTGAGGGGGAGTGTTGGAATATCCTATTGGTATTTTTGGTATGTTGGAATATGTGTTGGAATATCCTATTAGTATATTTGGTATGTTGGAATATGCCATAGGATATTCCTTTAGAGAGTTAATGTAATGAGGATGTTGTAAAGCTATAAATAGCCAAGAGAATTATCGATAAAATATAACAAACTATTTCAACGAAATGAGACTTGTTTTAATTCAATTTAATTGCTGATTTTAAACCTCGTATGCATTTCGCGTCAGTTTCAGTTTAGTCTTTTTTTGTCTTTCTCTATTGTTACATAAAGCTATTGTTTGTTGATGCAGTCAAAGAAAAAGTTTAGTGTAAAATGCCATTATATGATCCTTTCAGCATTTCTGCTTTAGCAATAATTTCCTTGCAATATTAGGTGGTCCTTTCAAGACGGCAATGGCCAATATTGTGGAGGATCTCCCTCAACAAATGCTCAATGAATTGTCAAATAGCCTGTCATCTTTCCTACAGTTTCTTTCAGTAAGATGGCTCCCTCTCTTCTGCAAGCACAAGTTCTGTCAGATATATGGATCAACATGATTTAACCTTTCTCTTCTTATTTTGATGGTCGTCTGCTAAATAATTTCATTTCTACTGTCGTGATGCATAACATGTAGCAAAGCATTGCTTGCTACTTTAGGTTTCATTTTGTATGCATAATAGAAACTTAAGAGAGAGCTTGTAGCAACTTTGTTCTAAGCTGAAAGATCAATACTTTATCTATCACCCCTGGGCACCTACGATCTTTCTAGTCCATATTGTTGATTTACAACCAATCATCCACATTTGTCCCAAGGTATTCGTTCTGAGTAAGAAAAATACATTTTCACAATTCGACAATTGACAGCTTCTCTAGTTCAAAACTAGGCAGAAGCAGTGGGTAAACTGTTGATAAAAAAAAATGGATTATATATATATATATATATATATATATATATATATATATTTTTTTTTTTTTTTGGAAAAATGGTAAATTTTATTCCACTATCATCGCAATAAGGTTACAACATAGAGATACAGTCCCAACTCAGGGGGACATTACAAGTACATCCGACTCAATGTTTTGAAGGATGCCCACTGGTGTAGTGGACAGCCCCTCATAAATGCGCCGGTTCCTCTCCTTCCAGACATGCCAAACAGATGCAGCAAGTCTCAATCTAGCACATCTGGCCCAGCTCTGCTCCCGGCCCCTGCAATCACCAATCCACTTAAGGATTTCTCTGAAGTCCCGCTCCCTTCCAACCCCTCCTAAGTGTCTCCGGCTCTGCTCTGCCCAGATGCTCCACGTCACATGGCACTGAAAGAACAGATGTCCAATGGATTCATTCTCTATCTCGCACAAAACACACTTAGAGTCAGGGACAGGGACCCCGAACCGAAGAAGTCGGTCCCTAGTGAGTAACCGGCCCAGCACCAGTTTATAAGCAGACAGTTGCATCTTCCTGGCAAGCCCCTTCCCCCAGACAAAGTCGTACTCCTCAATATCATCGAAGTGGGGGCGAACAAGCTCGTAGCAGCTGCTAAATCTGAACTCCCCCGCACCCTCCGAGCGGCCGGGAGAGGCCCAAACCCAGACATCAGACAGTGCCGTAGGAGTGATCTGCACCTGTCTGATCTCCTCACCTAACTGAGCAGTGAAACGATACTCCTCTGGCCTCCAGACCCCACCCCTGATGATGTGCCTACAAGTCAGGCCTCTGTACGCCACACCGTCCCTCTGGGGGCCAGAATCTCCAGAAGAGTCTGACCAGAAATCCACGGATCGAGCCAAAGGTCCGTCTCCCCTCCCTCCCTCATCTTCCTCCGAATAGCCGTCCGAAGTACAGTACGATTCCTCAGGATATGCTTGAAAGACACAGAGAAGTTGTCAATTTCACATACCCAGAAGTTCCTGCCCCGGAGATACCGACTAGTCATCCAGGCCGACCAGAGAGAATCGCCCTGAAGGAACCTCCATGCCAGCTTGATCCCCGCCGCCTCCCTGACAGATACTAGGGATCGCAGACCCACACCTCCCTCCTTCCTGGGACGACAGAGCTGCTCCCAAGAGATGGCATGAATCCCCCCATGCCAAATAAACTTGGCACATATGCCCTCAATCTTTCTGATAGTAGCCAAAGGAACCATAATAGATTGGAGCCAGAACAGAGCAATAGCAGATATAACCGATCGAACCAGCTCAATACGCCCTCCAAAAGATAGGCCAGCCGCCTGCCAGCCCTCTACCCTCCTCTGTGCAAAGTCCACCAGACTCTGACATTCTCGGTCCTTCGCGTAGTTGACGGAAAGGGGCACCCCCAGATATTTCACCGGGAGGTCCCCTTTTTCCACCCCAAGCTCCAGGGCCCGCTCCTCCTTCAAAGTGCAAAGTTGTTGAAGTAAACTTTACTCTTGTCCCTATTCAACCGAAGGCCCGATAGCTGTCCGAACTCTTCCATCACTGCCGCAAGCTCCCTCATCCCTCGCATGGAAGGCCTCATCAAAACCAATAGGTCATCCGCATATATGAGATGTGAGACCACCGGAGAGACCCTGCTGTATATCGGTACAATCCTCTCCCGATGCACCGCGATGTCCATCAAACAGGTAAAATACTCCATCACGAGGGTGAATAGGTAGGGGGAAAGCGGGTCCCCCTGCCGAAGCCCCCTGCTGCTGCCGAAGAACCCGTATGGAATATCCTGAATGAGGACCGAGAAAGTAGGGGAGGTGATGCACTCTCTGACTCTGTCCACCCATGTCTCGGAGAATCCCATCGCACCCATCAAATGACAGAGGAAGTCCCTGTTGACGGTGTCGTAGGCTTTCCTCAGGTCGAGCTTCACACAGGCCTTCATCCCTCCAGGCTTGTGGAACTCCCGAATCATCTCATGAGCCAGCAGGCTATGCTCCGCAATAGACCGCCCCTTGATGAATGCCGCCTGATTCCAAGAAACCAGGCCCTGCATAGCATCCTCCATCCTCCTGCACATAAGATGAGTAATTATTTTATACAAATAATTACAGCAAGCAATCGGTCGAAAGTCAGCAAGAGAAGTCGCCCCCTCCTTCTTGGGCACTAGCGTCAGGAAGGTGTGGTTCAGCTCCTTCAGGAGCTTTCCCGTATCAAAAAACTCCTGAACAGCCTCAAGGACCTGGACCTTGAGGGTACCCCAATGACGCTTGTAGAAGCCACTGGAGAAACCATCCGGCCCAGGAGACTTGGAAGCATCAGCCTGCATCACAATCGCCTCCACCTCCGCCATCCGGATAGGAGCCATAAGAAGACTATTGCCATACTCCGTGATCAGCGTCTTCGTAGTCAGCTGCGGGAATACCGTAGGATAGTCCGACTGATGATAGAGCTCAGAGTAGAACTGGACAGCCTCCTCCTGGATAGCAACCTGGTCGGTCACAAGACGCCCGTCCCTGCCAATCAGTCTCTGAATACAGTTTCGGTGCTGGCGAGCCCGGATGACATCATAGAAGAATTTGGTGCAGCGATCCCCATCCTTGAGCTATGAGCATTTGGCCCGTTGGGCCGCACTAATCTCCTGCTGAAGCCGCAAGGTGTTGACCTCTGCAGCCAACTTCTTCTCTTTAGCCGCCGTCTCCCCACTCATCATGTCTCCCTGAAGATCTGACTGCAGGTCTCTCAACTCCGCCTCCTTCTCCTGTAAGGAAGTCCGGGGAAGAGCCCTCACCCAGTCTCTGATGGCGCGTTTGGTCTTCTTCAGCCTGTGAACCATACAAAACTGGGCAGTGCCGACCACCTCCTGGCAAAGACCTCCCGCCACAGTCTCCTCATATCCAGCCGATAGGAACCAACTGTTGTCATAACGGAACGGACGGGCTCTCCATCTGGGACTCTCCACGAAGCGCACCAGGATCGGCGAGTGGTCACTGGTCCCCGCAGGGAGCCCCTCAGCCACAGAAGAGGGGAAAAGGCGGAACCAATCACTGTTCCCCAAAGCACGATCGAGCTGGCATGCCACCCTGCTCACCACCGCCTTGTTGTGCCATGTCCATATGTGTCCGACCCTCTCCAGATCCCTGAGCCCGGACTGGAGCAGGCAAGACTGAAAATCTGAAAGGATCTGGTCCGGGACCGGCCGCCCCCCCAGCTTCTCCCCCCTGTATAGCGTAGCATTGAAGTCTCCCATAATAAGCAGGGGGAGATGACGATGCATCGCTAATGAACTCAGCCAGATGATGTCCTGCCACAAGGTCTCCCGACGCCTCCTGTCATTGTGCCCGTAGACAGCACCAAGTAAGAATCGGAACCCACCCTTGTTGGTGAAGGAGATAGCCACCAGCTGGTCAGACATGAAAACCTCCTCTCCCTCCCAACTAGCTCCATTCCATCTAACCCAGATCCTCGCCATATCACAGAGACCAAGGTTGTGGAGCTGGACCCAGTCCGTAGGAGTTCTACGAGAGAGAGTTTTCGCCCCCCTAATCTTAGTCTCTAGTAAGATCGAGATTTCATACTTTTCCTTCCTCAGCACCTCACTAATCTCCCTCCATCTCCCAGAGAACACCCCCCCCCCCCCCGGACATTCCAGGCAAGGGCCGACATCTAAACCGCGGGTGGGGTCCCTGAACATCCTCTGAAGGGGCACCCGGGGAGAGTGCAACCTCCATATCTCTGGTATCCTCATCTCTATCCTCCTGAAGAAGAAGGGGCAGAGCAGGGGCCACAGCCCCTTGTTGGTCCCCCTGTGGGGGAGGCTGAGCTAGGTCCGCAACCCATTTAGGGTTAACCTTCCACACTCTCTCCGTCCCACCCTGTCCGCTATCCTCACTATGCGACTCCGTAGCCTGGCGCTTCCGGCTGTAAACCTGAAGAGCTAGAGTGTTGTTATCTCCATTTCGCCTGTCCTCCTGTCCCATACTCCTGGTGGTCATGGTCCTCGTCCCCATATACTCAACCATCGCTCCAGCAAGAACCTCCGTCGGAGACCCCACGTATTCCCCAGAGTTGGGAGAAGGGTCTGCCTCCATCTCATCCTCCATCAAGCCCACCTGGTCAACAACAGGGGAGTCAACCGCACCACCTGTCTCCTGCACTACCTCCTCCGTCGCCACCCCAGAAGCTCCTCCACGCCTACAAGCACTCGGGAGATGACCAAAGCAAGCACACGCCGGACATCTGGGGGGCACCCACTCATACTCCACCTTCTGGATGAGGAACTGGCCAGTAGGGGTCCTGTACTTCAACTGCTTAGGCAGGTCCAACCTGGTATCAATCTCCACAAATACCCGAGCATACATCAATCTGGATCTGAAGGCGGTGGCATCATCCGCCTTAATCGGCTTGCCAATAAGGCTGGCAAGTCTCATAAGAAGGGGGACACTCCAGAAGCGTACCGGGAACTCAGGAAACCGAACCCACACAGGCACCGCATTAAGCACCTCCTTCTCACATCTCAAGTCGGGGGTCCATTGCTTCAGAATAATGAGGCGACCGTCAAACGTCCATGGCCCTCCCTGGAGTATCCGAGTCACATCTTCTGCCAACCCAAATTTAACGAAGTAGAAGCCGTTTTCCTTGGAGAAGAACTCCATGCTACCCTTCGGCCGCCAGGCTCTATCCGCATATCCTCGGATCTGCCCGTAGAAGGGCTTGCTCCCCAACACATATAGCACTAAAGTATTCTTCCAGAATGCCGTCACCTTCGCCACTTCGTCGGCCGGAAAGTCGGCGCAGAGCTCGCCCCCAATCGCCATAGGTGCAACATACTCCATCGATGCCGGAGTCTTAGCGACCCCCACCTTGCACGCATCTGCCCAGGATACAGGCCGCGCGCCCGGACTCCGAGGTGGAATCGTCGGGGCCGGCCGGGCACTCATGTTCGCAGCAGTCCCTCTCCCCCCGATAACTGGGACAGCCGTCCCCGCTGACCCCTTCGCACGAGGCCGCCACGCAATCCTGGCTTGTCCCTCCCGTTCCCCCGAGTGAGCCTGACCCGCCATTGGACCCGTCCTCCTGGCTATCCCCGCCCTCCTGTCCGATCCCTGCGTATAAGTTGAGCCTCTCCTAGTCTCAGGGATCTGCGATCGTTGCCCTCCTCCTCGCCTTACCCTTCGATTCTGGACCGTAGTCCAAGCCCCCTCCTCATCCTCCAATCCAGACGATGTCCTTTGGGCGGTGAACACCATCGGGGAACCCCCGGGGGCCACCGCCGTCGAACACCCAACCGAACCCGTGCCCGGACGAGGAGCCGCCGTCCGCAGCCCTCCCCGGCCACCCCCCCGCCTGGGGAGGGTCGCTGGCAGCCGCCTGCCCCCGCCTGGGGAGGATCGCCGGATCTCCCCGGTCGGCCCTCTGGCCACCCGCACCTGCGCGCGGACGAGCAGCAGCCGCAGCGCCCGATTCCGGCGGCCGGCCGCCTCCGCCCACCTCCCGCCGGTCGCCACCGGCCGCCACCGCCACCCCCTTGCCTTTCCCCCGGTCCGGGGGGCGGTTGGCCGCCTCCACTCCGCGATTTGGCGATGCCCTAGCAGAACTAGGGTTTCCGTTGTCTCCTGCAGCCGCCATTATTATATATATATATATATATATATATATATATATATATATATTTTTTTTTTTTTTTGGAACACGTAATTGTGTTACAGACTCCTGACTCGAAGGCCCGCACCCATACTTATATCTCACCGCATCAAGCTCGACCCGAAGGCCGGCACCAACACTTGTATCTCACCGCATCCGGCCCTCACTCACATTTATTCCTCCACATGGAATTAAATGTGCTTCTTCCGTTGCTAGAACTTGCAACCTCTTGGGAGGAAATGCCTCACTCTAAGGTCGTTACGTACCCTGCGGGAGGTAGCGGCGATGAGGTTGCCTTGGAAATTTGTCTCCGGGAACTCGCTATGGGCACAGTGGATGCAGAATAAGTATGTTAAGGGGAGGAGTTTCTGGGCAATGAATAGTAACAGCAATGCATCATTAACTTTTAAAACAATCTTACAAAAAAGAAGGGAACTAAAGCTTCATATTGAACGTGTCATGAAAGATGGTACCGCAACGGACCTATGGTACGATCCGTGGATAGAGCATGGTAGTTTAGTGTATAGAGGCGGTGTATACGCGTTGGCTAGAGCGCGGGTAGGGGTCCCTGTTACTCGCATATTGTGCAATGGGGAATGGCATCCGGAATGTGATAGGATGGCTCGGCAGTTCAGCGGAGATATCCGGAAGACTCGCGTGGACTCAGGATGTGAGTCGGATCACTGGCGCTGGGTAGGATCTGTGAATGGACGATTTAAGCATAGGAAAGTTTATGATACTCTTAGGGAGGTGTATCCTAAAATTGCTAATGTGGAATTCATATGGGTCAAAGGCGCCGCGAAGAAGATGCAATTCTGTATGTACAAGCTGTTGACAGGAAGACTTCTCACTTTGGATAGATAACATAGATTTGGGGTGCCGGTGAATAGCCTAATTTGCGTCCTATGTAATCAGCATAATGAGAGCATCCAACATTTATTCTTGTAGTGTTCGGTATCAGACAGTATATCGGGTCAACAGAAAGGTAAACTAGGCCTCATGAGTGATGGTGGGCGGGATATTACGAGTATCATTGGCGAAATTACACATGGAAGAAAACGAGGGATTGCCTGGTGTTCAGAAGCTCGAATCCGGATTGCAGCAACGGTATGGCACCTATGGAAGGAGCGAAGTGATCGCATTTTTGAGGGTCGGAGTCTTTCTTGTATTGGTATTAGTCATAACATTGATAGAGATGTTACGATGATGATTGTATGACGTCTCTAAATAAGAGCGTCGATTTACCTTTTACTTATATATGGAATTACCTTTTTCCAATATATATATATATATATATATATATATATATATATATTTGGAAAAAGGTAAATTTTATTCCAAATCAATATGTAATCATACAATCATACACTCAGAGTTGGGAGACCCACTCATCAAATATCCATCGCTTTTACATCAAACTCAATATTATGGAGGATGCCAACAGGAGGGGTGATAAGCCCCTCGAAGATTCGGCGGATTCGTTCCCTCCATACATGCCAGACAGCAGCAGCCAGCCGGACTCTTGCGGTCTTGAACCAGCCCTGCCCTCTCCCTCTACTATCCCGCAGTACAGTGATAATATCACCGATCCCCCTGCCAGAGTGACATCCACCCAGCTCCCTGCACTGATCCACCCAGATATTTCAGGATACCTCACACTCAAAGAATAAGTGCCCTAACGATTCATTCTCCAATCCACATAACACACACTTTGGATCAGGAACCTAAATCCCAAAGGAGATAAGGCGATCCCTCGTCAGCAGGCGGCCCAGTAGGAGACGGTAAACACAGAGCTGCATCTTTCTGTCTAGGCCCTTGCACCATATGAAATCATAGTCAGTGTTAGGAGGGAATGTACGACGAACCAGATTATAGCAGCTGTGGAACCTGAATTTTCCAGAACCCGTAGTATCTCCCGGCGGATCCCAGATCCAACAATCAGCAGGCAATGCTGGGTCAATAGTGACTGTGCTGATAACATCTCCAAGCTCCTCGGTATGGCGGTAGGACTCAGGACTCCAACGTCCATTCCGAATAATACGTTGGCAAGTCAGCCCCCTCCCAACCTCCTGGTGCGTCGTGACTCCCCTGATCTCTAACAGAGATTGCCGATCTATCCACGGATCCCGCCAGAGGTCCGTTCCAGTTCCATTCTTCATGATCCTTCGGATGGCAGACTGAAGGACCCCCTATGCCTCAAGATGCTCTTGAAGGTGACGGAATAGTTGTTGTCAGACGTACAAGCCCAGAAGTTGTCCCGTTTTACATATCTGTTGTGCATCCAGACCGCCCAGAGTGACCCCCTGTTGATGAATCTCCATGCCAGCTTCAGCGCAAAGGCCTCCCTGATCTCCAGCAAAGGTCGAAGTCCCACACCTCCCTCCTTCCTGGATCGACAAAGCTGCTCCCAGGAGATTGCATGCATACCTCCCCTCCATATGAAGTCGGCACAAATCCGCTCTACTTTTTTAATGGTGGCAACAAGGATCAGAATAGACTGCAGCCAGAAATGAGCCAAAGCCGATATAACCGATCTAACCAACTCAATGCGGCCCCCAAATGAAAGACCAGCGGCCTGCCAACTTTCGACCCTCCGCTGGACGTACTCCACCAGACTATGGCAGTCTTGGTCCCGAGCATAATTGATAGTCAGAGGTACCCCTTGATATTTCACCGGGGGGATACTCCTCTCAACTCCCAAGGCATCAGCTCGCTCCTCCTTCTGGGGACAAAGGGAACTGAAGCAAACCATGCTCTTCTCTCTGTTCATTTGGAGTCCTGATAAGGTTTCCAGCTTATCCATAATCTCCGAGATCGTGTGCAAGTCCTCCATAGACGGCTGAATGAATACCAAGAGGTCGTCTGCATATATGAGGTGAGTGATCGGTGGCTCGACTCTCCTGAACAACGGAATAAGCCTCCCATGATGTACCGCTATATCCATCAAGCAAGTGAAGTATTCCATGACAATCGTGAACAGGTAAGGCGACAGAGGGTCACCTTGCCGGAGTCCACGGTTGTTGTGGAACATACGGGGAGCCCTGGATAAGGACAGAGAAGGTGGGAGTCGTGGTGCATTCTCGAATCCTCGCTACCCAGCGGTCATCGAACCCCATAGCAGTCAGCAGGTTACACATGAAATCCCTATTGACCATGTTATAAGCCTTTCTCAGATCCAGTTTCATACACGCCTTCTCCCCTCAGGTTTGTTGAAGCCCCTCACCATCTCATGTGCAAGAAGGCTATGCTCCGCAATCGACCTCCCCTTAATGAAAGCCGTCTGGTTAGGAGACTAAGTCCTACATGATCCCTTCCATACGCCGGCACATGAGGTGCGTAATTATCTTGTAGAGATAATTACATCATGCAATAGGCCTGAAATTCGCCAGCGATGTCGCACCCTCCTTCTTTGGCACAAGTGTCAAGAAGGTGTGGTTCAGCTCCTTCAGTAGCTTCCCTTTGGTGAAGAACTCATGTACCGTCTTAAGGATCGGGAACTTCAGAATATCCCAGTGACGTTTGTAGAACCCACTGCTAAAACCATCCGGCCCTGGTGCTTTGTTGGCGTCCGCCATCGAGATAATAGTCTCCACCTCCTCCGTAGTAAAAGGGGCAAGTAGTAGGTTATTTCCATAAAGAGTCACCAACCTCTTCGTAACTACATCCGGAAACGTAGACAGATAATCAGTCTGAAAATATAACGCAGAGTAGTACCTGACAGCCTCCCCTTGGATCTTTGTCGGCTCCCCCACCAGATTATCCTCCGCATCAAGCAGCTGGAAAATGTTGTTTCGATGCTGTCTAGTCCGAATGACGTCATAGAAGAACTTGGAGCAACGGTCACCATCCTTGAGCTAGGAACATTTAGCGCGCTGGGCCGCACTAATCTCCTTCTGCAGACGGAGAATGTTAACTTCCCCGATCAGCTCCTTCTCTCTCGCCGCCAGGTCCCCGCACAACATGTCAAATTGCATGTACTGTTGGATGGTCCGTAGCTCTGCCTCCTTATCTTCTAGAGAAGTCTTGGGCAAACCCTTCACCCAACTCCGTAAGGCCTTCTTCGTGGACTTGAGTCGGTGCACCATACGATACTGAGCCGTACCCTCCTGGCGGCTAGTAAGGCCCTCCGTAACAGCTTCCAAGTAGCCCTCTGATAAATACCAGCTGTTGTACCGGAAGGGGTGTGCCCTCACAGTAGGCCGGTCTGTGAAGCCAACCCTGATGGAAGAATGGTCGCTCATCCCAGCGGCCAGACCCTCAGCCGAAGAATTGGGAAAGTGACGAAGCCACTCCCTGTTGTCTAGGGCTCTATCCAACTGGCAAGCAACCTTGTTACGAACTGCTTTGTTATGCCAGGTCCAGATAAATCCCGAGCGCGATAGTCCCTGAAGCCCTGCTTGGAGCAGGCATCTCTGGAAGTCGTACAGGATCGGGTCTGGAACCGGTCTGCCGCCCACCTTCTCTCCTCTGTCAGCAGGACGTTGAAGTCACCCATCAGGAGAAGCGGCAGGTGCGAAGAGTCAGCAGCGGTAGCTACCCTGGAAATATTGCTCCACAGGATCTCCCGACGCCGCCTGTCATTGTGGCCGTACACCGCTCCCAGTAAGAACCGAAAACTACCCTTATTCGTAAAAGAGATGGCAATCAGTTGCTCCGTCATCAAGATCAAGTCTCCATCCCAGCTCCTAGAATTCCATCTGGCCCAGATCCTTGCCATGTCGCAAAGAGCCAAGTTGTGGAGTTGGACTCAATGGGATGGGGTCCGACGAGCAAGAGACTTCTCCCCTTTAATCATAGTCTCCAGCAGGACAGAGATGTCGCACTTCTCTCTGTGTAAGACCCCACAAATCTCTCTCCATCTCCCTAACGAACACGCACTCCTCATGTTCCAGGCGATTACCCTCATTAATTATTGAGAGATAGGTTCCCCTGAATATCACCTGGACTGGCACCTGGGGGTGGTACCACATCCGTCGCTGTCATATCCTCCTCTATCCCAGCAGTAGGGGCCTGTTGGGTCACTGCCTGGGAGAGCACCAGAGCCCAGGTCGGGTTGTCCGCACAGAGCGCCTCATCCCTATCAGGAGAATGTCCCCCCACACTGGAAGGACCATCACGCAGTGGTCCAGCACGTTTCTTCCTGCTATAGACTCTCTCATCAGAAGATCCGCCATCGTCCCGCTCCTCTCTCCCCGAGGCCACCATACCTCTTGTGACTATACTCATCTGCGCCGAGAAGGTGATCATAGTCCCACTAGGAGGAGCCGACTGGGGCGAGATAGTGAGGCACAGTCCTCCAGCCTCCTCCATCGGTCGGTCCCCCTCTTGCATGATATTCTTCGCTCTGTCGTCCCCGGATAGACACTCCATCGTCCGTGGTGGGCCAGGCACCTCAATATGGGGAGGATTCGGCGCCGACTGTGCTCCTCCTGATGGGCATGTACTGTCCAGATGTCCGAAACACGCACTGTGAACAGGTTGGGAGAACCCATTCATACTCTATCTTCTGGGTTAGGACCTCTCCAGAAGGCACTTCATACTCCAATAGACTCGGTAACTCCCCTCCAGCCCGGATCTCAACGAATATCCGAGCATACATCAACCTCGACCGATAGGCTGTAGCATCATCAGCCTTGATCGGGATACCTACTAAGCTGGCCAGTCGCATCAGCAATTGGATGCTCCAAAACCGTACAGGGAACTCCGGAAAGCGTATCCAAACCGGGATGGCATTCAAGACTTCCTTCTCACATCACAAATCTGGGTTCCACTCCTTCAGAATGATTAACCTGCCATCAAATGTCCACGGACCACCTTGCAGGATCCTGGTGACATCTTCTGCTAGTCCAAACTTCACATAGTAGCCATTTTTCCTAGCAAATATCTCTATACTACATTTTGGCTGCCAGACACGCGTCGCATATCCCCGGATCTGTCCATAGAATGGCCTGTTACCCATGACGTACAGAACCAACGTGTTTTTTAAGAAGGCAGTCACCTTCTCAATCACCTCTGCAAGGAGCGAGGTCCGGAAGCCGCTCCCTACCTTCTTCGGCGGCACGTACTCCATAGAAGTGGGGCTTTTAGGCCCTACCGTTTTGCAGATATCAGCCCAAGACCTTCCCGCTGGGTGGGGAGCCGCCTCCTGTGCCCGGGGAGCGACCCCATGCATATATGACCCTGGGTCCTGGCCTCCCAGGTCCACCACTTTATCCTTCCCTTTCTCCGCCGTGGTCGCCTTGAGGCGCCAGCCCACCAATCTCCCAATAGTCGCCACCGGGCCACGAGACGACGTCCGCAACCCCGATCCCTCGATCGTTCTCCTCTCCGCATAGAAGTGCGCCTTTTGGGGGGTCTACACTCCCCCAACCTTTCCTCCGTCTTGGCCTCCCGCAATCTCGTAACCGTCGTCCAGCCGCCTCCCTCCCCCTGACCCCCCTCAGAACTGGGCCCAGATCCAGGTTGGAAATCCGGGTTTCCAGGAAAATCGGGAAGATCCGAAACCCACTGCTCTGCCAATCCCGACGAACCTCCCCCGGCACCCACAAGCGGCCTGCCCCGGCCGCTGGGATCTTTCCGGCCACCCCCCACGCTGCCGCCTGCAGGGCCGTCCTCCTGGGAGCCCAAGCCAGCGGCAGCGGTCGCCGCCTGGTCGTCCGCCTGGCCGGCCCCCACCTCCTGGCCGCTCGCCTGGTTGCCGGCGCCCGCCTGGCCTCCCGCCTGGGCGCCAGCGCCAACCTGGTCTCCCGCCTGGGTGCCCACGTTCTTCCAGCCGCCTGCGCCTGACCGGACGTCGCCGTTGCCTGCCTGGCCGCTCGTCAGCCCGCTTCCACCCCCCGGACCGGGGTCCTACGGAGGGGACCCCCTAGGGCCAGGTCTCGATTTCCCAGAGAGGGGGTCGCCCGCTTCGCCCGAAACCCTAGCAGACATTTTTTCCAATATATATATATATATATATATATATATATATATATATATATATATATATATATATATATATATATATATATATCGGCGTTCGCTCTTGGACATCAGGGGTGCCCCGACTCATCAGGAGGACAGGCGGGATCTGACGTGTAGTCGCATCATACGCAATGGGGAGTGGAGGCCGGAATCTTATCGGTTTACTGGGGAGCTGGGTGGGATCATTACTTCTACAGTCATTGATCCGGCTTTGCCTGCTGACCGGTGGATTTGGGAGCCGTCTGGAGCAGCTCCGGGAACTGGGGAGTTCCAATTCCGAAGTTGCTACAACCTCATCCGTCGCACTTTTCCTCTGAGTTCTGACTACGAGTTCGTTTGGTGCAAGGAACTGGCCAGAAAGATGCAGCTGTGTGTCTACAAGCTCCTACTGGGCCGTCTTCTGACTAGGGATCGTCTGAGTTCGTTTGGAGTACCGGTTCCGGATCCCAAGTGTGTGCTTTGTTGTTTGGTGCCTGAATCTATAAAGCATATTTTCTTCGAGTGCACACTGGCATGGGAGATCTGGTCGGAGCAAGGTCGAGTGTTGGGAGTGTGCGTCACCGGGAAAGGAATTGGGGACATCATCACGGTGCTCCGGGATAGCAGGGGTCGAGGGCATGACTGGTTCCGGACCGCCAGAGTTAGACTGGCGGCTTCAGTTTGACATGTATGGCGGGAGCGAAACCGTCGGATATTTGAGGGGCTGGTCACCCCTCTGGTAGGCATTCTCCATAACATCGAGTTTGATGTAAATGTTATGGGGAACTGATGAGTGGGAGTCCCACTCAGAATGTATGTTGTAAAATATATATATATATATATATATATATATATATATATATATATATATATATATTTGAAAGAAAGTAATTGTGGTGAACGCTCCCACCGGGAATCGATCTCCTGACCACTTAGGCCGCATGCCTCACCACTACCACTTGGCTAGAGGGTCATTGGCTATATATGTGTGTGTGTGTGTGTGTGTGTAATTCACTCATATGATACAGTTTGACAACAATCATCTAGATATGGGGGTTTCCATACAAATCACCATGTAACAAAATACAGCATTCTTTCCCCCAAATTCGAGCTAGTTTCTAGAACTGCGGTATTCTGCAGCTTACTACCACCTCAAATCGATCTCTAGAGAGTTTGTCCAATAATGTTTCTTCTGTCATAGATTCTTTGGATCAGAAGAAGATGCAAGGTGGTTAGGTGGGTAGCACCATGCCACCATCCTTTCTTATTTTGTGATAGTGACCCTGCCCCAATTTTTTTTATCAGAGACAACATTCAAAACAATGGAATCAAGGTAGCTCTTTTTTGTGTTTGGAGTCTCTCGTAGTATGAGAACTTTTTAAAATAGTTAAATTATATTTTTAATCCCAATTCAGAATTGAAACCTAAGAGTAGCCCAAAATGAATAAAATGGAAACAAGGAAAAAGAGAGAGGAAAGGATACTACATTTATTGAAGTTAATATTCCAACTTCCTCCAACAGTTTTCCTTTTCTATATGTTATGAGGCTTTAAATTGATTTTTCGAGTACTGTATAAACATTATAGAGGCAATCATTTGCAATACCTGAAGGACTTATCAGGGTCATTTCAAAAATCATATTTGTATATGCATTTCCTTTCTTGATGTTAAGGTTCATGTTTGCTGTCTTCTCGGATTTGGGCTCTATAGATGCACTTAGTAATATCTGTTAAAACTAGGACTTCATTCTGGATTATTATTCTTTGTGTTTTCTTTTAATGTAATGTGTGCAATTTAACAGGACATAACAGTTACTTTACAAAAGGATACCTTTCTGTGGAAACTCAAGCTTCTTAAATCCGGTAGCTCTTATTCCAGCTCTCGCCTACATGCTGTAGAAGCTCAAGTTTTAGTGCTTGCCAGGTTTTGTACCTAAGAAAATTTCATTTCATATATTCTATTAGCTAATCTAACCATGTATTATAGGCTGTGGTGTGCTTTGGGGAGATAAATAATAGCTGCTGATTTGACATTCAAATTTATTTATATTGCTGGAGAAACTTGATAAATGTTGGAACAATGGTTGGGTATATATACAAGTACACTCGGATATATGGTCCCCTCGTACAACCGATGTGGGGCTATACTATAGACTACAATATTGTCTCTAACCAACATGGGACTATATTGTTGGCTAGGGTTAGGGTTTTCTGATCTTGATCAAGAGAAATCGATCTCGAGAATAAGAAGACGACTAAAGATGAAATCTATCTCGAGAATAAGAGGAAGTCGACAAAGACAAAGGCAAAAATTAAGGTTTCTCACCATGTAGTCGAGTACAAGGTCCTAGAGGAAGATGAGCTATCCAACCATGGTGATGATGAAGTCTATATCTGGAATCTACTGAAGAAGCATGATACGACCGTTGGAGAACTCATCCTAAAAACTAGGTGTTAAGAGGAGAGAACCGAAGATTATATCAGCCCACACGAGTTCCCCATGTAATCGATGTGGGACTATAGGATCGTAAACTTCCACCACACTTTGCAGTTCCGTCGTCCACGTGGGATGGCTTTGCACTAGACTTCTAGTTCCGGATGAACACTACTACGCCAGCACCACCATCCATGCCACACGATTGCAACCGGGAGACATGATGTAGGATCTGATACGAGTCTTGGTAGAACCCATCATAAAAACTAGCTGTTAAGAGGAGAGAGATCCGAGATTATATCAACTCGCATCAAGTTTCCAATGATGTGGGACTATAGGATCGTAACAAAGCATGATTGCCTTAGCTCAGCGGCTGGTGAGAACACACTCCACACTCCCACCAAATTTGATGAACACATATTATTCCAAGTATTTGACAGGGACGCAAATAGTCTTATCACAATTTCATCTTACTACATTAATCCTTGTCGTTGACAATTCCCAGTTATTATAAAGTAAGTTTGCTCAAATTTTGGAGGTGTCATCCATTTTCACTCTTTGGCTTAATGTGTCGTAGAGACATGCAATTCTCTATAGAAAATTGTATCATCTAAAGTCTTTGTCTAGAATCTTTATAGTTTAGGAGAATTTGAAGGTGATCCTTGGTTGCATCAACTTAAATTGCGTATTGAAAAGGTTGTTCTATCTACCTGCCTACTGGTGGTCTAGGTCTTGTTGCATGACCCTCTCAAATCTACCTTGGCTAGGCATTTGGCACCAAACGTACGAGGTTGTCATGCTCAGATCAACACTGACTCATAATCTTTTTTGTCAAATCCTTTATGGAGCTTTCTTATGCTCCATAGTCGACCCAATTCTAATGGAAGAAGGCTTGGATGATGCGATGGTGATGAAGTTTGATCAATGTCTTAGTCTTAACAGATTGTATTGTTTAGAAGCAATAATGTGATTGTTATTTTATTATTTTTTCTTATGATGCTAACAATTTCAATTTTGCTTCAGTGGGAATGATAACCTTCTACCAAGTGGAGATGAAGCTGAATGCTTGTGGACAACATTAAAGAATTGCAAAGTTCGTTACTTCAAGGATAGTGATCACGCCCTACTATTGGTTAGTGAGCTTTTCTAGTTACTTTCCTTGTGACTATATCCGAATGTCATCAACAGCTACAAATAGAGTATTAGTAATTTCCTATTACAAACTGATATTATGCTTTTTAGGTCATATTCAAGTCATATTAACTTTTTGATGCAATGAAGTATAATGCTCCTAACAACTATGCGAGAGGCATGTGACCTTCCCATAAATACAGTTATAGATGCATATTGTTACTCCTTCAATGCGAGAAAGACCTCGGTTTTCTGTAATTTCTTGTCAGTCTTCTATCTCTGGACTATTTCATCTTTTCGGTCAGATATTGGAGGAGGGGGTTTCCTCTATTGGGAAACTCTAAAATCTTCCACAGAGAAAAATCATTACTATCTACAGAAAGGCTGTTTGATAAGATTTTAATATAATATGTTTTAATAGCATCGAAAAGGTTAAGGGAGTGAGCAAGCAACATTCCAGACATGGTTTCTCATGAAGCATAAAGATGAGACACGATTTGAAATATATCACTCTGTCACTCTTGACTGTAAAGAAGGATTGTGAAGTATTGTTCCGAAGTTCTTAAGTATCACATTTTTCATCTTTGTTCTCCATCTCCTTTCTAAAGACTAAATGAAGTATGTTAATTGACTTCCTTGCTTAATATAAACCGCATATAGTGAACTTGTTGGAATTAATAATCCAATCCTAATATGGAAATGAGATATTTCCAGTTGATTACTTAAAGTTTAGTTAGAATTCTAGTCCTAGTAGAAATTTATATATTGGATTGTTATGAGTAGTTAGATATGATTGAGTTGAAATGAGTCTAATATCTCAGATAATATTATTGAGGGCTACTGCCTACTACTTATAGAGGGTCCAACCCCTCTTCATACTACATCTAACCGATGTGGGAATAAAGTCCCTTATTTACTCTCAACACTCCCCCTCAAGATGGGCGATAGATATTAATCATCCCTATCTTGTTACATAGCTTTGACAGACTCAATGAACTAAGACCCTTAGTCAGACAGTCTGCCACTTGTTCTTCTGAGCGAACATAGTCAATCTTCAGTATCCCTTGTTCCAGCTTTTCCTTGATGAAGAATCGATCGATCTCGATGTGCTTCGTTCTGTCGTGATGAACCGGATTGTTTGCTATACTTATCGCAGCTTGACTATCGCTCAGAAGGTGCAATGGTGTCCCCTTGTCTAGCTTCAACTCTGTCAGCAGCGCCTTTACCCATAGCAATTCTGATACTCCTAGAGCCATTGCTCTGTATTCTGCTTCAGCTGTCGACCGTGCTACCACTGACTGTTTCTTGCTTCTCCATGAAACCAGGTTTCCTCCTACAAAAACACAGTACCCTGTGGTAGACCTTCTGTCGTCTATGCAGCTTGTCCAGTCTGCATCGCAGTATCCCTCAACATCTGTGCATCCATTCTTCTTGAACCACAGTCCTTTTCCCGGCGTCCCTTTCAGATATCTTAGGATCTGAAATATTGCATCCATATGACCCGTTCTTGGATCATGCATATAGCGGCTTACAACACTTACTGCAAATGAGATATCAGGGCGAGTATGCCCTAGATAAATCAGTCTGCCTACTAGCCTTTGATACCTTTCGCGATCAACAGGCTTTCCTGCTTCTGCTCCCATCTTGCACTTCTGGTCAATTGGAGTGACTGCTGCTCGGCATCCCAGAATTTCTGTCTCTTTCAGCAGATCTAGTGCATATTTCCTTTGTGAGAGAACAATTTCTTGTTCACCATCACACACCTCGATACCCAAAAAGTATCTCATCTCTCCCAGGTCCTTCACCTCAAACTCTTTGGCGAGTTTCGTCTTCAGCTTAGTGATCTCAACTACATCGTCACCTGTGATCACTATATCATCTACATATACAGCAAGTATAGTAATGTGGCCCCTTGCATACTGGAGGAAGACAGTATGATCTGCATTTGTCTGATGGTACCCCATGCCAGTGACAGCCCTTCTGAATCTGTCAAACCAGGCTCGAGGAGATTGCTTCAGCCCGTACAGCGACTTCTTCAGTTTGCACACTTTTCCATGTGACGTTCCTTCACCTGAATCTGACACAGAGTAGCACCCCGGAGGAGTCTCCATGTATACTTCTTCTTGTAGGTCTCCATGAAGAAATGCGTTCTTTACGTCTAACTGGTGTAGCTTCCACCCATAGTTTGCTGCAATGGAGACCAACGTTCTTACGGTACTCATCTTCGCTACTGGGGCAAAAGTCTCATCATAGTCGATACCATATGTCTGGGTATAGCCTTTTGCAACCAGTCTCGCCTTGTATCGTTCAACTTTTCCTTCTGGTGTCTCCTTCACTGTGTAAACCCATTTGCATCCCACAGCTTTCTTCCCTTCAGGTAATGGCACCAGCTCCCATGTCTTATTTTTCTCTAGTGTCCCAAGTTCTTCCATCATTGCGGCTTTCCATCTTGGGTCCTTCTTTGCTTCCTGCCAATTCTTAGGTAAAGAAGTGGAGTCTAACGAAGTGAGGAATGTTTGATAAGTCGGAGAAATATTAGAATAAGATAGGTAGTTGGCGATATCATGTTCATAATCTTTATAACGAATAGGAGCTTTTCCCGCATTAATGCGAGAAGACCTCCTTAAGGGAGCAATGGGTGGTGGAGAAAGCATACCATCCGAATCGGAGAGACCCGCTTCCGAATCCGAGCGATCCGGTGCGGGAGTAACATCTTCAGGAGTCGGGGCAGGAGTAGACGAGGGACTTGGCACTATAGGCACAGGGTACGGCACAGTACTGGACCTCTGCTGTCTTCTTCTGTAAACTTGGAGCTCATTTTCCCTTGTCTGCTTCTCCCCCTGCGTAATGTACGTATTGTCTTCTTCATCCTCCGTATCAATATCATTGATGCTTTCTTCCCCTTTCTTCCAGTGTGTCACGACAGGACAAGGTACCGATCCGACAACTACGTTTGGGCGTACTACCTCCCCCTCACGTCTAACACCCGCTGTGTGAGGCGTGTTCCCAAACGCAGAACCTTCGTCTGAACCATAATAAGGTTCCAGCTCTCTGAATGTAACGTCCATGCTTACAAACAGCTTCCGTTCAGCCGGGCTCCAGCATACGTAACCCTTCTGTGTCCCGGTGTACCCAACAAAGACACATTTAACTGCTCGAGGATCCAGCTTACCAACGCCAGGCCTGTTATCGTGGACGAAACATACGCAACCAAATACTTTCGGAGGAACGGTGTACGCAGTTGTCCCCGTGAGCATTTCCAAAGGCGTCTTCCAGTCCAGTAATTGAGAGGGCATCCTGTTGATGAGATAAGAGGCTGTCAAGACAACCTGCCCCCACAAAAATTTAGGGACATTCATAGCCAGCATCATTGTCCGAGCTACCTCCAGCAGGGGCCTATTTTTTCGTTCGGCAACACCATTTTGAGCCGGTGTATATGCACAAGAGGTTTGATGCAGTATACCATGAGAGGATAAATACGCAGCAAACCTCTTATGGGTATATTCCGTCCCATTATTCGACCGGAAACACTTAACACGAGCATTATACTGTGTCTTTACCCGTTGATGGAGGCTTTGAAATGCCTCAAAAACATCACTTTTATTCTTCAGCAGGTAGACCCACGTTACGCGGGTAGAGCAGTCAATAAAAGTAACAAACCATCTATAACCGTTAACACCGTTTGTAGGACAAGGGCCCCACACATCGAAATGAATCATATCAAAAGCAGCAGAACATCGATGCCCAGAACTCACATAGGAGCTTCTGGTATGTTTCCCCAACTCACAAGCATCACAAACTAACAAGTCTTTATTTGCTTTTTGATATAAGGACGGATACAGTCGACTAATAACGGGAAAAGAAGAATGTCCTACACGCTGATGGTGGAGGAGCAGCTCGGCTTCGACACTTCGACTTCGGACTTTCGGTTGTGCGTCTGCAACCAAAGATGCCAGTGCTCTATCCAGACCGTTCCTGTCCAAGTACCATAGACCCTTATGCCATGTGCCAGTGCCTAGTCGTCTCCCTGTTCCCTTCTCTTGAAAAGTTACCTTAGGAATATCAAAGGAAACAATACAGTTTAGATCAAGGATAATGGCGCTAATGGATATAAGATTGACAGGAAAGGAAGGAGCATGTAAGACATTAGATAGAGTGATGGAAGGAGTGCAATCAACAGTGTCTTTACCCGTAACAGGCCTGGAGGTACCATCAGCAGTCTGAATGCTTTCTGGCGACGTTAGAGTAGAGTATTCCCGGAACTCACCTCGGAACCCCGTGACATGGCAAGATGCCCCAGAGTCCATAATCCAAGCTGGCTGAGAGACAGATGCAAGAGCACGCGGAGGTATACCGGCACTGGTTTGGGAGAAGTAAGTGCAGTAATCTCCTGTAGTGGACGGCGCCCCAGGAATGACTTGTCGTTCACCAGAACCAAGCTTTGAGCCGCGCATCTTCTCGAGAACTTCTCGCTCAAATGGAGTGATGTCCGCCAGCTGATTGTCCCCACCTTCATCCGTCAGATGCGCCTTGTTGCCTCCAGAGTAAGTGCCCCTTCCACCACTGTAGCTGCCTCGACTACCTCGTCGGCCACCGCGACCACGGCCCTGACCATTCGAGGGAGTCCGTGTCGGTTTTGGGCAAAAGCGGATGTAATGCCCTGTGTCACCACAGTTGTGGCAAACGCCTCCCTTAGAAGGAGGCTGTATAAAAGTGGCAACTTGGTATCAGAGATATTAGACTCATTTCAACTTGGTATCAGAGCAGATGTGTCAACTCCGGCCTGCTCCCCCTGGGAGATACCCTTGGTAGGCATCAGCTTCAACCGTGCTTCTTCTTGTGCCATGGCAGCTATGGCGTCTTCTAATATCGGCAGCTTCGGTTGTGCGAGAAGTACATTCCTCCGTTGCTCAAATGCAGGGTTGAGCCCCTTCAAAAACTTCATCATCCGTTGCCGCGAGATATAATCCAGAAATTTCTAGAAATGTTTTGCAAAAGCCGGTTCAACCTGAGCATCCTCCATGCCAAGAGGATCATAATGGTCAAGATCAGACCAGTACTTCTTCAACAAGGCAGCGTACTCAGAGATGGTACAATCGTCTTGGATTACCCGATCGAGCTCATCCTGCAGTTGGAAGACTCGCATGGGGTTACCCGAACCGGAATACATGTCTTTCAATGTTCTCCAGATATCAGCAGCTCCTTCCATTGCTTCAACGTTACCCGACACTTGGTCGGTCAAAGAGGCTGTCAACCAACCAGCCACGACATTGTTGACAATGTCCCATACAGCAAACTCCTTCGAGGAGTGATCGACAGGGGCCTTGGTGTGGCCATCTACATAACCAACCAAGCCACGTCCCTTCAGCGTCCGCATCGTCTGCCGCCACCATTTCAAGTAGTTGGTCGTACCTTCCAACTTCGTCTCCAGCTTGTCCAACTTTCCCATTTTGTACGGTGACGGATCCACATCAGTATGGGTCACGCGTGGGGTTGCCTCCGGTAATCTCTTGGTCAGGAGATCCTCGACCAGGGCCTTCATTTCTTCTGCTGTCAACTTCCCATAGATGGAATCCATGACTTCTTCAACTGCAATCAGTGAGGTGTTGTTGTTTCCTGAGTCGTCTTCTTTTGAGTCGTCTTCGTCTTAGTCAGCTATCGGGAGGAAACAACAAAACGAGATCCCTCACTGATATGTCGTAGTTTATACGACCAACTAGAACCGCGTCATGATAACGCGTTCGGACGGCTCAAGGATAACCAACGTAGTTGTGCCTCCTTGCATGAGACAAACCAGAGGTATACCAGCCGTGCAGAAACGATTGTAAAGACAACGTTTCTGAGATACGAAAATCTAAAGAGATTTCGTATTCGTAGTAGAGTTTCTAAAAAGAAGGTACTGATTCTCGAAGGCAACAATCAGAAATCTTCTAAAGAAAATCTGAGTTTAGAGATCTTCTAAAGAGAAGGAACTCTGATTCTCGAGGCAACTACAGAGATCTTCTAAAGAGAAGGAAATCTGTTTTTTTTTTTTTCAGAACAGCGAAAAACCCTAAAAAGGGCTGCTGGAGCAGCAGTAAAGGGAGGGGGGCGGCGCTGGAGGGTTAGGGAGGGGGGCGGCGCTGGAGGGGGGCGGCGCTGGAAGGGGGGCGCGGCGCTGGAGGGTTAGGAAGGGGGGCGGCGCTGGAGGGGGGGGGGGCGGCGCTGGAGGGGGGCGGCGCTGGAGGGGGGGGGCGGCACTGGAGGGGGGCTAGGGTTTGGCGGCTAGGGTTTAGAGTATGGCAGCGGCGTGGAGGAGGGTGGCGGCTGTGGAGGTGGGTAGGGAGGGCGGCTAGGGTTTGGAGCAAGGTTCAAAGTATCGGGATCGGGATCGATATCGGACAATTTCTAAAGTATCGGTATCGGCTGTATCGGCGGTATCGGATCGGAGTATCGGATTTTTTGGTATCGGTTGTATCGACGATATTAAATAATTATTAATAAATTAGGAAAAAATAATTTACATATTTAAGCACTATTTAAGTATTTTCTATGTTTTTCAAGTATAATTGAATTAAACATTAAATAGTGTACAATAATAAATATTGTTAAATAGTATATATATCTAATAAAAAAATATTGCAATAATATAAATTGTTAAATGGTATATAATATTGTTAAATAGTATATTATAATCTGAATAATTTTCTGTCTTTAGTGTTGTTAGATGTAATTTGCAAATGATTTTTCATCTATTTATAGAGATTTTATTGCAAATGTTACCAATTTTCATTACTGATTCCTAGATTTGACGTGAAGAATCTTTCTTTACCCTTTTTTTTGTTTCGAAATTATGTTTTTGGCAGGGGTAAAATTCGTTTTTGATATTTTCTGGTATTTTGAATTCTCGTATCGGCCAGTATCGGCCCGTATCGGCCAGTATCGGCCAGTATCGGCCCGTATCGGCAAGTATCGGCCCGTATCGGCCCGATACGGGCCGATACCATAATTTTTCCTCCTGGATCGGCCGATACCGATATTTTTGGTCGGTATCGGATCGGCCTAGGCCAAATCCGATCCGATACGGCCGATACGTATCGGTATCGGCCGATACTTTGATCCTTGGTTTGGAGGAGAGGATGGAGAACTCGGCTTTGATACCAAGTTGAAATGAGTCTAATATCTCAGATAATATTATTGAGGGCTACTGCCTACTACTTATAGAGGGTCCAACCCCTCTTCATATTACATCTAACCGATGTGGGGCTAAAGTCCCTTATTTACTCTCAACAGATTGTTAGTTTGATTTTATTGGAAGTGGTTGTCCTAATCATATTAGGAGTCTATCATGTAAGCCTACATAGAAGTATCAAGGTGCTCTAAACATATGTATTAGAGAAAGATATTAATAAGAGTTATTCATGGGGTTAATTCTTTTATTCCAAAGATTTTTTCATTTTTAAAAGACTAACAAGTGGTAACAGATTTTTTGCAAAATTCAACAGAACTGAGTAAGATAATGTTATAATGCCGCAGGAGGATTCACTTAATCTGTTAACTGTTATAAAAGCTACATGTACGTATCGTCATTCTCGACAACATGACTACGTTTCCGATTGCCTTCCCCTTACTATAAGCGAATTCAGAAAAATACTTGTTCAAGACTTTCGGTACGTGTTCAATTTTACCAGACTATTTATCAAATGATGAGTTAGCCCAAACTTCCTCTGATTTTATTCTGTTTTAGTGCAGATTATTGAACCTTGCAACAAGTCCAGTTTTCCTCTCTACCCTGGAAAATGGGAGGATAGTGAGGGGTCTTAGTGGGGTTCCTAATAATGGTCCTATTCTATTTGTTGGTTATCATATGTTAATGGGAATTGAAGTCTTTTCGATCGTTGAAGAATTCGTGAGGGAGAAAAACATTCTTGTTCGTAGTCTGGCACACCCCTTTATGGCCACAAAGGCTGAAACTTCACGACAAGAGTTTGCCCTTTTTGATACTATAGCCGTCCTTGGTGCATTACCTGTTTCAGCAAGAAACATCTACAAGCTGCTTTCTAGGAAGTCATTTGTTGTCTTATATCCTGGGGGAATTCGTGAATCTTATCATCGGAAGGTGAGGGTCACTGCTGGTATTTCTGCTTAAACTCTGTCCCATTATCAAGTTATTATCAAGTTCTTGCTCTGATGCATGTTTATTTACCTACATTTATTAATTGATTAAAGTTTATTCTATGCATGTTTCTCAAGTTTTCTTATTCACATGCAAATATGAGAACTAAAATAATTTTAAGGCTGTTTCCAGCATGTAAGTAAGGCTTTGCTGCTTGCTTCGTTGTTGGTTCAAGTCAGACGGACAATCTATCATCAAATGGGATAGGGCTTCTTACAAATTGAAGGCTAATTAGCACTCAAGTACATTGAACTTTCAAGTTTTGCAACTTGATACCATAAAGCATTTTTATTGCAAGTTGATACTAAAAACTAATTTTCTCATTTAAATACCATGAAATATCACTTTCTTGCAAAGTCAGGCTAACTGCAAGACCAAAATACCCATTGTAATAATAATCTTAGTAATATTGACTATTCATGACTAAATTTAATTTAAGAAATATAAATTTAGTTATCCTAATTTTAAACATAGTCTAAAATTAATTTTCAAAAACTCTCCTTCTCACCTAATCCATACCCTAAAAAACACTAATAACCCTAGAAAATCACTTAATCACAGAAAAAAGGGTTCAAAAAAGAAGATAGAAAATCAAAGAAAGATCAAAAACAAAAAACGAAGAACCCCTAACCCTAACACACCATCCCAATCCCACCCCCAACCACACCCTTGCCACTCTACCCCCTCGAGTGAAGATACAGAGAATGGATTTGAGGCACATTACTCATACACAGTCCTTAGAATAGATTTCGTCCCCACATATTGGTGCAGAAAGGATGCCAACTGTATTCTCGAGATACAACGAACCCCTCTCTTGTACAACTCGCTTCATCGTGTGTGGAGAATCCTATGATTGATCAAACTGTCTTGCGCGAAGAGAAAAACGAAAGGAGGAAGAATGATGGAGCTTTTGGTTCTCTCTAGTTTTCGTTCTCCGTCTCTCAGGAAGAAAAAGAAAAGCATTTTTTCTTTCATTTTCAAACTTCTGAATGAATCATATCGCTCAGATACCTGCATTACGAATCCTCTAACGAGATTACATGTAGACCAAGGTTTCTTGTGACCAGGAACCGTTATCCAAAACAATGGTCAGAAACCTATCAACTACATAAATCGCAGAGCGTGCTCCTTCAGTGGAGTATTTCTTATAAAGAGCTACCCATAGCCTCTTTAGAGGGGGCAGGAGTGCAGTATCTGTCGTACAAAGTGTCAGGTATAAACCTCAGGATTTTACCATGACATATGAAATAAGTTTCATTAGGCTTCTAAGTTAAATATCCTAGCAGGTTCATGCATTATAGAGGCCTTTGGTTCAATTAGAGCCTTGGCTACTTGCATCTGAGCCAGTACAACATCCTACATTGCCATCTCCTAAAGTTCATGCCATCAAACTTATTGGGTTTAAAGAAATTATGAATATAACCTCATCAACAACATCCATGATATGCACTTAGGAATTGAATAAAACAAATATGGAGGAAATATATTCTAAGATTGATAGAAATAATCCCTAAAATGCACATAAGAAAATGCAATACTAATAAAGTAAAGAAACAAAGAATTGGACTTGAGGCACGTTACTGCTATGCTGTCCTTACAATTGATTTTGCCCCCACAAAGCGATGTAGTAGGGATGTCAATGATCTATTCGTGAGATACAATGAACACCTCTCTGGAACGACTTCTTCACTGTGCATCCGGTGGCAAACCTTATGATCGATCAAGCTTTGTCTTGCTCGAAGAGGAAAACAAAAAGAGGAAGTCAATAGAACGATGGAGTTTTTGGTTCCGTCTAATTTTCATTTTCTTATGAGAAAGAAGAATAAAATGAACTCTTTTTTTATTTTCAAACATCTAAATAACTCATTCGTCCAGGATATCCACACCACATTCTATCGCCCAGGATATCCGGATAAAAGTTCCCTAACAGGATTACATATACATATATACCGTCGTGTCGTATGACCAGGAACTGTTATCCGAAACAATTAAATTGAAAATGAAAAGGAGATGGAAATTACCTTTTTACCCTTAGCCTAAGCAAGCATGCAAAGTGCTAAGTGCATTTAATAAACGGTCAAAAATGCGAAATTACTTACGCAACCGCACACGAGTTGCATGGGCTTTAGCCCATAATCCTCAAAATCGACTTAACCTAATAAGAGAACAATTTTAAAAGAAGAGGATTCTCTTCTGTCCAATGTGGGACTACAACTTTCCAATAGTGAATCACAATCAACAAGGTGTTGCTTCTATATGCAACAAAACCAACAACTGTGAGTGCAGCGTCCAGTGTGGCGGGTTGGAGACACGACTATGGCTGGTTGGGGTGGGTTGCTGTCAACAACGAAGGGCAAGAAAGGCGGGGGATGGGGGGTGGGGGTGGTTGTGGATGGTGGGATGCAAGGGTTAAGGTTGTTTTTCTTTTTTCTTTTTTCTTTTTTCTTTTTTCTTTTTTTGTTCTTTTTTTTCTTTTTTTTCTTTTTTTTCTTTTTTTTCTTTTTTTCTTTTTAAATTGGATATTTAGGATTTGGAAGTAATTTCTTATTTGTTTAGGGGTAAAAAAGGCCCTAAAACTGTTAACTTTGACGATATGCTAACTGTCGGGGGTAACTTGCAAGAACTTAGGAACTTCATATATCATGTCACGTTCCAATTCCAAAATACGTAGGACCAGGATATGTGGCAATGACTAGCTACGTATCTAGTGGACTACAGCCCAGCTCACATACGTATAAGCTGTCTAGTTGGGTCAACTATCTGTACAACTCAATAAATCTCTCTGTCTCAATCCAAGTTGGTAAGTATGCAGAAGCAAGGAGATAGTTTAGGATCGATTAATGCTCTAATACCAAGTTGAGTTGGTGAATCGCTTGATACTTTGAGTATCAGTGGTTTTCATTTATAAAAGTCTACAAACCAGAATAACAAACAGAACAACCGATAACAAAAAAGTAACAAAAGATAGTAACATAGAAGATGTAAACAACAGAATAGCAAATTTGACTTGATCAATCCTGTGTCTTCAAGGTGACTGATATTGGTTGGCTTAATATCAGTTCACTAAAAAACTGTAATCTCAGCTGTCTAATTGAGTTTCAAATGAAAATTACACTTAGCGTGTAGTGGTCTTTGTTGTGACTTAACACACGGTCACTAACCAAAACATCATAAATTAACCACCTCAGCATCAATCTATACCCTTGAATGAGTCCATGAGACTACTTGATTATTGAATCCATACATGTATTGTAGTGTATTGTACCCATTCCATATGTAATACTCATATAAGATCAACATAGTGTATGTTCTAGAATAGGCACATGCATGGCCACATTCAATGGTGACAATTGCTACATACCTGCTTCTTCTTTTCTTCTTTTGAAGTTTATTAACAAATGGATGGTTAGCAGGGTGAAGAATACAAATTGTTTTGGCCAGATCAGCCTGAATTTGTAAGGATGGCCGCTCGGTTTGGGGCTACAATTGTTCCATTTGGAACTGTTGGGATAGATGATATAGCAGAGGTAAGAATATGGTTTGTGCTTTTATAGAATTTCTTTGCAAAATGTTTGTTACAATTTCTACGTAGAATAGAACTGTTTTCCCCCAAATTGATCTTTTTCCTTTGTAATGTTAAATTATAGATGAAAAATCTATTCATCCAGGTGAGATCTCATGAGAGTAAGCTTATATATGCTCTTTTGATCCGACTACTCTACAATGTAGCATACTATATACAGTTGATTCTGAGCCCATTGGAAACTAACCTTTGATTTTGTGAGAATCAGAGTTTAGGAAGAATGAAATCTTTGCATTGGGCTCTGTGGCCGGCTATATATATATACCCCATCGGTCGGTGATATTCTTGCAGTCCGGCCAATGTGAACAACCAACTAGAATCAACTAGCTACCCCTCCTCCCCCCCCCCCCCCCCCCCCCCCCAAAAAAAAAAAAAAAAAAAAACCCACCCTCAGTTCACTAGGATCAACAAACAAGAGTTTGCCAAGTAAGGAGTGCCTGTGAACGGTAGGGCCTTCGTGAAGAAGTCTGTAATATGCATATTGTTAGGTTGTGTGGAGCATAATTAGCTCGACCCCCCAATTTGATCACTTAAGTAATTGGATCGTTTAGCCCCCGACCACGGATTGACTTGTAATTCAGTCGTCCTAATATCATATGCCTATAAAAGGAGTATTAGGGGCAATTTGTAAATGATCTTCAGAATATAGTGAAAATTTTGCTTGTAGCGGCCGAGACATAGCTTCTCAATTCGAGAAGTGAACCACGTTAAATTTTGTGTGTTCTTATGCGTTTTCTTTTTCTGTTCTCTCTTGCTTTTCTTTCTGTGCAAATCGCAAGGGGAGCAGAAATCCCTACACATTGAGAGATTACATGTGAAATAAGACTGACCCAAGAAGATTCAACCTCTTCATTCGTTCGTGAAACATAGGGTTGTAGGCAACCTAAACAACACTAGTAGTGTAACAATGAAAAAAAGTAGGACCAAAAACTGTAAGACCCATATCACATCGTGCTTCGTTGATTTCAGAAAACATCTTGCTTCGTTGATTTCAAAATAAAATAAAATCAAAGACTCACCAAAAACAACCAGAATCCGCTAGTAATCCTCTGATTGGTAACACCATCAACCTAATGGACATCTGAATAAGCACGAAGATCTAATAGCGAAGTAGCAGAGAACAACAACAATCTAGTATTGGTGTTCCCTATATAATGAAGAATCCACAATAGAGCAATGTAGTGTGTAATACGGGACACATAACAAACTGACTATTTACGTGATAAATGTCATGACGGCTAATAGTGAGATAAACCAACACATGCCAACTAACTGTCACTGTCTAGTCTGAGAAGGAAGAGTAAATAGAGCATAATATTCATAAGTTGTTAGTCTCAGAGGTATAGGAAGAATGGAATATCTGCATTAGGCTGCATTGGGCTCTAACGCGGGTATATACCCAATCAGTTGTCGACAGTCTTGTCAGCCGATGGCATGCGGGACTAAAGTACATATCACCTATATAGGTCTAACAGATTTGGTCTTTTAAAATACCTCTTATATTCCAAACATAGATCACCACCAAAATCCTAGCCCTAGATCTAGACCCACCACCACCAAACCCTAACCCTAACCTCAACACTAGCCTTAGCCGTCTCCAATAATCTAGCCTCCTGAGCTCAAGCCAATATCACTGCCTCAATCTACGACCACTTCACTGCACTTGTCACCTCTCCATAGCACCTAGAATCCGACTCAATGCTGCCGACCCAACTTTACACCTGAAATCCTCCCACCACCTGGATCTACCCCCATGCTAGCCCCGTGACTGACCAAATCTGCCGACCAGTTCCAATGTCGCTCATTCTACTTAGCAAATTCTCATTGGTTGACTCATCGTTGGTTTGAGGGGTGTTGAGAATAGGAAAATAGTATGGCTTTTATGCTTGTGCTCTTTTTGTCGGACATCCTTGATAAGAATAGCTATTCTACAATGTAAAGCTTATATATAGCTGGCTGTGAGCCTAATGGAAATTATCTTTGATTTGGCTTTCCAACCCCCTCTCATATTCTAAAAATTATCAAATGTTGCAATATGTTCCTTTTCAACTTGATTAGTTATTCAGTGGACATTTCTAAAAGTTGCTAAACCATAATTATAGAACTTTCAAACTGTTTCATTCAAATAATCTTTCCAGTGAACTAGCTTCACAACTAATGTATTTTGGAGCTTTAGAGAAGCCCCAAATAGATGGAATTTGATCCTCACTTTTCCAAATTCCATTGTTATGATTCTTCCATCTGAATTTTGTAAGTTATCATATTCTGATGATAGATTGAGAAGGATTATTGCTTCTTTTTATCTGTTTGCATGCTTCTCTTCCCATACTTGAAAAGCATCAGATCTATCATCAGTCAGAGACTTGTGACTTTTCTATGGTTTCCGTGATTTACACGATAGTTCTTGCTTTTGTTATAGCTCACAAAATTTATGTTTTCTTGACAGTTGGTTCTGGATTATAATGACCAAATGAAGATCCCCTTTCTTAAGAAATGGATCGAGAAACACAATGAAGAGGAAGTACGTGCAAGATTAAGGTACTCATTACATCTTTTCGGGTAACTCTTGCCTTTACAGTACTGCGCAGTATGTGTGTCTCTAACTGAGAAATGAGATATCTCTCCTTGGTTAATTAATATAGGGCTGATATGGATGGAGAGATTTCTAAACAAGACATGCATTATCCTATTGTTGCACCCAAAGTGCCGGGACGCTTCTACTATCTGTTTGGAAGACCCTATGAAACACGCGGCATGGACCCAAAAGATCGAGAGAGCGCAATCGAAATGTACTCGCAGATCAAGTCGGATGTTGAATGCTTGATTGCATATTTGAGGAAGAAGAGAGAGGAAGACCCATACAGGAGTATCGTACAAAGGACTATATATCAGCTCTCCCGGGGGGGTTCTGCTGCTGCATCAGAAATTCCCACATTTGAACCATGACCAGAGAGGTTTTCCAACATTTCCCATTCGGATGCAGGAATTTGATATGAATGGTTGAATGCCATTGTTAAGTATGTGCGCTCCATCGGCTATCTTTAGATACAGACATTCTTTTGATCTAATTCAAATTGTATCGGAATATTTACAATCGAATGGGCTTAATTATATATATGCACTTAATTATATATATTGCTTCCAAATTCTAGCCATTTGGAACCTTGCTCGGTAGTAGTGCTTTTTGAGTTATTCTCACGGTTAACTTTCTTTTTAATAGATTATTTATAAGGGCACATCAAAAGTTAATCAGGGCTAGCCAGGATTGGAGGTAGCCCAGGTTTGAGGAGGAATTACTTAGGACATCACATTTTCTTACTCATTGGACTATTCCAATCCAAACCACCCCCCCCCCCCCCCCCCCCCCCCCCCCCCCCCCCCCCCCACACACACACACACACACACACACAAAAAAAAAAAAAAACCAAAATTTGAGGTACATCTCAAAATTTTACTGTCTCTTCCTAAATCTTAGCTTTCTTCTTCTTTTTCTTCTTCTCCACCAATTTTCACTTCTCAAGCTATACATCTTCTTCATCTTCTTCTCCATCATTTTTCCACTAAACTAGTTTTCTTCTCTATCATTTTCATCAAAATCCTAGTTTCCTTCTCCACAATTTTCTTTCTCATCATTTTCATTCCTCACAAAGAATGCATGAAAATAAATCCTAACATGTTTATTTCATTCTTTCTCACAAAAAAATGCTGAAAATAAACCCTAAAATGTATATTTCACTCTATTATCAAGATGGAAATAAATCCTAACATATGTTTTTTAATTCGGTCATTTCGATTTTAGGACTGTCACAATTTCTGGCAGTCCTCGATACTTATAGAACTGCCAGAAATTGTGACAGTCTTGCTGTACAGCAAGTCTCTTTCAGGACTGCCACAATTCCTGGCAGTCCCCAATACTTCTAGGACTGCCAGAAATTGTGACAGTCCTGTTGTACAGCAAGTCCCTTTCAGGACTGCCATAATTTATGGCAGTCCTCAATACTTCTAGGCCTGCCAGAAATTATAGCAGTCTTGATATGGACTTGCTGTACAGCAAGTCTATTTTTTCTAGAATTAGGGTTTCATTCATAATTTTTTCTACAACTATGATTTCATCCATAAATTTTCTATTAATGAAGAAAAATTGATTAGTAGATTTGATATATTTGATAACCCAATTTCTTCTACAACTAGGATTTCATCCATAAATTAGGGTTTGGAGAAAGAAATATGAGAAATTAGAAGAGTGCGAAAAAAAAAGGGTTTGGAGAAAGAGATGTTCTTTTTGTTTTTCTTTCTTCTTCTTGTTCTTGTTCTTCTTTCTTCTTCTTCTTCTTCTTTCTTCTTGTTCTTCTTGTGAGAAAGTTGTTCTTTTTTTTTTTGTGAGGAAGGAGAAGAAAGCAAAAAAAATAAAACAAAAAAGTTGACTTATATACTTAAATTTGGGCTAGCCCTGAGTAAGTTTTTCAATGGCAAACTTGTAAATAAACCAAAATTAGATCAACTTTTGATGTGCCCTTATAAATAATCTTTAATAACCGCCTGCATTTCTTACTCAAAAATAGGTGTGAGAGTTCACTGTTTGGATTTTTTTTCGGTTTCAATCGGACAAAACCGAATAAACTTAACTTCTAAACATCCAAAATCGAAATTAGTCATAACCAAAGCTGAACCGATATCGATTAGTAGGGTTGTTGGGTTAGCCTATTTTTACTGTTTAATAGGCTTAAATTATATTAAAAAATATATAATTTCTATATATAAGTTAGTAGTATTTTAAAGCTGGACTAGTTGTTAAATTATCAAAGTTGGACTTTAAAATATATACATAAATTTGTTGTTTTACAAAAAATATGTACATTTTTAATCATAAAATATAGGCTTAATTGCACTTTGCTACCCTCAACTATTCCGCTTTTTCAACTTGATACCCTAAACTTTTTTTTGTAACAAGTTGATACCCAAAAATATTTTGGGACGAAAATACCTCTGCTCAAACCTTAAAATTACCCCCCTCCCCCAAACCCCCCCCCTCCCCCACTCCGGCTACCCCCTCCCTCCCGCTCCGCCTCCCCTCCGGCCACCCCCCTCTCCCGCGTCCGGCCAACCTCCCTACCCCCACCGTCGCCGGCCGCCGCGGCGGCAGCAGCCGCAGCCGCCGCAGCAGCAGCAGTCGCAGCCGCCGCCGCGGTGGTGGCGCCGGAAGCGGGAGGGGGGGTTGGCCGGACGTGGGAGAGGGGGTGGCCGGAGGGGAGGCGGAGCGGGAGGGTGGGGGTGGCCGGAGTGGGGGAGGGGGGAGGGGAGAAGGGAAAAGGGAAGGGATAAGGGCATTTTGGAATTTTTTGAAAAATTAGGTATCAAGTTAAAAAAAAAAAATAGTTGAGGTATCAATTTGTTACAAAAAAAAGTTTAGGGTATCAAGTTGAAAAAGCGGAATAGTTGAGGGTAGCTGTAGTGACCCGCTCCGCCCTAGCGGAACGCCGATTCCAAACGGCAAGTGCAACGACTCAAACGAGCCGTCGACCCGAAGAGTTGCTTCGTCCCGATGAAGTATCGATGCGAATCGATGCAAGGCTTACATTGGCCCGACAGGATGAATCCAGACTTAGACTTTCAAAGGCGCGCTCGGAATATCGCTCGGCCGATGCGAACATCGCTAAGGTGGGTGGCTCCGATGAACCCGTCTTTGCTTAGCCTATGCACATAATAATGCGGACACAAACACGAGAATCGCTAGGCGATAACATCTTGCATGCTAATAAATGACCCAACGCACCTAGCTAAGGGAATAATCCCAACTTGTATGCTTGTATAGAATATGGAAAGTAACATGGAAAATACGAGAATTCTCGCCCGCGCTCCATGCTCGTGCTACGGCACAAGCCTACGTTGATGCTCCCTATACGTCCAAACAATCAAACAATGAATGGGTTACAACAATGAAACGGAAAGACTATCAATATAGTCGCACCGTATAGATTATAGCAACATTGAAAGGCTATGGGACCGATGGGTCGCCAAGGCGACTCCCACACGAGGAGTCGTGTAATGTATAAATGAAAGAGCAAACGAATAAGTGAATCAACGAATGAATACGTGAATGAATCGATGAACTAATGAACAAGTGAAAGAAAGAAAGAAAAGGAAAGGAAACTTGAAAAGATAAGAAAAGAAAGAAGGATTAGCGACAGGTGTGACGGGCACGTGCATCGGGGCTCGCTACCCGCGCTGCACGGACGCCAACCTGGTCGATAACGTAAGAAGGCTAAGGGTTAGCCTAAGGCTCAAAGACAGCCATTAAGTTAAAATGATAATAAAATACGAAATGGTCGTGGACAACGGCACGAGCGAGGGGTGGCGTATGCTGTGACCGTGAAAGGGGATTCCGCGGCATGATCAAAGGGGGGATATGCCGGCCTAGGCGGATCCAAAAGGGGCTTACGGGCTGCTTGGGTGCGGGCTTGGGCACCAAGAGACGTAAGTGCGGGGTATTTTCAAGATACTATCAGGGTGTACCAGCCGCACAGCATGATAGGTGAGGAAAATACCAAGGAGAAAGTCCAGGATGGCTTGTGGTGCCAGCGACCGATGCATATAGATTAAGTGGGCTTTGCTGGTGGCAATCCACGTGCAAGTCCTTGCATTGAAATCAGAGTAGTCTAAGTTAAAAGTTAAATGAACAAGTGCCTACTGAATGACTTGAAATGTGCCACTCCAAAATGATAATGAGTACAAATGAGTTAAAGAATGCGTCTACGTTATGTTATTACACATGAACTGTTGTCTAACTTGGTTTGCTCTGAACAGGGAAGGCCGGACGGTAAGTATGGGTAAGTTGTGCATGTATTTCCATGCGACACTTGAAATCGGTAACACGGGATAGGTTATATCATATGCCATGTAAATGACCCTAAGGCAAGATTAGAAAGACAATGAATGATAGAGATGCACACAAGTAAATGGAACGTGTTCGGTAATGATAGTGATTATGGGCGAGCTAGCCTCCCCACCAGTGCATAACAATGTACTGATAACCCCACAGTCTACTTGCAGGATGCAGGAGACGCCGGCGGGTGCGGAGCTTCAATCGAACGTGCTAAGGCGCGGAGCTATCTCTGGGCCTTGGAGCGTTGCAAGGAGCTGGAGCACCATATACGGGACATAATGTATCGGAACATCGCCATGAATCATTCCATCTTGTAAGCCACTTGGCACGCCTTTTATGTTTCAGAGAGAGAGAGAGCTTGAGCGACTTGTAATATCGGCCTAGCGCCGCTTGTAAACTTGTTGAATATCAATAAAGAATTTGGTTTTGCTTCAATTGTGTTCATTTATATTCCGCTGCAAATGGGGACACTCTGTGCGACTCTGTGGCCTAGAACTCAAATCGGCCGTTTCTGGACTTGGCCTTGCACGGGCGCAACCTAGGCCCGTGCGGCATCACGCCTTAGCGAGGACGATCGCTCCTACGGGAGCGGGGCGTGACAGATTGGTATCAGAGCACGGCTTTACGTCCTTGGACATCATTTCGATTCTCTCAGTTTTGAAAGCTCGCGTTGGAAACAAAAGAAGTGTATGCTCTCTCTCGTTGTGCATTGGGATGTTCCATACAATAAGTCTAATATTGCGAAAGCTCGTACGAGTACTCGGTTGCACGGGACCGATAGGCGATGGCCTTTGTGCCACTACGACGGACTTGATAGGCGATGGCCTTTGTGTCGAACTACGACGGACTCGAGTCGGACGAAAACTAAATGCTAAGAGTTAGCAAACGCGAGGCATGCTTGAATAGGCTTACGTTGACGATAGCAAACGGGTACACGAGACCGGAGTATTATTCGAACAGGATGGTTTTGCACGCAGCCTTTTGGCTAAGTTGTGCGGAGTATCGCGCACCTAGACCCTTTGGTGCAAACGAGTTGCGAACGAGAATAAGTGAGCGTGCAAACTTGAATGTGGTCCGAACGGGATGGTTAAGCGGTACAACTTAGTCCGCGTGTCGCGCACCTCGACTCTTGGGTGCCATCGGGTTGCGAGCGATATCAACGTATCGCTCGATCGAGAACGGAGATACACTTTGAGTGTGTATCGATAGGAACGTTATCGAGTTAACGCTTAGGCGCACTCGAAGGATCGATTTGGACCTTGAGGATTATTGCGAACGACTTAATGCGTCGCAACGGCGCGAACGACTACGCTAGCGATTCGTTGAACGAATCGATAAGACGTCTTAGCGCGTGGCGCAAACGTGATTGAGGATTAGACCGTATGGCTTGAACCCGAGTGGTGTATGTGATAGGTTCGGAGAAGAAAAAGAATGTGATTGAGGACTAGATCAGATGGCTCGAATTCGAGTGGTGTATGGACGTCTTGGAAATAGTTCGAGCGAAATCGAGGATTACGAGTATGTCGGCGAGGCGATGCGGTCGCGCAAAGCCTTAGAACGCGTCACACTTAGTTGGTTGTGACTTTGATTGTCCCGAGCGAGATGTCGCTCGGACAACTTGTCGTTAGACAACGTGAGTTAGAAAACGACTCGGAACGACAGAGGTAAATGAATGGTCTTGATCGAGGAAACTTAGAGGATTGCGCGTACGATCTCGGATTGATTCAAATGAATCGCGACTTGAGTTTGAACAACGATCTTGACCCTAGCTGGAGAGATAACGGTCGAACTTGATCTTGAATATCGAGGAAATTGTGGAATATCCAACTCGGATAATAGCATCAATGCATGACTCGAAAATCGGTTGCAAAGGAAGATCGTCAGGTTACGCATATCGTCGATGGTATTGAGGCGTATCGAAGATCGATATGCGATAACTCGGGGGCACTCCGACTCGACGAATGACGATCATGCAAATGTTATTGTTCCGTTGGATGCTATACTTGGGTCGTTAAGGATGTGTCGAGGAAAAGATAAACTTGGCTCGAGGATGAATGACGGTCGGACTATCAAATATAGACTTGGCTTGGATGAAAACGGAGTGCTTGGATTTACTTCGTTGTCAACCACAACGTAGACGTTCTTGCCTTATGCGAGCGCAACCCCAGCCTCGCACATGCGTCGCGCCGACTAGGACTATCACTCCGCGTAAGCGCTGGTATGGTGATTCATACAGCGGGAGTGATCGGTACTCGCCTGGCGTGGCAACTCGTATGCTTCGACTTGTGGTTTGACACGAAGGAGACTTGAGGATGAATTGTGTGTTTGAAGAGTTGAACTTGAGGATTGACTAGGTCCAATCTGCGTATCGAGAATGAGTTAGTCTAAACTCAAACAAGAGTTACGCCCCGATGAGAATGATTATTCCGCGGGAGCGTTGCATGGTGATTCATGAACCACCGTGGATAATCGGACTCGCGTGAGATTGGGGCAGAACGTATTGTCGAGCTGGATGACCTCGTGATCGAATACATGAATTGGTTTAGAATTGGTGATTGAACAGATTTGGATGTTGCAAAACGAATGCATCTATACGAACTAAGTGATCGTGCTCGATGTTTAGGAATCTGAGTGACACGAGCTTGGGTAGAAAAATTCCGCACCACCGACTTTGGTTTGACCCTAGGATTGGGGTCAGTGTTGGCATTATTATTGGGGAACTATGATTCCAATCCTGACATTGACTTAGCCTTGAGAATTGGCCTAGCGGATAGGCGAGACGCCCCTGTTGCAAGAGTTGCAAACAAAGGATTGAGCTTGAGGATTGACATGGATTGAAAGAGTAGATCAAGAGTAGGAAACCCTGCTCACGAGACTCGGCTGATATGCATATATCTCAGGGACGCTTGAGTATGTGCACGATGCGACTCGAGTGAGAATGACAAACTCACTATCCTGCGGCTTGGCTGAATACATGTATTTTGGGGACGCCTGAAATGCGCGCACGATCCAACCAAGTGATACGCTGAGTTCTAGCACGACTTGGGGAGTGAACGAGTGTCGTGAACGTAAAATCGTGCTAGTTAAAAGTTGGTGCAACGAATTGAACCATCGATAGGAAGTTATGCTCGACGATGGTGTCGTTCTTGGTCTTGAATCGGACGGAAATTTCGTAGACTTGGTCGACTCCGCTAAGAAGAAGTCATAATGATTTCATAGACGAAAACGCTTGAGAAGCGAATCGAGTGATCCCGATAATTGAGGTAAACGAAAGTGAGTTGCCTCAATTACGACCCACGCATTTGGCAAAATCCAGCGTGCCTTATGCAACCACTCCAGTCCCATGACACGAAGAAATAGAAACCAATACGAAGAAACGCTTGAATTGAAAAGATAACATCAAGTCTAAAATGAACGAGAAGCTATTCAATAAAAATCGACCAAAACGTATACGACACGGAACTTAGAAAGAAACCGAGTGTCGTTCGATGCCATCGAACGACGATGCATAGGAAATTGTCTAAGGTATGTACACGGTCCGAGTTAAGGAATGGTAGGATGACCCGCACTCAGGAAGTCTCGAGGACGAGACTTGTTTTGAGTGGTGTATTATGTAGTGACCCGCTCCGCCCTAGCGGAACGCCGATTCCAAACGGCAAGTGCAACGACTCAAACGAGCCGTCGACCCGAAGAGTTGCTTCGTCCCGATGAAGTATCGATGCGAATCGATGCAAGGCTTACATTGGCCCGACAGGATGAATCCAGACTTAGACTTTCAAAGGCGCGCTCGGAATATCGCTCGGCCGATGCGAACATCGCTAAGGTGGGTGGCTCCGATGAACCCGTCTTTGCTTAGCCTATACACATAATAATGTGGACACAAACACGAGAATCGCTAGGCGATAACATCTTGCATGCTAATAAATGACCCAACGCACCTAGCTAAGGGAATAATCCCAACTTGTATGCTTGTATAGAATATGGAAAGTAACATGGAAAATACGAGAACTCTCGCCCGCGCTCCATGCTCGTGCTACGGCACAAGCCTACGTTGATGCTCCCTATACGTCCAAACAATCAAACAATGAATGGGTTACAACAATGAAACGGAAAGACTATCAATATAGTCGCACCGTGTAGATTATAGCAACATTGAAAGGCTATGGGACCGATGGGTCGCCAAGGCGACTCCCACACGAGGAGTCGTGTAATGTATAAATGAAAGAGCAAATGAATAAGTGAATCAACGAATGAATACATGAATGAATCGATGAACTAATGAACAAGTGAAAGAAAGAAAGAAAAGGAAAGGAAACTTGAAAAGATAAGAAAAGAAAGAAGGATTAGCGACAGGTGTGACGGGCACGTGCATCGGGGCTCGCTACCCGCGCTGCATGGACGCCAACCTGGTCGATAACGTAAGAAGGCTAAGGGTTAGCCTAAGGCTCAAAGACAGCCATTAAGTTAAAATGATAATAAAATACGAAATGGTCGTGGACAACGGCACGAGCGAGGGGTGGCGTATGCTGTGACCGTGAAAGGGGATTCCGCGGCATGATCAAAGGGGGGATATGCCGGCCTAGGCGGATCCAAAAGGGGCTTACGGGCTGCTTGGGTGCGGGCTTGGGCACCAAGAGACGTAAGTGCGGGGTATTTTCAAGATACTATCAGGGTGTACCAGCCGCACAGCATGATAGGTGAGGAAAATACCAAGGAGAAAGTCCAGGATGGCTTGTGGTGCCAGCGACCGATGCATATAGATTAAGTGGGCTTTGCTGGTGGCAATCCACGTGCAAGTCCTTGCATTGAAATCAGAGTAGTCTAAGTTAAAAGTTAAATGAACAAGTGCCTACTGAATGACTTGAAATGTGCCACTCCAAAATGATAATGAGTACAAATGAGTTAAAGAATGCGTCTACGTTATGTTATTACACATGAACTGTTGTCTAACTTGGTTTGCTCTGAACAGGGAAGGCCGGACGGTAAGTATGGATAAGTTGTGCATGTATTTCCATGCGACACTTGAAATCGGTAACACGGGATAGGTTATATCATATGCCATGTAAATGACCCTAAGGCAAGATTAGAAAGACAATGAATGATAGAGATGCACACAAGTAAATGGAACGTGTTCGGTAATGATAGTGATTATGGGCGAGCTAGCCTCCCCACCAGTGCATAACAATGTACTGATAACCCCATAGTCTACTTGCAGGATGCAGGAGACGCCGGCGGGTGCGGAGCTTCAATCGAACGTGCTAAGGCGCGGAGCTATCTCTGGGCCTTGGAGCGTTGCAAGGAGCTGGAGCACCATATACGGGACATAATGTATCGGAACATCGCCATGAATCATTCCATCTTGTAAGCCACTTGGCACGCCTTTTATGTTTCAGAGAGAGAGAGAGCTTGAGCGACTTGTAATATCGGCCTAGCGCCGCTTGTAAACTTGTTGAATATCAATAAAGAATTTGGTTTCGCTTCAATTGTGTTCATTTATATTCCGCTGCAAATGGGGACACTCTGTGCGACTCTGTGGCCTAGAACTCAAATCGGCCGTTTCTGGACTTGGTCTTGCACGGGCGCAACCTAGGCCCGTGCGGCATCACGCCTTAGCGAGGATGATCGCTCCTACGGGAGCGGGGCGTGACAGTAGCAAAGTGCAATTAAGTCATATATATAAAAATTGAGAATATTTATATAATTGTATAAGTGTTATTGGGTTTTCGATCGAATCCAAAATCGAAACAGAATAAACAATTTTAGTATTTTCAAAACTGCAATAGTACAGATTTTTTTTTACAAAACTGAATAATGCTCACCTCTATCATAAAAAGGTAGTGGCGCGAAATTGGGATATAGTTTTCCGTCTCATATATGGGACAATGTAAGAAAGTAAAATTAGAAAATTAATCTGATACCACACGATTCACAAGATCAGTTCTTCTAGATATTTCTCTCTTAGTTATAAGGTTCTTTAATTAGTTAGATCCACAAAGAGAATAAAAGAAAGTAGACAATTAACTCAAATGGATGATAAACTTATCACTGTTGTGATTTGTGGATAAACTCAAATATAAATACCTTTATTCCATTTTACAACAACCATTATCTTATTTCCTTATTATATACATTCTTAATATGAGAAGCAGATCAAGCCTACTTGGCTACCATCCTTTTATCTCCCTTATTTTTATAACACGTTATTAGCATCATCGTTTGAGGAGTTCGAATTAAAGCTCGTTTGTAAGAAATCGGCGAGCCTTCAGATCAAAACTCATGTGTAGCTATTTGTGATAATAGTGGATTAAAATCGAAAAGAGTTTCGTAACTTGAGTGCCTAACTGTGGTTATCAGGACACATCGGATGTTGGTATACTTGTCTCATTTCTAGCATTAAGTTTTAAATTTATTCTATTAGCATAAATAATCATGCTTAATTATTACTTAAACCCTCTTCACCCCTCCTCTATTATTCTTTCAATTGCTATCAAAACAAGCACTCTATTTTTAGGCTAAACATCCTTAAAGTAGATCATCTATCTATTATGTCTTCTTATTCCTCCTTCGATAAAGAGAGTTACATTTCTAGTAGCATAAACAATCATGTTTCTTCTAAACGTAAAGAATGCTCTAAATTGAGGAAATTGTGTAATAGATCCGTAGAGGTGCTTTGTTGAGAGTAAATAAGGGACTTTAGTCCCACATCGGTTAGATGTAATATGCAGAGGGGTTGGACCCTCTATAAGTAGTATGCAGTAGCCCTCAATAAAATTATCTGAGATATTAGACTCATTTCAATATGGTATCAGAGCCATAACTCTCTCTCTCTCCCCAAAAAAAAAAAATTTCCCCCTTCCCCCCCAAGCCGCCGACCCCCCTCCAGCCTTCTCCAAGGCCACCGACCCCCCACTCCCTGCCGCCCCCCCCCACTCCCTGTTGCCGCCCGCCCCCCCCCCCACTCCAGGCCGCCGACCCCCCCCCCCCACTCCTGCCGACCCCGCCCCCCCTGCCCATCCAGCACCTGCCGACCCTTCCCCCCTGTCGCCGACCCTCCCCCCCTCCTCCTCTCTCTCAGCAGCACCCCGCCCCCCTTGCCCATCCAGCAGTAAACCGCCCCGCCCCCCCCCCCCATCCAGCAGTAACCCCCCCCCCCCCCCCCGCGCCGTCCTTTTTAGGGCTACAGCCGCCCTTTTTAGGGTTTTCGCTGTTCTGCACAAAACAAAAAAAAAAGAAAAAAAAACAGATTTCCTTCTCTTTAGAAGATCTCTGTTGTTGCCTTCGAGAATCAGTACCTTCTTTTTAGAAGCTCTACTACGAATACGAAATCTCTTTAGATTTTCGTTTCTCAGAAACGTTGTCTTTACAATCGTTTCTGTACGGCTGGTATACCTCTGGTTTGTCTCATGCAAGGAGGCACAACTACGTTGGTTATGCTTGAGCCGTCCGAACGCGTTATCATGACGCGGTTCTAGTAGGTCGTATAAACTACGACATATCAGTGAGGGATCTCGTTTTGTTGTTTCCCCCGGTAGCTGACTAAGACGAAGACGACTCCAAAGAAGACGACCCAGGAAACAACAACACCTCACTGATTGCAGTTGAAGAAGTCATGGATTCCATCTATGGGAAGTTGACAGCAGAAGAAATGAAGGCCCTGGTCGAGGATCTCCTGACCAAGAGATTACCGGAGGCAACCCCACGCGTGACCCATACTGATGTGGATCCGTCACCGTACAAAATGGGGAAGTTGGACAAACTGGAGACGAAGTTGGAAGGCACGACCAACTACTTGAAATGGTCGCGGCAGGCGATGCGGATGCTGAAGGGACGTGGCTTGGTTGGTTATGTAGATGGCCACACCAAGGCCCCTGTCGATCACTCCTCGAAGGAGTTTGCTGTATGGGACATTGTCAACAATGTCGTGGCTGGTTGGTTGACAGCCTCTTTGACCGACCAAGTGTCGGGTAACGTTGAAGCAATGGAGGGAGCTGCTGATATCTGGAGAACATTGAAAGACATGTACTCCGGTTCAGGTAACCCCATGCGAGTCTTCCAACTGCAGGATGAGCTCGATAGGGTAATCCAAGACGATCGTACCATCTCTGAGTACGCTGCCTTGTTGAAGAAGTACTGGTCTGATCTTGACCATTATGATCCTCTTGGCATGGAGGATGCTCAGGTTGAACCGGCCTTTGCAAAATATTTCCAGAAATTTCTGGATTATATCTCGCGGCAACGGATGATGAAGTTTTTGAAGGGGCTCAACCCAGCGTTTGAGCAACGGCGGAATGTACTTCTCGCACAACCGACGCTGTCGACATTAGAAGACGCCATAGCTGCCATGGCACAGGAAGAAGCACGGTTGAAGCTGATGCCTACCAAGGGTATCTCCCAGGGGGAGCAGGCCGGAGTTGACACATCTGCTCTTGCCACTTTCACACAGCCTCCTTCTACGAGAGGCGTTTGCCACAACTGTGGTGACACAGGACATTACATCCGCTTTTGCCCAAAATCGACAGGGACTCCCTCGAATGGTCGGGGTCGTGGTCGCGGTGGACGACGAGGTGGTCGAGGCAGCTACGGTGGTGGATGGGGCACTTACGCTGGAGGCAACAAGGCGCATCTGGCGGATGAAGGTGGGGACAATCAGCTGGCGGACATCACTCCATTTGAGAGAGAAGTTATCGAGAAGATGCGCGGCTCAAAGCTTGGTTCTGGTGAAAGACAAGTCATTCCTGGGGCGCCGTCCACTACAGAAGATTACTGCACTTACTTCTTCCAAACCAGTGCCGGTATACCTCCGCGTGCTCTTGCATCTGTCTCTCAGCCAGCTTGGATTATGGACTCTGGGGCATCTTGCCATGTCACGGGGTCCCGAGGAGAGTTCCGGGAATACTCTCCTCTAACGCCGCCAGAAAGCATTCAGACTGCTGATGGTACTTCCAGGCCTGTTACGGGTAAAGGTACTGTTGATTGCACTCCTTCCATCACTCTATCTAATGTCTTACATGCTCCTTCCTTTCCTGTCAATCTTATTTCCATTAGCGCCATTATCCTTGATCTAAACTGTATTGTTTCCTTTGATATTCCTAAGGTAACTTTTCAGGAGAAGGGAACGGGAAGACGACTAGGCACTGGCACATGGCATAAGGGTCTATGGTACTTGGACAGGAACGGTCTGGATAGAGCACTGGCATCTTTGGTTGCAGACGCCCAACCGAAAGTCCTAAGTCGAAGTGTCGAAGCCGAGCTGCTCCTCCATCATCAGCGTGTAGGACATTCTTCTTTTCCCGTTATTAGTCGACTGTATCCGTCATTATATCAAAAAGCAAATAAAGAGTTGTTAGTTTGTGATGCTTGTGAGTTGGGAAAACATACCAGAAGCTCCTATGTGCATTCTGGGCATCGATGTTCTGCTGCTTTTGATATGATTCATTCCGATGTGTGGGGCCCTTGTCCTACAAACGGTGTTAACGGTTATAGATGGTTTGTTACTTTTATTGACTGCTCTACCCGCGTAACGTGGGTCTACCTGCTGAAGAATAAAAGTGATGTTTTTGAGGCATTTCAAAGCTTCCATCAACGGGTGAAGACACAGTATAATGCTCGTGTTAAGTGTTTCCGGTCGGATAATGGGACGGAATATACCCATAAGAGGTTTGCTGCGTATTTATCCTCTCATGGTATACTACATCAAACCTCTTGTGCATATACACCGGCTCAAAATGGTGTTGCCGAACGAAAAAATAGGCACCTGCTGGAGGTAGCTCGGACGATGATGCTGGCTATGAATGTTCCTAAATTTTTGTGGGGGCAGGCTGTCTTGACAGCCTCTTATCTCATCAACAGGATGCCCTCTCAATTACTGGACTGGAAAACGCCTTTGGAAATGCTCACAGGGACAACTGCATACACCGTTCCTCCGAAAGTATTTGGTTGCGTATGCTTCGTCCACGATAACAGGCCTGGTGTTGGTAAGCTGGATCCTCGAGCACTTAAGTGTGTCTATGTTGGGTACACCGGGCA